>CM069441.1:6291130-6891130 GCA_035610835.1 Ophiura sarsii
AGTTAGTATGGGTATTAATATTCTTCAGAGATATATATTGAATGGCTTTGAGTGTGATACAAGAATATATTTATATCGAGTGCAATGTATTCCTATATCACACAAAAATAAGCCATTCAATACTATACATATTATATAAAACAGACTGTTTGATAAAAAAATACATCTATCGTCCTGACCTGATCTTAATATCAGTAAGGTTGAAATGCTGCTCTCAAAAATGTGCGCATCATGTGCGCATACAACTATACATACTCCCACGCACATCTTCTGAGCTGCACAATATGTTTTGAATATTGTTCGCATCCTGGTACTGGCACAATATTCAAAATGCAGTCTTATTGTACTGTTTGGGAGCCCCATATGAATAATAATGTGATTTATTGACCTGAACATATGGAACAAGTCAGTGGACTTATTGAAGATATATTGGATGTATTTTATGAACACAAATGAGACCTGTCCCTACCTTTAAGTCAATGAAAATAAAACAGACCAATTTTGAAATTACATTTTGGTTTCAATGGAAATGGATTGATCAATGATAACATGTTATACCGTTAAACTTCATCTATAAGCACCCATTGACTAATAGTTAATAAGCAGAGAATAGATAAAAAGGTATGAGCGCCCTCTTTTGATCTAGAGAAATTAGCACGAATTTGTTTAGTGTATTCGATATTCAATACGATAAAGTTGTATTACTCTCTAAATAATTTCATGGACAGACGAATTGCTCAATTGGTAAAGCGCCCGGTAAAGCGTCAACTTCAGTATCACGAGGTTGGTGGATCAATTCTCAACTACACCTTTTGCAATTTCTTTTGAAATCCAAGTGATATAGAAATTAATGCAAACTTGAATGTAAAATGATTACTCAATTATAGGCCTACTAGCTTTATTGTTATTTTTCAAAAAACAAGCGCATAATTAATTTGATTGTATAAAGTAATGATCTTAATAGTCCAACCTTTTTATAAGCTAAAACACATTTATACTACAAATTAACCACAGCAAAATGTATTCATTGGCTTATTTTAAATGTTTCACACAGTAATCTTAAACGTTTCCTTCATCATGATTTAAGGGCAAATTATGATGATGCATATTAGGTTGGTAGATCTAGTTAAGCAACAAAATGAAAGTAACTATGCAAACCACTATTATAATCCTGGTCTCACAATGAATGAATGGATGGCTATTAAATCAATTTATTTCCAATAAGATAGAGGGCCGTCCATTTATACCGACCCATCAATCATACATGTAGTTATAAAACAGTATCTGACACAGCAGTCTCGTTTAGATCAATTGGTGTAGCCGGCAGTTAGGGCAATTGTGATCGCGTGTTCCAGATGACAATTCCTGGTTCGAATCTCACTTCAAGACTTCTTCTTTTGGAAAGGTCATAATTTTCAAATTCTTGACAGTGTTTTATTTTTATCATGAATGAACAAGGAATCTATCTTTTTCGTTGGTTTTTTTAAATATATATTTTTTAAATGAAACAAAATTTAATCAAACTGGACACGCAAGCCATGGCCAGTCAATAACGTTTTGACTGTTTGCCTGTTGTCCTCATTGATTCGAAACGCGATATTACACGTTTGTGCCATACCTATTCTTGGAGAAACACAAAGCACAAAACAAATAAAACAAAACTGAGTGGAAATAATAAAAGAAATCACGCGAAGGACTTATTTACGGCACCATCCATCTTTTTAAGTCTGTTTAAGTTTTTCGGAACTATAATTTGTACACACGTTTGACGGATTGCCTTTAAATTGCACGCCTAATGAACATGTCATAGTTTGAGCAGCTCACGTGGTATTGAAGGTCATGCATTACATTCATGTAAATGGTAGTATAGTGGCCACGTGTTATTGATTTATAACGGATTAGTTTTAGAGTTACGAAACTGTGTCTATATCACTAAAGAAGTCCTCCGCCCCAAATTCGATAGACATGCTACATGCTTGTATCGATCAAATGTGAACCATATACATGTACATGTATGTGTCTCTATAAGCTCAATCAGGAATTGTCATCTAAAACCAACAATGGCCAAAACCATAAGTAGCAGAACTGAAAAGCAGTGAATTGTAATCAACGTATTGTCTCATTGTACTCCATCCATGCATGTCTTCACAAAAATACTAAGTCGTTGAGGTTGATTTAAATGTTTGTACTATTTATAAACGATTGTGATAACATTAAAATTAAAATTAAAAATAGTAGAAAGATAGGGGAAAAAAAGGGAAAACCCACATTAAAGACAAAGATAGATTCACTATTTATTCATGGTAAAAACAAAGTTAAGAATTTGATATACACCGTAAATATTTATAAACTTTCCAAAAGAAGAAGTCTTGAAGTGAGATTCGAACCAGGAATTGTCATCTGGAACCTGCGATCACAATTGCCCTAACTGCCGGCTTAACCAATTGATCTAAACGAGACCTCCGCCCCAAATTCGATAGACATGCTACATGCTTGTATCGATCAAATGTGAACCATATACATGTACATGTACATGTATGTGTCTCTATAAACTCAATCAGGAATTGTCATCTAAAACCAACAATGGCCAAGGGCGCTTTAAAACGCTTTAACCGGGCGCTTTACCAATTGAGCAATTCGTCTGTCCATGAAATTATTTAGAGAGTAATACAACTTTATCGTATTGAATATCGAATACACTAAACAAATTCGTGCTAATTTCTCTAGATCAAAAGAGGGCGCTCATACCTTTTTATCTATTCTCTGCTTATTAACTATTAGTCAATGGGTGCTTATAGATGAAGTTTAACGGTATTTCATTTGAAAGCTTGTTTTCCAAGAATTTACAATTTGACAATTCAGAAACAAATTGATTCCAACTTAGCTCTTATTATGTGTTCAGATCTTAAATGTTCAAATATTTAATCTCAACTTCTGTTTGTCTTACTTTCCAACACCAGGAGACTATAGTAGCCAATTGGTATGAGCAAGGTATCATTGACAACATCCAGAAAAACAAACTGTTATTTATTGAGACACCGGATGCAGCTGAGACTAGTGTGGCATTGTATAACTACCAAAGGGCATGTGAAAATGGAAGAGGTGCTGTCTTATTATCTGTTGCCAGGGGCAAAGTGTCAGAAGGAATTGATTTTGGTTAGTATGCAAAGTTTGCTGTGTAAACCTAACACGAAAATGTCCAGACCAGGTGCTTGATGTTGGCTAATTCAAAGTCAATATTTGGTACCAGAAATCTGAGATATACATTAAATGAGCAAATTTCTTCTCCGTAGTTTGATACCTCATCCATAGTTTTGTTTACTCTCACAATTATACATTGTATCATAAAACTCATGACTCTCCTTCATATCCCTGATCTAATACTCCAATATTTATGATTGAGATACCGTTTTTAAATTAAAATTAAATAGGGTTAAGATCTTTTTTTACCAAAAAATGGTATTTGTGTCCTTATATTTTTGTAGAAATAAATTTTGTAATCTGAAAGTGAATACTCATACACAATTCAGCTTTGCTTTGCTTTTCTTTTGTAAAACTTTTTGTTTATAAAATCTTCTTTCCTTTCAGACCATCACTATGGGAGAGCAGTTATCATGTTTGGTATCCCCTATGTCTACACACAATCTCGTATCTTGAAGGCTAGGTTGGAATACCTCAGAGATCAGTTTCAAATCCGTGAGAATGATTTCCTAACATTTGATGCCATGAGACATGCTGCACAGGTAAGCCATATTAGCTTGGTTGCAATATTACAGACATGAATGTTGTACGATTTTTGGCTGATTTCAACTTTAGTTACCCAAAGAGTCAATGTCAATAGACCTATATACACTCGTCAAAAGAAGTTCCTGGACACTCATTGAAGTTCAAATATTTCACATAAATATTTAATATAAATTAAACAATTGCATGTCAAAATAAGCAGACAATCATTCTCTATCTAACTGTATGAAATTAAGATGTACGCATTCATGCATGGCTGAGCACATTCACTAAGCAATGGTAAGGTGCGTAAAAGGAAATTGCAAGAAATGAGCATTTACAGTCATTTGAATGGAGGGATTATCCAATTGTGTGCAATCTTCTTGCCATTGTCAAGTGAATGGGATCTGCCATGCACGAGTGATCATGTCTAAATTCCATGTTAAGCTGTTAGAGGATTACTTTCTGCTTATTTTGATATACAAATACATATATATAATTATATATATAATTATATGTATTCTATTAAATATTAATTTAATTTAAGTGTCCAGGAACTTCTTTTGACGAGTGTATGTTTTTAAACAAAAGCTCATTTTCAGGTCTGATAATAATATGAATAGTTTTAGTTTTGCCCTTATAAAGTAAAAACATAACCAACTTGCATTGTTGCATTAAGACAATTGTACAGTATAGAAGTTGATAAAAATCGAATTTAGAACTCATAAGAGTGTTCAAATGTCTGTCAGGTCTAGTCAACTGTTGTACGGCAAAGTGGTTCATGAGTAGGTGACATTTGAATTAATATTATAGTAATACTTTTTCACTCAAAGTATGATTATATATGTAATTTCCAAGCATTCAGTGTCATTAATATGGCTTTAAAAATTTATTCGGAGATATTCTAAATCACCCATTATGTTTGGTATTATAACTTTTCATTCACAACTGCATGCCAAATACAAACAACCTCTGTACGTGTTTTAACCATGTTGCACTTATATTAGAAATGAATGCAAGAAATTGATTGAATGGTATCTGACACCACGTGTTGTGCATTGGGGCTTATTTTGGCATCTTGGAACTTACTTACTGATTCTTGTAAACCGGGTCCTATACCCTTATTAAGATCTGCCAAGTGTATTGGAATTTGGCCTGTATTCCATCATTTTAATTTTCTAAGTGCAGTGACGACGTCAGACTGTATTATATTAGTTCTAAGGTCATTATCACCTGCATAACACTGTCTTATGCACTTTCATACCCATGTTACCAGAATTAAATTCCAACACTGGTTCAAAATGCTGTACCTATTACCTTTTAAAACAAGGTCCAAACTGCTTGAAACATAAGGAGCAAATTGGGTGGTTTTTTTTGCAATTTGGATATATTGTATCAGTCCTTGGCAACTCCTTTCTTCTTATAATACTGACCCTACAATGACTTTTATCTTTTTCTTTAGACTGCTTGAAACACAGGGAGCAAATTGGGTGGTTTTTTTTGTGGCAATTTGGATATATTGTATCAGTCCTTGGCAACTCCTTTCTTCTTATAATACTGACCCTACAATGACTTTTATCTTTTTTCTTTCCACAGTGTGTTGGCAGAGCTATGAGAGGCAAGACAGACTATGGTATTATGGTGTTTGCTGATAAGGTAAGCCACCAACATTATTTTTATTACATTTTTCTACCTACATCAGTAACTTGGTTAAAATGCACCTTTACTACTGGTATTGTCAAAAGGGTTCATAGTTGTCCCTTACACTCTGTTTACTTGCCATAAATTAGTAGACACATGATTATAGAAAGAAAAGAACCTTGCCCAGATGATGCTCAGATGATATCACTCAGGGGAAGCTTTATATCTTTTTAACAATGCAAGATGTACAACATAATAATACATTTTGTTCAGTTAATGACTGACTTTACATTTAGCTTTCAATGTCGTCCCTACTATGTTATTTGTCTACAAATTAGCAGGTTAGTAATGTGTGTGTTTTTAGTTGAATAAGCCATGATTTATAAAAAGGAACCTTGCTTTTCTCATTGGTATTCAGAGATTTGCCAGAGCAGACAAACGGGGAAAGCTACCCAAGTGGATACAGGAGTACATGAAAGACAGCGTATGTAATCTGTCCACAGACGAAGTCATCCAGATAAGCAAGAAGTTTCTGAGAATTATGGCACAACCTTTCAAACATGTAAGTGTTCATCTTGCTGTCAGTTTCTAAAACAATTGGTCAATTCTTGTAATACTCATCAATCTGTGGTAACTCTCACCCAACCCTGCTCTCACCAATACATATCTTTAGTTGTACATTTTCGATGAGTTAATTAGTGAAATTTCAGTCCAAATTCAGACCAATAAGTAGTACTCTATAACGTTCAAATTATTTTAGACCACTAATGTTATATCAGTGGCGCAGCAGTTACCCACCTATGTATATCATTTGTAGCCATTTGAAGTTGTAAAGTTGAGGTGTCAGTGGCCTTGAACATCTATCCAACTTCACATAATGCTTGTGGTTTCTTCCGGGGGGGCAGTCAGGTATAGTGTTGTAATCATTCGCATGAATGAAAATGTGGATTATTATTAGTATGCAGCTATCGCGATTATTCATGAAGTAATGAATCTTTGTTAAGGGTCACTTTTCCTTCTTTGAGAGTCCGTGTTAAAAGTAGTTTTTGAGAATGGATTCACACAGATGATTACAACTTTTATACATGAGTTTAATTGTGTTCATTTCAACAATTTATTTTATTTCAGGAGGATCAGCTTGGCCTGTCACTTTTAACATTAGAGCAGCTTGAGTCAGCTGAGATGAGAAAGAAACTAGAGAAGACAACTCACCAGGTTTAGTCCATTAATGGATCTTTATGCCAAAGGATTCACAAACAGTATTCATACATAAATGACTCTAGTCATTCTTGATAGAGACTGATCATTAGCTGATGAAAATGTATCTTTTGTTTCATACAAACATGCATATTGCATGCCTGAGATTAGCCATCAATGAGCTTGCCTACGCTAACTATGGTGTTGGCAGATGAAGTTTCCTTCTGATTGGCCGGCAACATTTCCAAACTTTTAGTTTTAGTTCCTGGTTTAGGTATGTGATGTGTTTAGGGATTGAGAAAGCATAACACTGTATATGTATACTCCTGCTCTAGATAACACCTTTACTGTTCGTTATCAAATGGAGAAATCATAAATTATTTTCTATTGTCTGGCTTGGAGTATGTCCAAAACCCAAAATGGGATAATTTAAGTGAATTTTTGAGCAGTATGATTGCTCTAAAGTAATACGGAAGTCATGACCACATCTTAATTTGAATGTATAGAACAATCATAACATACCACAGCTTCTCCCAGAATATGAAAGCATTTGATCAGTGTGTTACAATCTCGTACAGTGCGCTATTTGCATTCACACATTAATTCTCTCCTCTTAACTGGGCACATTTTAAAATGTACCGATCAAATTTTGCCATATTTAAGTATACGTTTAGGTTTATTATGAGTGTTCTTTACACTGACATTCAGATGTGGCTTCACTTGTGTGTTTTATTTTAGAAGGAATTTTGGTCCAGAATGTCATATTTTAATCAATTCAACATCAAAGTGATTATTTAACTCCCTAGTAACTGGATCACGCACCTGCATGTATACTGGCACACCCCATTGACTTAAAGTGGCGATCATTCCGATCAGTGTTCATGACTCGAAAGCGAGATCCAATTGCTATAGTGATAATCGGTTTACACGTAACACTTTGATACTGAATTGCTATCAGATTGCTGGCATAACAATGTTGAATAAATCACTATTTCTCCGCAACAACAATTTCTTTTATAAAGGTGCTGTATCAAATACATATGATAATCCTGAATTGTTAAAGTTTATTTTCATTGTCAAAGTTCAAAATATACAGCCATACGATTTTAGAAGTTCTTCGCCGCAAAATAAGCTGCATGCTTTGGTGCGCTTTGGCACACATTTGGTAAAAACGCTTTAAATGTCAATTTGGCTGCATGCAGTTGTATTGTATTGTTGGGTTATACAGGCAAGTATTTATTCTGATCAATAAGCGATTTCAAGATATCAGGCAGTGACTATTCCCTTTTTTACTATTTATAAACTGCCCTTTTTATCACCAACTAAAGGGTGATTTTCATAAACAGAGGGGAACTCAAGTTCTGCTTATTGTATTAAATATCCTTTCAGCTCTAGTGTATCTGCTCTCTATAGTCACCATCATGTGCCTAAGTTGTTGAAAAGGGCTAAAAAATGAAACCAATTTCACTCAAATAATGTCCTTTCCCCATGTTTCCCAATTTAAAAGACCATGATCATTGTCATATAATTATTATAAAATGAACCTAAATCAGGTACTTTGTTACGAGATCATGACATTTGGACACAAACCTGTTAAGCTGAATAAGATAGCAGCATGTAGACTGATATTGTGTTCTATCATGATTTTAGGATTAATTTAGATACCTTTTTCGAACCATGGTTATAGTAGCTTTCGAGGTCATCACGACCCCTTCATTCAGCGTAGTCCAAGTGATCGCAAGAGAGGATCAGTTTTGGAAACATAAGATCAGAGAGGCCATCGAAGTAAGGACACATAAACCGACCCTCAACGGAGGGTCGGGCTACAACCTACCCGCCATCTACGATGACCTGCTGTCATGTGATCGCCCAAAAGGCAGTCATGTGACAAGTGGAGCGAAGTAAACACTACACTGAATGAAGGGGTCATGATGACCTCGAAAGCTACGGAGCTCAATACCCATGGTTCGAAAAAGGTATCTAAATTAATCCTGAATAAGATAGTTTGCATATTAATATTATGAAAACACTTTACTTTAGTTGGTGAAATTACCTGGTATCGGCCAATGTACATTTTGATGGCAAAAATTGTGTGAAATTTGAAATCTCCCATTGCCTTACACAATGTTTTTCTCAAAGTAACATTTTTGTGCTGCAGGCATTAGACACAAAGAAATTCAACCATGCACACCCATCATTTGGCCATAAGTCTAAATGATTATAATGGTGACTATATTCCATATAAATAAAGCAGCTTTGTTTAACTATTGAAATATAAAACTTCATTTTTCATGCCTGGAGCATGATATTCACCTTTGAATTCAAGGGGAAATGTTCAGTAGTTTTATTATTCAAAAGAAAAACTTTTTCCTTGGTATTTGGGATATATTTTTGTAATACCTTTAATATTTGAATACAACCAGTTATTCAAAAATTTTATTCTGAATATACATTTAAAATAAGTGTATAATCCATTGCAATGTTGCTTTAGCCAAATATTATTTTTATATCAAAATATTTGTTATACATGTACCAGGAAGGAAACAACTTGTTAGTTATTAAAACAACCAATTGATACAATGTTAATTTTAATGAATCGGTTGAGTGATATTTATTTACATGTGTTGTGAATTTACTGTTGGTGTTACGCCATGTGGCAACCAAAACACCGGCATTTAATGTAATTAAGTACATATTGAGGATTGAGCGCCAGAAGGACGTAACTCAATATTTGGGCAAAATGAGATTTTGGTACCAAAATAATCCATATAACATAGATTTTCAGAACCATAAAGAGATAACTCATAACACTCTTGATTTGACTAAAATTAGAGTTATAAGTTGGGTGCTACAGTGTATTGTAATGAGTCCCGAATATTTGAAAGTCGGTTATCTCAAAATAGCATTTCTTGAGTTAAGGCCTTCTGGCGCTCAACCCTCGATATGAGCTATTTATGGATAACATTATCATTATCATCATTCTTTTAAAATGCAACAAACAAAATTTTAAAGAGGGCAGGGTTTTGAGTAGAGGGAAATTACAGGGTAAAACAAGAAGCTTAAAATGATTTCTAAAAAGAACTTTCACCAAGATTTTATGCAAAAGTTCATTAAAAATGTCAAAGTGTCAAAACTCACATATTTTGAATGATGCAGTTTACAATCCGTTGCAAGAAAACAATAAACAGATGTTCATATTTGTCAGGATTGATGTTACGTAAGTAAAATAAAATAATAAAACAAGAATCAAAACAGTCCACGATGCCAGGTTGGTTGAATATAATGACGCTTAAGTTTTTTAACGCTGTCTGTGACCGGACAAAAAGTTGAAGCAGGATCACTGAACTGTTTTGATTGGCCATTTACGTTGGGAGAATTGAATGTGCAATCACAAGATTGAATGTGTCATCTCTGTGTTGGTTGGTGGGGTATCAGGGGGCAAAGTGTTATTTTTGCCAGTTTGTTTGGAACAAATAGAACTTTTTTGACCAACAAAAGAGTTATTTGTAATGTTGCTTATCAGAATGAATACCTTAGAATGTTTATATTTGTTGATACTTATTAATTTAACCCCTAAAGAAAAGGGTGGTCTCTGCTACACCAATGCCAAAATAATTGTTCTACAGGTCTGATTAAATTGTTACAAAATCGTGTACAATTTTTCAAACCATTGGAAATGTTCGAGATTTGTTCTCTTTTTTGTTTTGTTGCGATTTTATTTTACAACTGTCAACATTAAATCAAAAGAACAAATACTGGTTAGACCAGGGGTAGCACTGGCTCAAAATGTCAGGGGTCCTTATGAATCTTTATGGACCCTTTAAGAACTGCAAAAACTAAATTTAAGGGGGGTCAAACAAAATTCAAGGGGTTTCTGACAATTATAATGTCAGTATTTCTTGAGGTTTCCATTTCCATGCATTGTGAAATGTAAAGGGTCCATGCAATTTTGATCTTGACCCCTTGGTCAATTTCAAGGTGTAACTTGATGTGTCAAACAAGAAAGTGAGGGTCAGAAAGCTACCCCTGGGTTAGTCGACTGTGTAAACCTTGTATAATTTCACTGTTACACAATCGAACAACACCCTCTGATACTTCCCATCCGAGGAACCGATGGTCGGTTCTCGGATGGGAGCTGTTTTCGCAGGCGAAGTATCAGAGGGTGTTGTTCGATTGTGTGTCAGTGAAATACACGGTATACGAAGCAGACTACCCCTGGGTCGGACCAATCCAATGTTAAAAGCCCGCCCGCCTGTAGAACTGGGGATCATTTTTATTACTGTATCAATATGCAACAAAACAAAAGCAAGCAATTTTTACCATTTTCAATTATTTTAATATAAAATAACTCTTTTTGTATTCCATCACATAGAAACTCAACCATTTTACATCATTGTCATCAGACAGTTAATAACTCTTAAATTTCTAATTTTGCAAAGACAGATATGCCTGAGCATAATCAAATTAATATGCAGATGTGTAAGGCTACAAAATGTCTTGAAGTTTCTGTATGCATTTGTTTTTAAATTAAATATTAACTTCAAATTAGATGCAGAGAAAAACACTTAAAAATGTTTCCTGCAATATTCGTAAGACTTTGGATCATCTAGGTGATTTAATAAATGTATGTATAATTTATTTATTAACTTAAGGCCAAAAAAATAAATTGTTTGATTGTCCTCATCCGCCCAACTGTAGAAATCTTTCCGACCCAAAATCTTTTTCTTTTTTTTCTCACAAATGTATTCCTTAAATCTTTTTTAAGTGTTTAGAAAATAAAAATACTCGTCAAAATGTAACAGATTTTTGTTTCCGTTTTGGTTACTACAACAAGTACATCTCATTTTACTTTTGGTACCTGAAAAAAAGGGCAAGGGAGAAGAAGAAAAAAAAACCTTTTCCTGACTGACCGACCCAACTTTTGAAAGTGATCTTTGGACAATCAAAAATTTATTTTTATTGGCCTAATATACCGAGGTAATTTTTGAAGAATCTGGTTGAATTGAAAATCATGTAACAAATCATTTGAATATTTTTTCATTCTACATGTATACAATAAACACAGAGATATTGCATTTCAAAATGTTTTACCTTTTGAAGGTTAATAATCACCAAAAGCACACTCAACTTATTAGAAATTAACTTGGAAGTAAACTGAAATGTTCATATTGGGATAAATGTATTGTCACCCATACAGCCCATTAATTGAAAGTAAATCACAAACGTTAACTGAAAATCATCGATCACTATTTAAATACCTGCATTGGCATACTTAGGCACACACAAAAATTGTTGTATCGGCGTAACATGGGGGTGATAGCAATGTTTATCAACAAAAGTAACAGTCGAAGGGACTGGACTGTCGATACATGCTTGAGGGCATATGACCACAACACTGCCCTTTATAATCCTTTGGCGCGAGCACAGGTCCTAAACAAAACAGGATGCGCGCGCACACCAACCGCCGGGCAAAGAACAATGGCAACTGTCGACCAAATGCATGTCACCCCATCTATAGATATTTTGAATTGTATAAAATATACATACAATTAATAAATTATTAAATTTGATCTCACAGAGTAAAATAAATCACAAAATATCATACATAGGCCGTTTGTGAATGTCAGATTTGCTGTGTACTGTATTCTTTTTGATGAGGAGCACCAAAGATCAAAAATCCGGGTCGGGGTAAATTAGGGTTGGGCGGATTACGCCAATGCAACAACAACAAAAATGTTGCCTCAGTTTATTTTCAGTACGATTCAAAAGATTTATTTTCAACAATACTCAATGTCTTCCTTTGAGTTTCATTTTCAGATTTTTTTCAGTGTCCCCAAAATGTCAGTGATCATTTCAAATATTTACCTGTATAGTGATACAATGCAAAGTAATACAATGTACATGGATTGGGCTTTAATTCCACATACACCGAATAAAATGCAAGTGATCGTTTCAAATATTTACTCACAAGTGATACAATAAAGTAATACAATGAACATGGAATTGGGCTTTAAAAACTTCAATTCCACATTACACTGAAGTCACATTTCACAGAGAATTGGATATTCCAGTAAGCCCTTTAAATACTACATACTGTTGCTAAGCAAAATGAATGCTGGGGACTGGATTCTTTATTGGAGGGGGTAATGCTCTGATTTCTAACCATCTTTCCTGAAACAATTTTGTTCATTTGATGCTTAATTTGTTATTAAGTGGAAAGAGTAAATTATGGAACTACTTTAGAAGATCTTTACGTCTCGCATTTTGAAGATAAGTCACCATTTATTTTGTAGAGTAGACAATGCCAATTCATATACAGTGGGAGGGGCTTAATATGTAAATCACCAAAAGGAAGGCTTTAATTGGACATTGTAAGTTCTTTGCTTCTATGTGGTGGGTGGCACACACGCAAAGTGCGTTATTTTACATTCACTTTCAAGTGTTGTGCCTGTTTGGCAAGGAAAAGTACATCGTCTGCTCAATCATATCAAAAACATGACAAATAATAATTTGAATGAGATCAAATTATATGCATAACAAAGAGAATTAAAAAATGAAGATTTTTGTTTGATTGCCGCAATGGCTCCACCAACATCCACTACTCAAAAATATGGACCTGTCCATCCAATTGCAGCAATCAATGACAATGTTCATATTTTTTCCTGTAACAGGAGGCACACGATTGCTGAAATAATGGATACATGAATACAGTTTTTCTCAGAGCTGCCAGCATTGCATATCTCTTCATCAATCAGGGAGATTTTAACAATTGCACAGATAATATATAATGGATCAAAATCCCAATCAGGGAGTGATGGCAGCTCTGTATTTCTAATTGAGTGACAAGTTTTGCATTTTTTGTTCTGAATGAATGTTGTCTCTATAAAATAAGATTGCATCAGATCAATTGAACAACTAATTATGTGAATAGACTCATAACGTCTAGATAGATTATTGTTAAAATCAACCAATTTAACAGATTCACAATGCAATCATATTGTGTTGGGTAATGCGTGATGCCCAATGGTATATTTTGGTACAGTGGTACTTCCTTTGCTTTGTATACAATCATTTTCACCCATATTTTCACTACATTAATGTTCTCATCATCAAGCTGATTTTAAACTCAAAGCAAGGATTCCATCATTAGGTACAGTATCAAATAGTTTCCATGTGCATACCATAAGAAGAGGAAACTTTATTTCAGATTTGAGTAAATTATAACCAATAGCCCAGTTTTGTTAAATTAAGAGTGCCATGTCAACTGTGAGCATAGAATGCAATTTGATTAAGCTGGATAAAAGAGTCAATCTCTAACATAGCATCTTTCAGTCGTAAATCTATCCTTTTGTCCTTCCATGACAATGTCCCAGTGTCTTGTGTTCTGAATCTATACATTTGGATTATTACTGCACTTCAGGTAGTTCTACTTGGGTTGATTCTTTTCAAAGACACTGTTCGGTTTAAATCTATTTGCCTTCAAACTGTCAACATTAGTAATATCTGTATCCGCAAGACCTGTCAGTAGTCTGTTGTCTCGATCCTCTGCTATGCTACGCTCCCTATAAGGTTGTGATCGGTTCCCAAATAATGTCTCTGCATTGTAGCCTATAAAGCCAACTACGACTGAGATAGGGAAGACAGCATAGGGTCCATAAGCCCTCATTCCAGCTACGATGACAGGCCACATGTTACCTCCAACTTGCAGTCTGTAAGGATACAATTAAAAGGTGAGTAAGACATGAGTTCACTAAGATGGGTGACCCAATCTGGGTATAAATGGAACATATTTTGCACCAAACATTTCACAGAAATAATGAGAAAATGATGGGGTTTCTTCTTTAATATCAAAATTGATGAGTAAAAAAATGTGATCCGATTTTCCACCTTTAAGAACAGACCTATCACATCGAAGTCATGTAAAAGTTTTTCACTGAACTGCTTCATTTGTTTTACCATGCTGCTGAGATTCCAAGGTGACCAACTTAATAATACTCAATTAATATGCGCTTCAGTAGGCCATTCCGTAATGTTTAACATACAGAAATGTCACATTTCTGTATGTCAAACATTAAAATGACCTACTGAATGGCCTCCTGAAGCACATATTAATTGTTAGGAGGGCTTTTGATGTTTGTAATTCAACACATTAAAAAGGCTACCTGAATAAATAATGTGAAAGGACTTTGAAATATTGTCATTTTTTCGAGTTTCGTGACATTTTATGACATTTCATGAATGTTTTTATAACGGTTGTAACATTGACACACGTTACAACGGTTACGCATTCGGACGGTTTTCCAGACCCTGATATTGATCAAATTACCCCCAGTTGGTGTTTTTTTCAAGTAATTAATGTTCGTCAACTGAAGAAATAAGCACAACCCACATACATGGTCAACTTTTCACGATTTAGCCTTTTATATCTTGTCAAGATTTAAAAGATAACGGTTGTAACATGTGTGTGTCAAAAAAATGTTACAACTGTTACCATAGGGTTTGTGTACACACAAATAAATCGACATTAAGCTAGGATTGTGAAATTTATGCTCGATATCTCCCTGCTACTTTACAGTAGTGTTGGCCAAATATGAGCTAGAAAATCAATTTGAAACAAGATTTAGAGCCACAAACAAAAAAGGTATCATTACTGTGGAAACACCCATTTATATAAATTTTATATTGCATTTTGTTTACACCTATATTTCACTGATAGCAGGCTAAGTGACCAAGCCATAGACATACATATTATATCTGTCACTATACAAATTATACATAAAACCCAAAGATCACATAACCCTGATAACAGTTTGACCTATTTAACCTCATCCTGGTTCACTTGTCAGCATTAACTTTCTGTGTGTAAAGTGATTGACAGTACAGACATGGTACATAATTATTATAGATAACAATGTCCGAGAATACGTAATATGGTTCAAACCTCATAATTAAAAGTGTAATAATTATACATAACAATTGTTCAGATGTGTGTTACATAACTGCAGAAAAATAATTACAATTCACTCAACTCTTCATGTCATGTCCGCTTGCATTCAAACTTAACCCCTCCAAAGCCATGTACATGTAGGCCTAGGCCAGGTAAAACAAAACAACAGTTGATCGTCCCCGCCCGCATCCTTTTTTCGTGCCGCATTGATTTTTTTACTATTTACTATTTTTTTTAATTTAATTTTTATAGTAGAAAACTTTTCGAAAAATTGCATGTCAGTGGTGATTTCGACCAGGCGGAAGCCATAGGCGACCAATACCAAACAACACAGGTGAGATTTGAGCTCGAATACAATGTAAAGAGGCTCAGACTGTAAAATCTTTACTTCAAAAAGCCAGTGGCCATCTTGGAAAAAAATAGTAAATAGTAAATAACAAGCCCCTCCCGCATCCTTTTTTTGAAAAGTCCGGACGATCAACTGTTGTTTTGTTTTACTTGGCCTAAGGGAGTGTTCATAAATACCTTGGTGGGCGGTTGAAAAAATAGAGGGGGATCAGGAAAACAAAAGGCCCCCAAAGGGGATCACAACAAAATTGGTACTTAATGGGGGATAAAAGAAGTCCAATTTTTTTAGCGCTTCGTGCACACCAAATTATAGCAAATAGGCTCCACATTTTGTCCACGCTTCCCGCACAAAAGAACCCACATTTTTACAATAACATTGTGCATGGTTGAATCTTATAATGCTCGATAACTTAGACAACAGTCAAGCTTGCATACAGTGGGGTGGGGGGGGGGGGGGTCAAGAAAAAAATCACCATTTAAAAAGGGGGATTCAAGATATTTTTAACGGTGTTTGTAAACAAATATGTGCGAGGCTCTCAAAAATGTCCAACTCCCCCACCCCACCAAAGTATTTATGAACACTCCCTAAGGCTAAGCCCTGTTTGTCTTTTTGAAGACTCTTCTTGTTTTTTAAGTTGTTATAATTGAGTTGTGTGTGTGGATATATAAGGTTTATCGTAGATAGAAAAAAAGCTATTGATTATCCTTTTCTGATGCACTGTGGGTGGATTGTGGGTGCAAATCTGCTCCGTTTGCGAACCCACAATGCATCAGAATAGGATAATCAATGGCTTTTTTTTCTATCTACGATAAACCTTTCTTACGTCACAATAAATGAATAAATCGCGTCGTATTTTGGATTTGGTGGCCAGTACAACTTCTAGAATTCTTTAGTCGTTGGTCATGTTGGTTGGGAATAATTTTACTTTACTTTATTTTACTTTATAAAAAAACAAGGTATTTACAAAAAACTGGTCAACATCCTAAAATGAAATTAACAGACGACACAAAGGAAATATGAAAAAGAAGATTTAGACAGTGTATGATGTATTTTAACAAAAACTCTTTGTTTTAATGCTGGGCTCACTTTTCTCTCTGAAACCCTCCATCGTCTGACTCATTATTCTATCCCACGAGGCCCCAGGCCTGTGTATCTCAACATTTGATGAGGTCGGGTTGAAAATTAACCCGACTAAAAAAACTAGAATGTTTTAAGGTTATGAATATTAAATAAACAAGTTTGGGGGGATAAAAACTGGTAAAAGTTGGAGAAAAAATGGAGAGAGGATAGGCCCTACAGATAAATAAGAGTAAGCACATATTTTTAAAAATTAAAACAGGAACATCAAAACTTCAAATAATAAGTAACATTTTTTGAACAAGGAATAAAAATATAAGTTATGTTACATTTTATAAACATCGCCAGCTTCGGAAAATATAGCAGCTTCCAAGATATATCCAACCATCCCATAGTAATCGCGACTTTCCACCACGTTGTTATCCCATAATAATCACCCTTGGACCCCGGTAGTTACATTTATAGGGACATTAAGTGGTGTTGAAAATGTTAAATGTTTAAAAATTTACTTCAGAATTCAAGATGAACATTAAAAATTGTCATCATGGTTGTTTAAACACAGCAAAACTTGATTAAAACAATATCATCGCTATTTATTTAAAAACGCCCTATATGCAAATATGGTTCGCGTTATCACACGTACTGCAGGACACCCGTGTGCATCTTAGCTGTAGGCATAATCACAAAGTGTTTATTTACCTTTGTGGCCCAGGGTTAAGATGGAAACAGGGATCATGATGAGATGACTCACCCATACGTTATCTCTATAGTCAATAAGTATGACCACACAAGTTAATAAAAATTATAGGGGGCGACATTTTAGCAATTTGTATGGGGGTCTATTGATCTGACCGTTACATTTATATACCAAACAGAATATAGTAAACACGACGAATGTCGCAGATTTTGCAAAACTCTATCATTTGTTTTATATTATTTAAACCATTTCTCCACAATTGTAACAACATATGTGTTCATATTTTCATATCCAGATCTAATATACATTTTAAAGACATCTGTGTACAAATACTGATTCAAGATACATGAAAGCAATTCATAGACTCTACCACAAGGCTTGAATCTGAATTCAAATGTCAATATCCCAGGATATTGACAAAAAAGAGCAAAATTCAACAGTCCAAATCCAGATTCGATTGAGTCTAATATAATAATAATATAAATATTAACGAACGGGTAACGGCTAACGCGTCGTTTATATCACGACTAATATAAGCGTACACTTACCATTTAAATAAAGGAATTCAAGTTATAATCTGCTCTATTCTTCAGATGAGAGTACAGGCTTTTCAACGTCGAAACTAATATTAATTTAAGCTTACTCAACTTCCGAAACTCACTTTTCCCTGGGCCTGACCGGATGACCTCTACAGAATTTAAGTTGAAAATGTTGAAAATGAAGGTCTTGTTTTTCTTATAGAATTAATAAAACGATCATTAGCCTAATATTATTGATTTTGAATAATAATAAAACAATTATAATAAAATTAAAACGTTAAAAAACGTAAAACGCCCCCAAAAAGCAATATAAATAAAGTTATACAGGTCAAAGGTCGAATTAAAAAACACCGACACCGGTTTTGTGACCAACGAGAAGTTACCCAAGGGCGTACACCACTAATTCGATAATACGCGGCACTTCCGGCAAAGTTGAGTACGATAATAGTTCCTATTTGACGGAAAGAATGGTAGTAAATGAAACTAATCATTATTGTTTTTGTGTCAAATTTGTGTTCTGCGTATTCCTAAGAATGTATATTTAATGTTTCAAAAAGAAAATACGTGATTTTAACTGAAACATAATTTTACGGACCGATTTACACACACGTTGCATGCACGGGTAAAAGCCGACTTATAAGTAACAAAATCAGTACACTCTGACGTGCCGGCTTCTAGCTAAAAATCCACCTGATGACCCGGGGTTGAGTTTCAGATATGTTATAAAATACCGTTTGTGTTAAAACATATCAAAATTTCAGAGAAAAATTCGCGAGCTAACTCAGGTTAGAGCGATTTGAATACAGCCTCCAAAGCATGTAAAGTCTATGGGAGCCGAATTAGTGATGTACGCCCCCAAACAAGATTTGACCTCTTTAAGCAACTTCCGGTTTGGGCGCTTCGTTTGGTTTGGGTTATTCTATAAATCAAGCTCGAATGCGCCGCACCGTGTGGTAGATGTCGAGAGCGGAGGCAGCTTTTACAGGCTGGGATTCGCACAGGCGGTAAATCGGTGAATAAAATGATATAATAAAGCTCAAATCATCCTGGGTTTTTTATACACCTCATGTACAATTGTACTTATTCCGCATAACACATAAATGCAACATTCGAGAGGACAAATGAGTAGATAATGTGTTGATCTCGCACACTTTTGTGCTTGATAGGAACTATTTTGATTATACCCAAAGAGTGAACTTCTATATTAGCCGGGTATATTAGTTGTGTGCCCCTTTGTTGTGAAACGTGAATCTACCCAGATGGGATTCCCTATACAACACGTCGCAAATCAGGTCGTGAATATTAATTAGGCAAAATTGTGAAATTTTACTCAGAGGCACCCCCTTTAAAACCCATCTGGCTGTATGAAGACGTGTTTGGATACAACAACAACCCCCGGCTGCGGTGTTCAGTATTAAATTATCTTTAAAATGAGACCATAAAAATGGAATTTGGTTAAAATCTGAATCCGGATTTTCATTTTAAAGGAGGCTACGGGCGACAAAAGTTGAAATTATTGAAAATTGTGAAATTTTACTCAGAGGCACCCCCTTTAAAACCCATCTGGCTGTATGAAGACGTGTTTGGATACAACAACAACCCCCGGCTGGGGTGTTCAGTATTAAATTATCTTTAAAATGAGACCATAAAAATGGAATTTGGTTAAAATCTGAATCCGGATTTTCATTTTAAAGGAGGCTACGGGCGACAAAAGTTGAAATTGTTGAAAATGGTGAAATTTTACTCAGAGGCACCCCCTTTAAAACCCATCTGGCTGTATGAAGACGTGTTTGGATACAACAACAACCCCCGGCTGCGGTGTTCAGTATTAAATTATCTTTAAAATGAGACCATAAAAATGGAATTTGGTTAAAATCTAAATCCGGATTTTTATTTTAAAGGAGGCTACGGGCGACAAAAGTTGAAATACGGGCGACAAAAGTTGAAATTATTGAAAATTGTGAAATTTTACTCAGAGGCACCCCCTTTAAAACCCATCTGGCTGTATGAAGACGTGTTTGGATACAACAACAACCCCCGGCTGCGGTGTTCAGTATTAAATTATCTTTAAAATGAGACCATAAAAATGGAATTTGGTTAAAATCTGAATCCGGATTTTCATTTTAAAGGAGGCTACGGGCGACAAAAGTTGAAATTGTTGAAAATGGTGAAATTTTACTCAGAGGCACCCCCTTTAAAACCCATCTGGCTGTATGAAGACGTGTTTGGATACAACAACAACCCCCGGCTGCGGTGTTCAGTATTAAAATATCTTTAAAATGAGACCATAAAAATGGAATTTGGTTGAAATCTGAATCCGGATTTTCATTTTAAAGGAGGCAACGGGCGACAAAAGTTGAAATGTTGAAAATGGTGAAATTTTACTCAGAGGCACCCCCTTTAAAACCCATCTGGCTGTATGAAGACGTGTTTGGATACAACAACAACCCCCGGCTGCGGTGTTCAGTATTAAATTATCTTTAAAATGAGACCATAAAAATGGAATTTGGTTGAAATCTGAATCCGGATTTTCATTTTAAAGGAGGCAACGGGCGACAAAAGTTGAAATGTTGAAAATGGTGAAATTTTACTCAGAGGCACCCCCTTTAAAACCCATCTGGCTGTATGAAGACGTGTTTGGATACAACAACAACCCCCGGCTGCGGTGTTCAGTATTAAATTATCTTTAAAATGAGACCATAAAAATGGAATTTGGTTAAAATCTGAATCCGGATTTTCATTTTAAAGGAGGCTACGGGCGACAAAAGTTGAAATTATTGAAAATTGTGAAATTTTACTCAGAGGCACCCCCTTTAAAACCCATCTGGCTGTATGAAGACGTGTTTGGATACAACAACAACCCCCGGCTGGGGTGTTCAGTATTAAATTATCTTTAAAATGAGACCATAAAAATGGAATTTGGTTAAAATCTGAATCCGGATTTTCATTTTAAAGGAGGCTACGGGCGACAAAAGTTGAAATTGTTGAAAATGGTGAAATTTTACTCAGAGGCACCCCCTTTAAAACCCATCTGGCTGTATGAAGACGTGTTTGGATACAACAACAACCCCCGGCTGCGGTGTTCAGTATTAAATTATCTTTAAAATGAGACCATAAAAATGGAATTTGGTTAAAATCTAAATCCGGATTTTTATTTTAAAGGAGGCTACGGGCGACAAAAGTTGAAATACGGGCGACAAAAGTTGAAATTATTGAAAATTGTGAAATTTTACTCAGAGGCACCCCCTTTAAAACCCATCTGGCTGTATGAAGACGTGTTTGGATACAACAACAACCCCCGGCTGCGGTGTTCAGTATTAAATTATCTTTAAAATGAGACCATAAAAATGGAATTTGGTTAAAATCTGAATCCGGATTTTCATTTTAAAGGAGGCTACGGGCGACAAAAGTTGAAATTGTTGAAAATGGTGAAATTTTACTCAGAGGCACCCCCTTTAAAACCCATCTGGCTGTATGAAGACGTGTTTGGATACAACAACAACCCCCGGCTGCGGTGTTCAGTATTAAAATATCTTTAAAATGAGACCATAAAAATGGAATTTGGTTGAAATCTGAATCCGGATTTTCATTTTAAAGGAGGCAACGGGCGACAAAAGTTGAAATGTTGAAAATGGTGAAATTTTACTCAGAGGCACCCCCTTTAAAACCCATCTGGCTGTATGAAGACGTGTTTGGATACAACAACAACCCCCGGCTGCGGTGTTCAGTATTAAATTATCTTTAAAATGAGACCATAAAAATGGAATTTGGTTGAAATCTGAATCCGGATTTTCATTTTAAAGGAGGCAACGGGCGACAAAAGTTGAAATGTTGAAAATGGTGAAATTTTACTCAGAGGCACCCCCTTTAAAACCCATCTGGCTGTATGAAGACGTGTTTGGATACAACAACAACCCCCGGCTGCGGTGTTCAGTATTAAATTATCTTTAAAATGAGACCATAAAAATGGAATTTGGTTAAAATCTGAATCCGGATTTTCATTTTAAAGGAGGCTACGGGCGACAAAAGTTGAAATTATTGAAAATTGTGAAATTTTACTCAGAGGCACCCCCTTTAAAACCCATCTGGCTGTATGAAGACGTGTTTGGATACAACAACAACCCCCGGCTGGGGTGTTCAGTATTAAATTATCTTTAAAATGAGACCATAAAAATGGAATTTGGTTAAAATCTGAATCCGGATTTTCATTTTAAAGGAGGCTACGGGCGACAAAAGTTGAAATTGTTGAAAATGGTGAAATTTTACTCAGAGGCACCCCCTTTAAAACCCATCTGGCTGTATGAAGACGTGTTTGGATACAACAACAACCCCCGGCTGCGGTGTTCAGTATTAAATTATCTTTAAAATGAGACCATAAAAATGGAATTTGGTTAAAATCTAAATCCGGATTTTTATTTTAAAGGAGGCTACGGGCGACAAAAGTTGAAATACGGGCGACAAAAGTTGAAATTATTGAAAATTGTGAAATTTTACTCAGAGGCACCCCCTTTAAAACCCATCTGGCTGTATGAAGACGTGTTTGGATACAACAACAACCCCCGGCTGCGGTGTTCAGTATTAAATTATCTTTAAAATGAGACCATAAAAATGGAATTTGGTTAAAATCTGAATCCGGATTTTCATTTTAAAGGAGGCTACGGGCGACAAAAGTTGAAATTGTTGAAAATGGTGAAATTTTACTCAGAGGCACCCCCTTTAAAACCCATCTGGCTGTATGAAGACGTGTTTGGATACAACAACAACCCCCGGCTGCGGTGTTCAGTATTAAAATATCTTTAAAATGAGACCATAAAAATGGAATTTGGTTGAAATCTGAATCCGGATTTTCATTTTAAAGGAGGCAACGGGCGACAAAAGTTGAAATGTTGAAAATGGTGAAATTTTACTCAGAGGCACCCCCTTTAAAACCCATCTGGCTGTATGAAGACGTGTTTGGATACAACAACAACCCCCGGCTGCGGTGTTCAGTATTAAATTATCTTTAAAATGAGACCATAAAAATGGAATTTGGTTGAAATCTGAATCCGGATTTTCATTTTAAAGGAGGCAACGGGCGACAAAAGTTGAAATGTTGAAAATGGTGAAATTTTACTCAGAGGCACCCCCTTTAAAACCCATCTGGCTGTATGAAGACGTGTTTGGATACAACAACAACCCCCGGCTGCGGTGTTCAGTATTAAATTATCTTTAAAATGAGACCATAAAAATGGAATTTGGTTAAAATCTGAATCCGGATTTTCATTTTAAAGGAGGCTACGGGCGACAAAAGTTGAAATTGTTGAAAATTGTGAAATTTTACTCAGAGGCACCCCCTTTAAAACCCATCTGGCTGTATGAAGACGTGTTTGGATACATCGATGTACCCCGGCTGGGGTGTTCAGTATTAAATTATCTTTAAAATGAGACCATAAAAATGGAATTTGGTTAAAATCTGAATCCGGATTTTCATTTTAAAGGAGGCTACGGGCGACAAAAGTTGAAATTAATGAAAATTGTGAAATTGTACTCAGAGGCACCCCCTTTAAAACCCATCTGGCTGTATGAAGACGTGTTTGGATACAACAACAACCCCTGGCTGCGGTGTTCAGTATTAAATTATCTTTAAAATGAGACCATAAAAATGGAATTTGGTTAAAATCTGAATCCGGATTTTCATTTTAAAGGAGGCTACGGGCGACAAAAGTTGAAATTGTTGAAAATGGTGAAATTTTACTCAGAGGCACCCCCTTTAAAACCCATCTGGCTGTATGAAGACGTGTTTGGATACATCAATGTACCCCGGCTGGGGTGTTCAGTATTAAATTATCTTTAAAATGAGACCATAAAAATGGAATTTGGTTAAAATCTGAATCCGGATTTTCATTTTAAAGGAGGCTACGGGCGACAAAAGTTGAAATTGTTGAAAATTGTGAAATTTTACTCAGAGGCACCCCCTTTAAAACCCATCTGGCTGTATGAAGACGTGTTTGGATACATCAATGTACCCGGCTGGGGTGTTCAGTATTAAATTATCTTTAAAATGAGACCATAAAAATGGAATTTGGGTAAAATCTGAATCCGGATTTTCATTTTAAAGGAGGCTACGGGCGACAAAAGTTGAAATTGTTGAAAATGGTGAAATTTTACTCAGAGGCACCCCCTTTAAAACCCATCTGGCTGTATGAAGACGTGTTTGGATACAACAACAACCCCCGGCTGCGGTGTTCAGTATTAAATTATCTTTAAAATGAGACCATAAAAATGGAATTTGGTTAAAATCTGAATCCGGATTTTCATTTTAAAGGAGGCAACGGGCGACAAAAGTTGAAATGTTGAAAATGGTAAAATTTTACTCAGAGGCACCCCCTTTAAAACCCATCTGGCTGTATGAAGACGTGTTTGGATACATTGATGTACCCCAGCTGGGGTGTTCAGTATTAAATGATCTTTAAAATGAGACCATAAAAATGGAATTTGGTTGAAATCTGAATCCGGATTTTTATTTTAAAGGAGGCAACGGGCGACAAAAGTTGAAATGTTGAAAATGGTAAAATTTTACTCAGAGGCACCCCCTTTAAAACCCATCTGGCTGTATGAAGACGTGTTTGGATACAACAACAACCCCCGGCTGCGGTGTTCAGTATTAAATTATCTTTAAAATGAGACCATAAAAATGGAATTTGGTTGAAATCTGAATCCGGATTTTTATTTTAAAGGAGGCAACGGGCGACAAAAGTTGAAATGTTGAAAATGGTAAAATTTTACTCAGAGGCACCCCCTTTAAAACCCATCTGGCTGTATGAAGACGTGTTTGGATACAACAACAACCCCCGGCTGCGGTGTTCAGTATTAAATTATCTTTAAAATGAGACCATAAAAATGGAATTTGGTTAAAATCTGAATCCGGATTTTCATTTTAAAGGAGGCTACGGGCGACAAAAGTTGAAATTATTGAAAATTGTGAAATTTTACTCAGAGGCACCCCCTTTAAAACCCATCTGGCTGTATGAAGACGTGTTTGGATACAACAACAACCCCCGGCTGGGGTGTTCAGTATTAAATTATCTTTAAAATGAGACCATAAAAATGGAATTTGGTTAAAATCTGAATCCGGATTTTCATTTTAAAGGAGGCTACGGGCGACAAAAGTTGAAATTGTTGAAAATGGTGAAATTTTACTCAGAGGCACCCCCTTTAAAACCCATCTGGCTGTATGAAGACGTGTTTGGATACAACAACAACCCCCGGCTGCGGTGTTCAGTATTAAATTATCTTTAAAATGAGACCATAAAAATGGAATTTGGTTAAAATCTAAATCCGGATTTTTATTTTAAAGGAGGCTACGGGCGACAAAAGTTGAAATACGGGCGACAAAAGTTGAAATTATTGAAAATTGTGAAATTTTACTCAGAGGCACCCCCTTTAAAACCCATCTGGCTGTATGAAGACGTGTTTGGATACAACAACAACCCCCGGCTGCGGTGTTCAGTATTAAATTATCTTTAAAATGAGACCATAAAAATGGAATTTGGTTAAAATCTGAATCCGGATTTTCATTTTAAAGGAGGCTACGGGCGACAAAAGTTGAAATTGTTGAAAATGGTGAAATTTTACTCAGAGGCACCCCCTTTAAAACCCATCTGGCTGTATGAAGACGTGTTTGGATACAACAACAACCCCCGGCTGCGGTGTTCAGTATTAAAATATCTTTAAAATGAGACCATAAAAATGGAATTTGGTTGAAATCTGAATCCGGATTTTCATTTTAAAGGAGGCAACGGGCGACAAAAGTTGAAATGTTGAAAATGGTGAAATTTTACTCAGAGGCACCCCCTTTAAAACCCATCTGGCTGTATGAAGACGTGTTTGGATACAACAACAACCCCCGGCTGCGGTGTTCAGTATTAAATTATCTTTAAAATGAGACCATAAAAATGGAATTTGGTTGAAATCTGAATCCGGATTTTCATTTTAAAGGAGGCAACGGGCGACAAAAGTTGAAATGTTGAAAATGGTGAAATTTTACTCAGAGGCACCCCCTTTAAAACCCATCTGGCTGTATGAAGACGTGTTTGGATACAACAACAACCCCCGGCTGCGGTGTTCAGTATTAAATTATCTTTAAAATGAGACCATAAAAATGGAATTTGGTTAAAATCTGAATCCGGATTTTCATTTTAAAGGAGGCTACGGGCGACAAAAGTTGAAATTGTTGAAAATTGTGAAATTTTACTCAGAGGCACCCCCTTTAAAACCCATCTGGCTGTATGAAGACGTGTTTGGATACATCGATGTACCCCGGCTGGGGTGTTCAGTATTAAATTATCTTTAAAATGAGACCATAAAAATGGAATTTGGTTAAAATCTGAATCCGGATTTTCATTTTAAAGGAGGCTACGGGCGACAAAAGTTGAAATTAATGAAAATTGTGAAATTGTACTCAGAGGCACCCCCTTTAAAACCCATCTGGCTGTATGAAGACGTGTTTGGATACAACAACAACCCCTGGCTGCGGTGTTCAGTATTAAATTATCTTTAAAATGAGACCATAAAAATGGAATTTGGTTAAAATCTGAATCCGGATTTTCATTTTAAAGGAGGCTACGGGCGACAAAAGTTGAAATTGTTGAAAATGGTGAAATTTTACTCAGAGGCACCCCCTTTAAAACCCATCTGGCTGTATGAAGACGTGTTTGGATACATCAATGTACCCCGGCTGGGGTGTTCAGTATTAAATTATCTTTAAAATGAGACCATAAAAATGGAATTTGGTTAAAATCTGAATCCGGATTTTCATTTTAAAGGAGGCTACGGGCGACAAAAGTTGAAATTGTTGAAAATTGTGAAATTTTACTCAGAGGCACCCCCTTTAAAACCCATCTGGCTGTATGAAGACGTGTTTGGATACATCAATGTACCCGGCTGGGGTGTTCAGTATTAAATTATCTTTAAAATGAGACCATAAAAATGGAATTTGGGTAAAATCTGAATCCGGATTTTCATTTTAAAGGAGGCTACGGGCGACAAAAGTTGAAATTGTTGAAAATGGTGAAATTTTACTCAGAGGCACCCCCTTTAAAACCCATCTGGCTGTATGAAGACGTGTTTGGATACAACAACAACCCCCGGCTGCGGTGTTCAGTATTAAATTATCTTTAAAATGAGACCATAAAAATGGAATTTGGTTAAAATCTGAATCCGGATTTTCATTTTAAAGGAGGCAACGGGCGACAAAAGTTGAAATGTTGAAAATGGTAAAATTTTACTCAGAGGCACCCCCTTTAAAACCCATCTGGCTGTATGAAGACGTGTTTGGATACATTGATGTACCCCAGCTGGGGTGTTCAGTATTAAATGATCTTTAAAATGAGACCATAAAAATGGAATTTGGTTGAAATCTGAATCCGGATTTTTATTTTAAAGGAGGCAACGGGCGACAAAAGTTGAAATGTTGAAAATGGTAAAATTTTACTCAGAGGCACCCCCTTTAAAACCCATCTGGCTGTATGAAGACGTGTTTGGATACAACAACAACCCCCGGCTGCGGTGTTCAGTATTAAATTATCTTTAAAATGAGACCATAAAAATGGAATTTGGTTGAAATCTGAATCCGGATTTTTATTTTAAAGGAGGCAACGGGCGACAAAAGTTGAAATGTTGAAAATGGTAAAATTTTACTCAGAGGCACCCCCTTTAAAACCCATCTGGCTGTATGAAGACGTGTTTGGATACAACAACAACCCCCGGCTGCGGTGTTCAGTATTAAATTATCTTTAAAATGAGACCATAAAAATGGAATTTGGTTAAAATCTGAATCCGGATTTTCATTTTAAAGGAGGCTACGGGCGACAAAAGTTGAAATTATTGAAAATTGTGAAATTTTACTCAGAGGCACCCCCTTTAAAACCCATCTGGCTGTATGAAGACGTGTTTGGATACAACAACAACCCCCGGCTGGGGTGTTCAGTATTAAATTATCTTTAAAATGAGACCATAAAAATGGAATTTGGTTAAAATCTGAATCCGGATTTTCATTTTAAAGGAGGCTACGGGCGACAAAAGTTGAAATTGTTGAAAATGGTGAAATTTTACTCAGAGGCACCCCCTTTAAAACCCATCTGGCTGTATGAAGACGTGTTTGGATACAACAACAACCCCCGGCTGCGGTGTTCAGTATTAAATTATCTTTAAAATGAGACCATAAAAATGGAATTTGGTTAAAATCTAAATCCGGATTTTTATTTTAAAGGAGGCTACGGGCGACAAAAGTTGAAATACGGGCGACAAAAGTTGAAATTATTGAAAATTGTGAAATTTTACTCAGAGGCACCCCCTTTAAAACCCATCTGGCTGTATGAAGACGTGTTTGGATACAACAACAACCCCCGGCTGCGGTGTTCAGTATTAAATTATCTTTAAAATGAGACCATAAAAATGGAATTTGGTTAAAATCTGAATCCGGATTTTCATTTTAAAGGAGGCTACGGGCGACAAAAGTTGAAATTGTTGAAAATGGTGAAATTTTACTCAGAGGCACCCCCTTTAAAACCCATCTGGCTGTATGAAGACGTGTTTGGATACAACAACAACCCCCGGCTGCGGTGTTCAGTATTAAAATATCTTTAAAATGAGACCATAAAAATGGAATTTGGTTGAAATCTGAATCCGGATTTTCATTTTAAAGGAGGCAACGGGCGACAAAAGTTGAAATGTTGAAAATGGTGAAATTTTACTCAGAGGCACCCCCTTTAAAACCCATCTGGCTGTATGAAGACGTGTTTGGATACAACAACAACCCCCGGCTGCGGTGTTCAGTATTAAATTATCTTTAAAATGAGACCATAAAAATGGAATTTGGTTGAAATCTGAATCCGGATTTTCATTTTAAAGGAGGCAACGGGCGACAAAAGTTGAAATGTTGAAAATGGTGAAATTTTACTCAGAGGCACCCCCTTTAAAACCCATCTGGCTGTATGAAGACGTGTTTGGATACAACAACAACCCCGGCTGCGGTGTTCAGTATTAAATTATCTTTAAAATGAGACCATAAAAATGGAATTTGGTTAAAATCTGAATCCGGATTTTCATTTTAAAGGAGGCTACGGGCGACAAAAGTTGAAATTGTTGAAAATTGTGAAATTTTACTCAGAGGCACCCCCTTTAAAACCCATCTGGCTGTATGAAGACGTGTTTGGATACATCGATGTACCCCGGCTGGGGTGTTCAGTATTAAATTATCTTTAAAATGAGACCATAAAAATGGAATTTGGTTAAAATCTGAATCCGGATTTTCATTTTAAAGGAGGCTACGGGCGACAAAAGTTGAAATTAATGAAAATTGTGAAATTGTACTCAGAGGCACCCCCTTTAAAACCCATCTGGCTGTATGAAGACGTGTTTGGATACAACAACAACCCCTGGCTGCGGTGTTCAGTATTAAATTATCTTTAAAATGAGACCATAAAAATGGAATTTGGTTAAAATCTGAATCCGGATTTTCATTTTAAAGGAGGCTACGGGCGACAAAAGTTGAAATTGTTGAAAATGGTGAAATTTTACTCAGAGGCACCCCCTTTAAAACCCATCTGGCTGTATGAAGACGTGTTTGGATACATCAATGTACCCCGGCTGGGGTGTTCAGTATTAAATTATCTTTAAAATGAGACCATAAAAATGGAATTTGGTTAAAATCTGAATCCGGATTTTCATTTTAAAGGAGGCTACGGGCGACAAAAGTTGAAATTGTTGAAAATTGTGAAATTTTACTCAGAGGCACCCCCTTTAAAACCCATCTGGCTGTATGAAGACGTGTTTGGATACATCAATGTACCCGGCTGGGGTGTTCAGTATTAAATTATCTTTAAAATGAGACCATAAAAATGGAATTTGGGTAAAATCTGAATCCGGATTTTCATTTTAAAGGAGGCTACGGGCGACAAAAGTTGAAATTGTTGAAAATGGTGAAATTTTACTCAGAGGCACCCCCTTTAAAACCCATCTGGCTGTATGAAGACGTGTTTGGATACAACAACAACCCCCGGCTGCGGTGTTCAGTATTAAATTATCTTTAAAATGAGACCATAAAAATGGAATTTGGTTAAAATCTGAATCCGGATTTTCATTTTAAAGGAGGCAACGGGCGACAAAAGTTGAAATGTTGAAAATGGTAAAATTTTACTCAGAGGCACCCCCTTTAAAACCCATCTGGCTGTATGAAGACGTGTTTGGATACATTGATGTACCCCAGCTGGGGTGTTCAGTATTAAATGATCTTTAAAATGAGACCATAAAAATGGAATTTGGTTGAAATCTGAATCCGGATTTTTATTTTAAAGGAGGCAACGGGCGACAAAAGTTGAAATGTTGAAAATGGTAAAATTTTACTCAGAGGCACCCCCTTTAAAACCCATCTGGCTGTATGAAGACGTGTTTGGATACAACAACAACCCCCGGCTGCGGTGTTCAGTATTAAATTATCTTTAAAATGAGACCATAAAAATGGAATTTGGTTGAAATCTGAATCCGGATTTTTATTTTAAAGGAGGCAACGGGCGACAAAAGTTGAAATGTTGAAAATGGTAAAATTTTACTCAGAGGCACCCCCTTTAAAACCCATCTGGCTGTATGAAGACGTGTTTGGATACAACAACAACCCCCGGCTGCGGTGTTCAGTATTAAATTATCTTTAAAATGAGACCATAAAAATGGAATTTGGTTAAAATCTGAATCCGGATTTTCATTTTAAAGGAGGCTACGGGCGACAAAAGTTGAAATTATTGAAAATTGTGAAATTTTACTCAGAGGCACCCCCTTTAAAACCCATCTGGCTGTATGAAGACGTGTTTGGATACAACAACAACCCCCGGCTGGGGTGTTCAGTATTAAATTATCTTTAAAATGAGACCATAAAAATGGAATTTGGTTAAAATCTGAATCCGGATTTTCATTTTAAAGGAGGCTACGGGCGACAAAAGTTGAAATTGTTGAAAATGGTGAAATTTTACTCAGAGGCACCCCCTTTAAAACCCATCTGGCTGTATGAAGACGTGTTTGGATACAACAACAACCCCCGGCTGCGGTGTTCAGTATTAAATTATCTTTAAAATGAGACCATAAAAATGGAATTTGGTTAAAATCTAAATCCGGATTTTTATTTTAAAGGAGGCTACGGGCGACAAAAGTTGAAATACGGGCGACAAAAGTTGAAATTATTGAAAATTGTGAAATTTTACTCAGAGGCACCCCCTTTAAAACCCATCTGGCTGTATGAAGACGTGTTTGGATACAACAACAACCCCCGGCTGCGGTGTTCAGTATTAAATTATCTTTAAAATGAGACCATAAAAATGGAATTTGGTTAAAATCTGAATCCGGATTTTCATTTTAAAGGAGGCTACGGGCGACAAAAGTTGAAATTGTTGAAAATGGTGAAATTTTACTCAGAGGCACCCCCTTTAAAACCCATCTGGCTGTATGAAGACGTGTTTGGATACAACAACAACCCCCGGCTGCGGTGTTCAGTATTAAAATATCTTTAAAATGAGACCATAAAAATGGAATTTGGTTGAAATCTGAATCCGGATTTTCATTTTAAAGGAGGCAACGGGCGACAAAAGTTGAAATGTTGAAAATGGTGAAATTTTACTCAGAGGCACCCCCTTTAAAACCCATCTGGCTGTATGAAGACGTGTTTGGATACAACAACAACCCCCGGCTGCGGTGTTCAGTATTAAATTATCTTTAAAATGAGACCATAAAAATGGAATTTGGTTGAAATCTGAATCCGGATTTTCATTTTAAAGGAGGCAACGGGCGACAAAAGTTGAAATGTTGAAAATGGTGAAATTTTACTCAGAGGCACCCCCTTTAAAACCCATCTGGCTGTATGAAGACGTGTTTGGATACAACAACAACCCCCGGCTGCGGTGTTCAGTATTAAATTATCTTTAAAATGAGACCATAAAAATGGAATTTGGTTAAAATCTGAATCCGGATTTTCATTTTAAAGGAGGCTACGGGCGACAAAAGTTGAAATTGTTGAAAATTGTGAAATTTTACTCAGAGGCACCCCCTTTAAAACCCATCTGGCTGTATGAAGACGTGTTTGGATACATCGATGTACCCCGGCTGGGGTGTTCAGTATTAAATTATCTTTAAAATGAGACCATAAAAATGGAATTTGGTTAAAATCTGAATCCGGATTTTCATTTTAAAGGAGGCTACGGGCGACAAAAGTTGAAATACGGGCGACAAAAGTTGAAATTATTGAAAATTGTGAAATTTTACTCAGAGGCACCCCCTTTAAAACCCATCTGGCTGTATGAAGACGTGTTTGGATACAACAACAACCCCCGGCTGCGGTGTTCAGTATTAAATTATCTTTAAAATGAGACCATAAAAATGGAATTTGGTTAAAATCTGAATCCGGATTTTCATTTTAAAGGAGGCTACGGGCGACAAAAGTTGAAATTGTTGAAAATGGTGAAATTTTACTCAGAGGCACCCCCTTTAAAACCCATCTGGCTGTATGAAGACGTGTTTGGATACAACAACAACCCCCGGCTGCGGTGTTCAGTATTAAATTATCTTTAAAATGAGACCATAAAAATGGAATTTGGTTAAAATCTAAATCCGGATTTTTATTTTAAAGGAGGCTACGGGCGACAAAAGTTGAAATACGGGCGACAAAAGTTGAAATTATTGAAAATTGTGAAATTTTACTCAGAGGCACCCCCTTTAAAACCCATCTGGCTGTATGAAGACGTGTTTGGATACAACAACAACCCCCGGCTGCGGTGTTCAGTATTAAATTATCTTTAAAATGAGACCATAAAAATGGAATTTGGTTAAAATCTGAATCCGGATTTTCATTTTAAAGGAGGCTACGGGCGACAAAAGTTGAAATTGTTGAAAATGGTGAAATTTTACTCAGAGGCACCCCCTTTAAAACCCATCTGGCTGTATGAAGACGTGTTTGGATACAACAACAACCCCCGGCTGCGGTGTTCAGTATTAAAATATCTTTAAAATGAGACCATAAAAATGGAATTTGGTTGAAATCTGAATCCGGATTTTCATTTTAAAGGAGGCAACGGGCGACAAAAGTTGAAATGTTGAAAATGGTGAAATTTTACTCAGAGGCACCCCCTTTAAAACCCATCTGGCTGTATGAAGACGTGTTTGGATACAACAACAACCCCCGGCTGCGGTGTTCAGTATTAAATTATCTTTAAAATGAGACCATAAAAATGGAATTTGGTTGAAATCTGAATCCGGATTTTCATTTTAAAGGAGGCAACGGGCGACAAAAGTTGAAATGTTGAAAATGGTGAAATTTTACTCAGAGGCACCCCCTTTAAAACCCATCTGGCTGTATGAAGACGTGTTTGGATACAACAACAACCCCCGGCTGCGGTGTTCAGTATTAAATTATCTTTAAAATGAGACCATAAAAATGGAATTTGGTTAAAATCTGAATCCGGATTTTCATTTTAAAGGAGGCTACGGGCGACAAAAGTTGAAATTGTTGAAAATTGTGAAATTTTACTCAGAGGCACCCCCTTTAAAACCCATCTGGCTGTATGAAGACGTGTTTGGATACATCGATGTACCCCGGCTGGGGTGTTCAGTATTAAATTATCTTTAAAATGAGACCATAAAAATGGAATTTGGTTAAAATCTGAATCCGGATTTTCATTTTAAAGGAGGCTACGGGCGACAAAAGTTGAAATTAATGAAAATTGTGAAATTGTACTCAGAGGCACCCCCTTTAAAACCCATCTGGCTGTATGAAGACGTGTTTGGATACAACAACAACCCCTGGCTGCGGTGTTCAGTATTAAATTATCTTTAAAATGAGACCATAAAAATGGAATTTGGTTAAAATCTGAATCCGGATTTTCATTTTAAAGGAGGCTACGGGCGACAAAAGTTGAAATTGTTGAAAATGGTGAAATTTTACTCAGAGGCACCCCCTTTAAAACCCATCTGGCTGTATGAAGACGTGTTTGGATACATCAATGTACCCCGGCTGGGGTGTTCAGTATTAAATTATCTTTAAAATGAGACCATAAAAATGGAATTTGGTTAAAATCTGAATCCGGATTTTCATTTTAAAGGAGGCTACGGGCGACAAAAGTTGAAATTGTTGAAAATTGTGAAATTTTACTCAGAGGCACCCCCTTTAAAACCCATCTGGCTGTATGAAGACGTGTTTGGATACATCAATGTACCCGGCTGGGGTGTTCAGTATTAAATTATCTTTAAAATGAGACCATAAAAATGGAATTTGGGTAAAATCTGAATCCGGATTTTCATTTTAAAGGAGGCTACGGGCGACAAAAGTTGAAATTGTTGAAAATGGTGAAATTTTACTCAGAGGCACCCCCTTTAAAACCCATCTGGCTGTATGAAGACGTGTTTGGATACAACAACAACCCCCGGCTGCGGTGTTCAGTATTAAATTATCTTTAAAATGAGACCATAAAAATGGAATTTGGTTAAAATCTGAATCCGGATTTTCATTTTAAAGGAGGCAACGGGCGACAAAAGTTGAAATGTTGAAAATGGTAAAATTTTACTCAGAGGCACCCCCTTTAAAACCCATCTGGCTGTATGAAGACGTGTTTGGATACATTGATGTACCCCAGCTGGGGTGTTCAGTATTAAATGATCTTTAAAATGAGACCATAAAAATGGAATTTGGTTGAAATCTGAATCCGGATTTTTATTTTAAAGGAGGCAACGGGCGACAAAAGTTGAAATGTTGAAAATGGTAAAATTTTACTCAGAGGCACCCCCTTTAAAACCCATCTGGCTGTATGAAGACGTGTTTGGATACAACAACAACCCCCGGCTGCGGTGTTCAGTATTAAATTATCTTTAAAATGAGACCATAAAAATGGAATTTGGTTGAAATCTGAATCCGGATTTTTATTTTAAAGGAGGCAACGGGCGACAAAAGTTGAAATGTTGAAAATGGTAAAATTTTACTCAGAGGCACCCCCTTTAAAACCCATCTGGCTGTATGAAGACGTGTTTGGATACAACAACAACCCCCGGCTGCGGTGTTCAGTATTAAATTATCTTTAAAATGAGACCATAAAAATGGAATTTGGTTGAAATCTGAATCCGGATTTTCATTTTAAAGGAGGCAACGGGCGACAAAAGTTGAAATGTTGAAAATGGTGAAATTTTACTCAGAGGCACCCCCTTTAAAACCCATCTGGCTGTATGAAGACGTGTTTGGATACAACAACAACCCCCGGCTGCGGTGTTCAGTATTAAATTATCTTTAAAATGAGACCATAAAAATGGAATTTGGTTGAAATCTGAATCCGGATTTTCATTTTAAAGGAGGCAACGGGCGACAAAAGTTGAAATGTTGAAAATGGTGAAATTTTACTCAGAGGCACCCCCTTTAAAACCCATCTGGCTGTATGAAGACGTGTTTGGATACAACAACAACCCCCGGCTGCGGTGTTCAGTATTAAATTATCTTTAAAATGAGACCATAAAAATGGAATTTGGTTAAAATCTGAATCCGGATTTTCATTTTAAAGGAGGCTACGGGCGACAAAAGTTGAAATTGTTGAAAATTGTGAAATTTTACTCAGAGGCACCCCCTTTAAAACCCATCTGGCTGTATGAAGACGTGTTTGGATACATCGATGTACCCCGGCTGGGGTGTTCAGTATTAAATTATCTTTAAAATGAGACCATAAAAATGGAATTTGGTTAAAATCTGAATCCGGATTTTCATTTTAAAGGAGGCTACGGGCGACAAAAGTTGAAATTAATGAAAATTGTGAAATTGTACTCAGAGGCACCCCCTTTAAAACCCATCTGGCTGTATGAAGACGTGTTTGGATACAACAACAACCCCTGGCTGCGGTGTTCAGTATTAAATTATCTTTAAAATGAGACCATAAAAATGGAATTTGGTTAAAATCTGAATCCGGATTTTCATTTTAAAGGAGGCTACGGGCGACAAAAGTTGAAATTGTTGAAAATGGTGAAATTTTACTCAGAGGCACCCCCTTTAAAACCCATCTGGCTGTATGAAGACGTGTTTGGATACATCAATGTACCCCGGCTGGGGTGTTCAGTATTAAATTATCTTTAAAATGAGACCATAAAAATGGAATTTGGTTAAAATCTGAATCCGGATTTTCATTTTAAAGGAGGCTACGGGCGACAAAAGTTGAAATTGTTGAAAATTGTGAAATTTTACTCAGAGGCACCCCCTTTAAAACCCATCTGGCTGTATGAAGACGTGTTTGGATACATCAATGTACCCGGCTGGGGTGTTCAGTATTAAATTATCTTTAAAATGAGACCATAAAAATGGAATTTGGGTAAAATCTGAATCCGGATTTTCATTTTAAAGGAGGCTACGGGCGACAAAAGTTGAAATTGTTGAAAATGGTGAAATTTTACTCAGAGGCACCCCCTTTAAAACCCATCTGGCTGTATGAAGACGTGTTTGGATACAACAACAACCCCCGGCTGCGGTGTTCAGTATTAAATTATCTTTAAAATGAGACCATAAAAATGGAATTTGGTTAAAATCTGAATCCGGATTTTCATTTTAAAGGAGGCAACGGGCGACAAAAGTTGAAATGTTGAAAATGGTAAAATTTTACTCAGAGGCACCCCCTTTAAAACCCATCTGGCTGTATGAAGACGTGTTTGGATACATTGATGTACCCCAGCTGGGGTGTTCAGTATTAAATGATCTTTAAAATGAGACCATAAAAATGGAATTTGGTTGAAATCTGAATCCGGATTTTTATTTTAAAGGAGGCAACGGGCGACAAAAGTTGAAATGTTGAAAATGGTAAAATTTTACTCAGAGGCACCCCCTTTAAAACCCATCTGGCTGTATGAAGACGTGTTTGGATACAACAACAACCCCCGGCTGCGGTGTTCAGTATTAAATTATCTTTAAAATGAGACCATAAAAATGGAATTTGGTTGAAATCTGAATCCGGATTTTCATTTTAAAGGAGGCAACGGGCGACAAAAGTTGAAATGTTGAAAAAGGTGAAATTTTACTCAGAGGCACCCCCTTTAAAACCCATCTGGTTGTATGAAGACGTGTTTGGATACAACAACAACCCCCAGCTGCGGTGTTCAGTATTAAATTATCTTTAAAATGAGACCATAAAAATGGAATTTGGTTGAAATCTGAATCCGGATTTTCATTTTAAAGGAGGCAACGGGCGACAAAAGTTGAAATGTTGAAAAAGGTGAAATTTTACTCAGAGGCACCCCCTTTAAAACCCATCTGGCTGTATGAAGACGTGTTTGGATACAACAACAACCCCCGGCTGCGGTGTTCAGTATTAAATTATCTTTAAAATGACACCATAAAAATGGAATTTGGTTAAAATCTGAATCCGGATTTTCATTTAGATTTAGATTTAGATCCGGATTCAGATTTCAACCAAATTCCATTTTTATGGTCTCATTTTAAAGATAATTTAATACTGAACACCGCAGCCGGGGGTTGTTGTTGTATCCAAACACGTCTTCATACAGCCAGATGGGTTTTAAAGGGGGTGCCTCTGAGTAAAATTTCACCTTTTTCAACATTTCAACTTTTGTCGCCCGTTGCCTCCTTTAAAATGAAAATCCGGATTCAGATTTCAACCAAATTCCATTTTTATGGTCTCATTTTAAAGATAATTTAATACTGAACACCTCAGCCGGGGGTTGTTGTTGTATCCAAACACGTCTTCATACAGCCAGATGGGTTTTAAAGGGGGTGCCTCTGAGTAAAATTTCACCTTTTTCAACATTTCAACTTTTGTCGCCCGTTGCCTCCTTTAAAATGAAAATCCGGATTCAGATTTCAACCAAATTCCATTTTTATGGTCTCATTTTAAAGATAATTTAATACTGAACACCTCAGCCGGGGGTTGTTGTTGTATCCAAACACGTCTTCATACAGCCAGATGGGTTTTAAAGGGGTGCCTCTGAGTAAAATTTCACCTTTTTCAACATTTCAACTTTTGTCGCCCGTTGCCTCCTTTAAAATGAAAATCCGGATTCAGATTTCAACCAAATTCCATTTTTATGGTCTCATTTTAAAGATAATTTAATACTGAACACCGCAGCTGGGGGTTGTTGTTGTATCCAAACACGTCTTCATACAACCAGATGGGTTTTAAAGGGGGTGCCTCTGAGTAAAATTTCACCTTTTTCAACATTTCAACTTTTGTCGCCCGTTGCCTCCTTTAAAATGAAAATCCGGATTCAGATTTCAACCAAATTCCATTTTTATGGTCTCATTTTAAAGATAATTTAATACTGAACACCGCAGCTGGGGGTTGTTGTTGTATCCAAACACGTCTTCATACAACCAGATGGGTTTTAAAGGGGGTGCCTCTGAGTAAAATTTCACCTTTTTCAACATTTCAACTTTTGTCGCCCGTTGCCTCCTTTAAAATGAAAATCCGGATTCAGATTTCAACCAAATTCCATTTTTATGGTCTCATTTTAAAGATAATTTAATACTGAACACCGCAGCTGGGGGTTGTTGTTGTATCCAAACACGTCTTCATACAACCAGATGGGTTTTAAAGGGGGTGCCTCTGAGTAAAATTTCACCTTTTTCAACATTTCAACTTTTGTCGCCCGTTGCCTCCTTTAAAATGAAAATCCGGATTCAGATTTCAACCAAATTCCATTTTTATGGTCTCATTTTAAAGATAATTTAATACTGAACACCGCAGCCGGGGGTTGTTGTTGTATCCAAACACGTCTTCATACAGCCAGATGGGTTTTAAAGGGGGTGCCTCTGAGTAAAATTTCACCTTTTTCAACATTTCAACTTTTGTCGCCCGTTGCCTCCTTTAAAATGAAAATCCGGATTCAGATTTCAACCAAATTCCATTTTTATGGTCTCATTTTAAAGATAATTTAATACTGAACACCTCAGCTGGGGGTTGTTGTTGTATCCAAACACGTCTTCATACAGCCAGATGGGTTTTAAAGGGGTGCCTCTGAGTAAAATTTCACCTTTTTCAACATTTCAACTTTTGTCGCCCGTTGCCTCCTTTAAAATGAAAATCCGGATTCAGATTTCAACCAAATTCCATTTTTATGGTCTCATTTTAAAGATAATTTAATACTGAACACCGCAGCTGGGGGTTGTTGTTGTATCCAAACACGTCTTCATACAACCAGATGGGTTTTAAAGGGGGTGCCTCTGAGTAAAATTTCACCTTTTTCAACATTTCAACTTTTGTCGCCCGTTGCCTCCTTTAAAATGAAAATCCGGATTCAGATTTCAACCAAATTCCATTTTTATGGTCTCATTTTAAAGATAATTTAATACTGAACACCGCAGCTGGGGGTTGTTGTTGTATCCAAACACGTCTTCATACAACCAGATGGGTTTTAAAGGGGGTGCCTCTGAGTAAAATTTCACCTTTTTCAACATTTCAACTTTTGTCGCCCGTTGCCTCCTTTAAAATGAAAATCCGGATTCAGATTTCAACCAAATTCCATTTTTATGGTCTCATTTTAAAGATAATTTAATACTGAACACCGCAGCTGGGGGTTGTTGTTGTATCCAAACACGTCTTCATACAACCAGATGGGTTTTAAAGGGGGTGCCTCTGAGTAAAATTTCACCTTTTTCAACATTTCAACTTTTGTCGCCCGTTGCCTCCTTTAAAATGAAAATCCGGATTCAGATTTCAACCAAATTCCATTTTTATGGTCTCATTTTAAAGATAATTTAATACTGAACACCGCAGCCGGGGGTTGTTGTTGTATCCAAACACGTCTTCATACAGCCAGATGGGTTTTAAAGGGGGTGCCTCTGAGTAAAATTTCACCTTTTTCAACATTTCAACTTTTGTCGCCCGTTGCCTCCTTTAAAATGAAAATCCGGATTCAGATTTCAACCAAATTCCATTTTTATGGTCTCATTTTAAAGATAATTTAATACTGAACACCTCAGCTGGGGGTTGTTGTTGTATCCAAACACGTCTTCATACAGCCAGATGGGTTTTAAAGGGGTGCCTCTGAGTAAAATTTCACCTTTTTCAACATTTCAACTTTTGTCGCCCGTTGCCTCCTTTAAAATGAAAATCCGGATTCAGATTTCAACCAAATTCCATTTTTATGGTCTCATTTTAAAGATAATTTAATACTGAACACCGCAGCTGGGGGTTGTTGTTGTATCCAAACACGTCTTCATACAACCAGATGGGTTTTAAAGGGGGTGCCTCTGAGTAAAATTTCACCTTTTTCAACATTTCAACTTTTGTCGCCCGTTGCCTCCTTTAAAATGAAAATCCGGATTCAGATTTCAACCAAATTCCATTTTTATGGTCTCATTTTAAAGATAATTTAATACTGAACACCGCAGCCGGGGGTTGTTGTTGTATCCAAACACGTCTTCATACAGCCAGATGGGTTTTAAAGGGGGTGCCTCTGAGTAAAATTTCACCTTTTTCAACATTTCAACTTTTGTCGCCCGTTGCCTCCTTTAAAATGAAAATCCGGATTCAGATTTCAACCAAATTCCATTTTTATGGTCTCATTTTAAAGATAATTTAATACTGAACACCTCAGCTGGGGGTTGTTGTTGTATCCAAACACGTCTTCATACAGCCAGATGGGTTTTAAAGGGGTGCCTCTGAGTAAAATTTCACCTTTTTCAACATTTCAACTTTTGTCGCCCGTTGCCTCCTTTAAAATGAAAATCCGGATTCAGATTTCAACCAAATTCCATTTTTATGGTCTCATTTTAAAGATAATTTAATACTGAACACCGCAGCTGGGGGTTGTTGTTGTATCCAAACACGTCTTCATACAACCAGATGGGTTTTAAAGGGGGTGCCTCTGAGTAAAATTTCACCTTTTTCAACATTTCAACTTTTGTCGCCCGTTGCCTCCTTTAAAATGAAAATCCGGATTCAGATTTCAACCAAATTCCATTTTTATGGTCTCATTTTAAAGATAATTTAATACTGAACACCGCAGCTGGGGGTTGTTGTTGTATCCAAACACGTCTTCATACAACCAGATGGGTTTTAAAGGGGGTGCCTCTGAGTAAAATTTCACCTTTTTCAACATTTCAACTTTTGTCGCCCGTTGCCTCCTTTAAAATGAAAATCCGGATTCAGATTTCAACCAAATTCCATTTTTATGGTCTCATTTTAAAGATAATTTAATACTGAACACCGCAGCTGGGGGTTGTTGTTGTATCCAAACACGTCTTCATACAACCAGATGGGTTTTAAAGGGGGTGCCTCTGAGTAAAATTTCACCTTTTTCAACATTTCAACTTTTGTCGCCCGTTGCCTCCTTTAAAATGAAAATCCGGATTCAGATTTCAACCAAATTCCATTTTTATGGTCTCATTTTAAAGATAATTTAATACTGAACACCGCAGCTGGGGGTTGTTGTTGTATCCAAACACGTCTTCATACAACCAGATGGGTTTTAAAGGGGGTGCCTCTGAGTAAAATTTCACCTTTTTCAACATTTCAACTTTTGTCGCCCGTTGCCTCCTTTAAAATGAAAATCCGGATTCAGATTTCAACCAAATTCCATTTTTATGGTCTCATTTTAAAGATAATTTAATACTGAACACCGCAGCCGGGGGTTGTTGTTGTATCCAAACACGTCTTCATACAGCCAGATGGGTTTTAAAGGGGGTGCCTCTGAGTAAAATTTCACCTTTTTCAACATTTCAACTTTTGTCGCCCGTTGCCTCCTTTAAAATGAAAATCCGGATTCAGATTTCAACCAAATTCCATTTTTATGGTCTCATTTTAAAGATAATTTAATACTGAACACCTCAGCTGGGGGTTGTTGTTGTATCCAAACACGTCTTCATACAGCCAGATGGGTTTTAAAGGGGTGCCTCTGAGTAAAATTTCACCTTTTTCAACATTTCAACTTTTGTCGCCCGTTGCCTCCTTTAAAATGAAAATCCGGATTCAGATTTCAACCAAATTCCATTTTTATGGTCTCATTTTAAAGATAATTTAATACTGAACACCGCAGCTGGGGGTTGTTGTTGTATCCAAACACGTCTTCATACAACCAGATGGGTTTTAAAGGGGGTGCCTCTGAGTAAAATTTCACCTTTTTCAACATTTCAACTTTTGTCGCCCGTTGCCTCCTTTAAAATGAAAATCCGGATTCAGATTTCAACCAAATTCCATTTTTATGGTCTCATTTTAAAGATAATTTAATACTGAACACCGCAGCTGGGGGTTGTTGTTGTATCCAAACACGTCTTCATACAACCAGATGGGTTTTAAAGGGGGTGCCTCTGAGTAAAATTTCACCTTTTTCAACATTTCAACTTTTGTCGCCCGTTGCCTCCTTTAAAATGAAAATCCGGATTCAGATTTCAACCAAATTCCATTTTTATGGTCTCATTTTAAAGATAATTTAATACTGAACACCGCAGCTGGGGGTTGTTGTTGTATCCAAACACGTCTTCATACAACCAGATGGGTTTTAAAGGGGGTGCCTCTGAGTAAAATTTCACCTTTTTCAACATTTCAACTTTTGTCGCCCGTTGCCTCCTTTAAAATGAAAATCCGGATTCAGATTTCAACCAAATTCCATTTTTATGGTCTCATTTTAAAGATAATTTAATACTGAACACCGCAGCCGGGGGTTGTTGTTGTATCCAAACACGTCTTCATACAGCCAGATGGGTTTTAAAGGGGGTGCCTCTGAGTAAAATTTCACCTTTTTCAACATTTCAACTTTTGTCGCCCGTTGCCTCCTTTAAAATGAAAATCCGGATTCAGATTTCAACCAAATTCCATTTTTATGGTCTCATTTTAAAGATAATTTAATACTGAACACCTCAGCTGGGGGTTGTTGTTGTATCCAAACACGTCTTCATACAGCCAGATGGGTTTTAAAGGGGTGCCTCTGAGTAAAATTTCACCTTTTTCAACATTTCAACTTTTGTCGCCCGTTGCCTCCTTTAAAATGAAAATCCGGATTCAGATTTCAACCAAATTCCATTTTTATGGTCTCATTTTAAAGATAATTTAATACTGAACACCGCAGCTGGGGGTTGTTGTTGTATCCAAACACGTCTTCATACAACCAGATGGGTTTTAAAGGGGGTGCCTCTGAGTAAAATTTCACCTTTTTCAACATTTCAACTTTTGTCGCCCGTTGCCTCCTTTAAAATGAAAATCCGGATTCAGATTTCAACCAAATTCCATTTTTATGGTCTCATTTTAAAGATAATTTAATACTGAACACCGCAGCTGGGGGTTGTTGTTGTATCCAAACACGTCTTCATACAACCAGATGGGTTTTAAAGGGGGTGCCTCTGAGTAAAATTTCACCTTTTTCAACATTTCAACTTTTGTCGCCCGTTGCCTCCTTTAAAATGAAAATCCGGATTCAGATTTCAACCAAATTCCATTTTTATGGTCTCATTTTAAAGATAATTTAATACTGAACACCGCAGCTGGGGGTTGTTGTTGTATCCAAACACGTCTTCATACAACCAGATGGGTTTTAAAGGGGGTGCCTCTGAGTAAAATTTCACCTTTTTCAACATTTCAACTTTTGTCGCCCGTTGCCTCCTTTAAAATGAAAATCCGGATTCAGATTTCAACCAAATTCCATTTTTATGGTCTCATTTTAAAGATAATTTAATACTGAACACCGCAGCCGGGGGTTGTTGTTGTATCCAAACACGTCTTCATACAGCCAGATGGGTTTTAAAGGGGGTGCCTCTGAGTAAAATTTCACCTTTTTCAACATTTCAACTTTTGTCGCCCGTTGCCTCCTTTAAAATGAAAATCCGGATTCAGATTTCAACCAAATTCCATTTTTATGGTCTCATTTTAAAGATAATTTAATACTGAACACCTCAGCTGGGGGTTGTTGTTGTATCCAAACACGTCTTCATACAGCCAGATGGGTTTTAAAGGGGTGCCTCTGAGTAAAATTTCACCTTTTTCAACATTTCAACTTTTGTCGCCCGTTGCCTCCTTTAAAATGAAAATCCGGATTCAGATTTCAACCAAATTCCATTTTTATGGTCTCATTTTAAAGATAATTTAATACTGAACACCGCAGCTGGGGGTTGTTGTTGTATCCAAACACGTCTTCATACAACCAGATGGGTTTTAAAGGGGGTGCCTCTGAGTAAAATTTCACCTTTTTCAACATTTCAACTTTTGTCGCCCGTTGCCTCCTTTAAAATGAAAATCCGGATTCAGATTTCAACCAAATTCCATTTTTATGGTCTCATTTTAAAGATAATTTAATACTGAACACCGCAGCCGGGGGTTGTTGTTGTATCCAAACACGTCTTCATACAGCCAGATGGGTTTTAAAGGGGGTGCCTCTGAGTAAAATTTCACCTTTTTCAACATTTCAACTTTTGTCGCCCGTTGCCTCCTTTAAAATGAAAATCCGGATTCAGATTTCAACCAAATTCCATTTTTATGGTCTCATTTTAAAGATAATTTAATACTGAACACCTCAGCTGGGGGTTGTTGTTGTATCCAAACACGTCTTCATACAGCCAGATGGGTTTTAAAGGGGTGCCTCTGAGTAAAATTTCACCTTTTTCAACATTTCAACTTTTGTCGCCCGTTGCCTCCTTTAAAATGAAAATCCGGATTCAGATTTCAACCAAATTCCATTTTTATGGTCTCATTTTAAAGATAATTTAATACTGAACACCGCAGCTGGGGGTTGTTGTTGTATCCAAACACGTCTTCATACAACCAGATGGGTTTTAAAGGGGGTGCCTCTGAGTAAAATTTCACCTTTTTCAACATTTCAACTTTTGTCGCCCGTTGCCTCCTTTAAAATGAAAATCCGGATTCAGATTTCAACCAAATTCCATTTTTATGGTCTCATTTTAAAGATAATTTAATACTGAACACCGCAGCTGGGGGTTGTTGTTGTATCCAAACACGTCTTCATACAACCAGATGGGTTTTAAAGGGGGTGCCTCTGAGTAAAATTTCACCTTTTTCAACATTTCAACTTTTGTCGCCCGTTGCCTCCTTTAAAATGAAAATCCGGATTCAGATTTCAACCAAATTCCATTTTTATGGTCTCATTTTAAAGATAATTTAATACTGAACACCGCAGCTGGGGGTTGTTGTTGTATCCAAACACGTCTTCATACAACCAGATGGGTTTTAAAGGGGGTGCCTCTGAGTAAAATTTCACCTTTTTCAACATTTCAACTTTTGTCGCCCGTTGCCTCCTTTAAAATGAAAATCCGGATTCAGATTTCAACCAAATTCCATTTTTATGGTCTCATTTTAAAGATAATTTAATACTGAACACCGCAGCTGGGGGTTGTTGTTGTATCCAAACACGTCTTCATACAACCAGATGGGTTTTAAAGGGGGTGCCTCTGAGTAAAATTTCACCTTTTTCAACATTTCAACTTTTGTCGCCCGTTGCCTCCTTTAAAATGAAAATCCGGATTCAGATTTCAACCAAATTCCATTTTTATGGTCTCATTTTAAAGATAATTTAATACTGAACACCGCAGCCGGGGGTTGTTGTTGTATCCAAACACGTCTTCATACAGCCAGATGGGTTTTAAAGGGGGTGCCTCTGAGTAAAATTTCACCTTTTTCAACATTTCAACTTTTGTCGCCCGTTGCCTCCTTTAAAATGAAAATCCGGATTCAGATTTCAACCAAATTCCATTTTTATGGTCTCATTTTAAAGATAATTTAATACTGAACACCTCAGCTGGGGGTTGTTGTTGTATCCAAACACGTCTTCATACAGCCAGATGGGTTTTAAAGGGGTGCCTCTGAGTAAAATTTCACCTTTTTCAACATTTCAACTTTTGTCGCCCGTTGCCTCCTTTAAAATGAAAATCCGGATTCAGATTTCAACCAAATTCCATTTTTATGGTCTCATTTTAAAGATAATTTAATACTGAACACCGCAGCTGGGGGTTGTTGTTGTATCCAAACACGTCTTCATACAACCAGATGGGTTTTAAAGGGGGTGCCTCTGAGTAAAATTTCACCTTTTTCAACATTTCAACTTTTGTCGCCCGTTGCCTCCTTTAAAATGAAAATCCGGATTCAGATTTCAACCAAATTCCATTTTTATGGTCTCATTTTAAAGATAATTTAATACTGAACACCGCAGCTGGGGGTTGTTGTTGTATCCAAACACGTCTTCATACAACCAGATGGGTTTTAAAGGGGGTGCCTCTGAGTAAAATTTCACCTTTTTCAACATTTCAACTTTTGTCGCCCGTTGCCTCCTTTAAAATGAAAATCCGGATTCAGATTTCAACCAAATTCCATTTTTATGGTCTCATTTTAAAGATAATTTAATACTGAACACCGCAGCTGGGGGTTGTTGTTGTATCCAAACACGTCTTCATACAACCAGATGGGTTTTAAAGGGGGTGCCTCTGAGTAAAATTTCACCTTTTTCAACATTTCAACTTTTGTCGCCCGTTGCCTCCTTTAAAATGAAAATCCGGATTCAGATTTCAACCAAATTCCATTTTTATGGTCTCATTTTAAAGATAATTTAATACTGAACACCGCAGCCGGGGGTTGTTGTTGTATCCAAACACGTCTTCATACAGCCAGATGGGTTTTAAAGGGGGTGCCTCTGAGTAAAATTTCACCTTTTTCAACATTTCAACTTTTGTCGCCCGTTGCCTCCTTTAAAATGAAAATCCGGATTCAGATTTCAACCAAATTCCATTTTTATGGTCTCATTTTAAAGATAATTTAATACTGAACACCTCAGCTGGGGGTTGTTGTTGTATCCAAACACGTCTTCATACAGCCAGATGGGTTTTAAAGGGGTGCCTCTGAGTAAAATTTCACCTTTTTCAACATTTCAACTTTTGTCGCCCGTTGCCTCCTTTAAAATGAAAATCCGGATTCAGATTTCAACCAAATTCCATTTTTATGGTCTCATTTTAAAGATAATTTAATACTGAACACCGCAGCTGGGGGTTGTTGTTGTATCCAAACACGTCTTCATACAACCAGATGGGTTTTAAAGGGGGTGCCTCTGAGTAAAATTTCACCTTTTTCAACATTTCAACTTTTGTCGCCCGTTGCCTCCTTTAAAATGAAAATCCGGATTCAGATTTCAACCAAATTCCATTTTTATGGTCTCATTTTAAAGATAATTTAATACTGAACACCGCAGCTGGGGGTTGTTGTTGTATCCAAACACGTCTTCATACAACCAGATGGGTTTTAAAGGGGGTGCCTCTGAGTAAAATTTCACCTTTTTCAACATTTCAACTTTTGTCGCCCGTTGCCTCCTTTAAAATGAAAATCCGGATTCAGATTTCAACCAAATTCCATTTTTATGGTCTCATTTTAAAGATAATTTAATACTGAACACCGCAGCTGGGGGTTGTTGTTGTATCCAAACACGTCTTCATACAACCAGATGGGTTTTAAAGGGGGTGCCTCTGAGTAAAATTTCACCTTTTTCAACATTTCAACTTTTGTCGCCCGTTGCCTCCTTTAAAATGAAAATCCGGATTCAGATTTCAACCAAATTCCATTTTTATGGTCTCATTTTAAAGATAATTTAATACTGAACACCGCAGCCGGGGGTTGTTGTTGTATCCAAACACGTCTTCATACAGCCAGATGGGTTTTAAAGGGGGTGCCTCTGAGTAAAATTTCACCTTTTTCAACATTTCAACTTTTGTCGCCCGTTGCCTCCTTTAAAATGAAAATCCGGATTCAGATTTCAACCAAATTCCATTTTTATGGTCTCATTTTAAAGATAATTTAATACTGAACACCTCAGCTGGGGGTTGTTGTTGTATCCAAACACGTCTTCATACAGCCAGATGGGTTTTAAAGGGGTGCCTCTGAGTAAAATTTCACCTTTTTCAACATTTCAACTTTTGTCGCCCGTTGCCTCCTTTAAAATGAAAATCCGGATTCAGATTTCAACCAAATTCCATTTTTATGGTCTCATTTTAAAGATAATTTAATACTGAACACCGCAGCTGGGGGTTGTTGTTGTATCCAAACACGTCTTCATACAACCAGATGGGTTTTAAAGGGGGTGCCTCTGAGTAAAATTTCACCTTTTTCAACATTTCAACTTTTGTCGCCCGTTGCCTCCTTTAAAATGAAAATCCGGATTCAGATTTCAACCAAATTCCATTTTTATGGTCTCATTTTAAAGATAATTTAATACTGAACACCGCAGCCGGGGGTTGTTGTTGTATCCAAACACGTCTTCATACAGCCAGATGGGTTTTAAAGGGGGTGCCTCTGAGTAAAATTTCACCTTTTTCAACATTTCAACTTTTGTCGCCCGTTGCCTCCTTTAAAATGAAAATCCGGATTCAGATTTCAACCAAATTCCATTTTTATGGTCTCATTTTAAAGATAATTTAATACTGAACACCTCAGCTGGGGGTTGTTGTTGTATCCAAACACGTCTTCATACAGCCAGATGGGTTTTAAAGGGGTGCCTCTGAGTAAAATTTCACCTTTTTCAACATTTCAACTTTTGTCGCCCGTTGCCTCCTTTAAAATGAAAATCCGGATTCAGATTTCAACCAAATTCCATTTTTATGGTCTCATTTTAAAGATAATTTAATACTGAACACCGCAGCTGGGGGTTGTTGTTGTATCCAAACACGTCTTCATACAACCAGATGGGTTTTAAAGGGGGTGCCTCTGAGTAAAATTTCACCTTTTTCAACATTTCAACTTTTGTCGCCCGTTGCCTCCTTTAAAATGAAAATCCGGATTCAGATTTCAACCAAATTCCATTTTTATGGTCTCATTTTAAAGATAATTTAATACTGAACACCGCAGCTGGGGGTTGTTGTTGTATCCAAACACGTCTTCATACAACCAGATGGGTTTTAAAGGGGGTGCCTCTGAGTAAAATTTCACCTTTTTCAACATTTCAACTTTTGTCGCCCGTTGCCTCCTTTAAAATGAAAATCCGGATTCAGATTTCAACCAAATTCCATTTTTATGGTCTCATTTTAAAGATAATTTAATACTGAACACCGCAGCTGGGGGTTGTTGTTGTATCCAAACACGTCTTCATACAACCAGATGGGTTTTAAAGGGGGTGCCTCTGAGTAAAATTTCACCTTTTTCAACATTTCAACTTTTGTCGCCCGTTGCCTCCTTTAAAATGAAAATCCGGATTCAGATTTCAACCAAATTCCATTTTTATGGTCTCATTTTAAAGATAATTTAATACTGAACACCGCAGCTGGGGGTTGTTGTTGTATCCAAACACGTCTTCATACAACCAGATGGGTTTTAAAGGGGGTGCCTCTGAGTAAAATTTCACCTTTTTCAACATTTCAACTTTTGTCGCCCGTTGCCTCCTTTAAAATGAAAATCCGGATTCAGATTTCAACCAAATTCCATTTTTATGGTCTCATTTTAAAGATAATTTAATACTGAACACCGCAGCCGGGGGTTGTTGTTGTATCCAAACACGTCTTCATACAGCCAGATGGGTTTTAAAGGGGGTGCCTCTGAGTAAAATTTCACCTTTTTCAACATTTCAACTTTTGTCGCCCGTTGCCTCCTTTAAAATGAAAATCCGGATTCAGATTTCAACCAAATTCCATTTTTATGGTCTCATTTTAAAGATAATTTAATACTGAACACCTCAGCTGGGGGTTGTTGTTGTATCCAAACACGTCTTCATACAGCCAGATGGGTTTTAAAGGGGTGCCTCTGAGTAAAATTTCACCTTTTTCAACATTTCAACTTTTGTCGCCCGTTGCCTCCTTTAAAATGAAAATCCGGATTCAGATTTCAACCAAATTCCATTTTTATGGTCTCATTTTAAAGATAATTTAATACTGAACACCGCAGCTGGGGGTTGTTGTTGTATCCAAACACGTCTTCATACAACCAGATGGGTTTTAAAGGGGGTGCCTCTGAGTAAAATTTCACCTTTTTCAACATTTCAACTTTTGTCGCCCGTTGCCTCCTTTAAAATGAAAATCCGGATTCAGATTTCAACCAAATTCCATTTTTATGGTCTCATTTTAAAGATAATTTAATACTGAACACCGCAGCTGGGGGTTGTTGTTGTATCCAAACACGTCTTCATACAACCAGATGGGTTTTAAAGGGGGTGCCTCTGAGTAAAATTTCACCTTTTTCAACATTTCAACTTTTGTCGCCCGTTGCCTCCTTTAAAATGAAAATCCGGATTCAGATTTCAACCAAATTCCATTTTTATGGTCTCATTTTAAAGATAATTTAATACTGAACACCGCAGCTGGGGGTTGTTGTTGTATCCAAACACGTCTTCATACAACCAGATGGGTTTTAAAGGGGGTGCCTCTGAGTAAAATTTCACCTTTTTCAACATTTCAACTTTTGTCGCCCGTTGCCTCCTTTAAAATGAAAATCCGGATTCAGATTTCAACCAAATTCCATTTTTATGGTCTCATTTTAAAGATAATTTAATACTGAACACCGCAGCCGGGGGTTGTTGTTGTATCCAAACACGTCTTCATACAGCCAGATGGGTTTTAAAGGGGGTGCCTCTGAGTAAAATTTCACCTTTTTCAACATTTCAACTTTTGTCGCCCGTTGCCTCCTTTAAAATGAAAATCCGGATTCAGATTTCAACCAAATTCCATTTTTATGGTCTCATTTTAAAGATAATTTAATACTGAACACCTCAGCTGGGGGTTGTTGTTGTATCCAAACACGTCTTCATACAGCCAGATGGGTTTTAAAGGGGTGCCTCTGAGTAAAATTTCACCTTTTTCAACATTTCAACTTTTGTCGCCCGTTGCCTCCTTTAAAATGAAAATCCGGATTCAGATTTCAACCAAATTCCATTTTTATGGTCTCATTTTAAAGATAATTTAATACTGAACACCGCAGCTGGGGGTTGTTGTTGTATCCAAACACGTCTTCATACAACCAGATGGGTTTTAAAGGGGGTGCCTCTGAGTAAAATTTCACCTTTTTCAACATTTCAACTTTTGTCGCCCGTTGCCTCCTTTAAAATGAAAATCCGGATTCAGATTTCAACCAAATTCCATTTTTATGGTCTCATTTTAAAGATAATTTAATACTGAACACCGCAGCTGGGGGTTGTTGTTGTATCCAAACACGTCTTCATACAACCAGATGGGTTTTAAAGGGGGTGCCTCTGAGTAAAATTTCACCTTTTTCAACATTTCAACTTTTGTCGCCCGTTGCCTCCTTTAAAATGAAAATCCGGATTCAGATTTCAACCAAATTCCATTTTTATGGTCTCATTTTAAAGATAATTTAATACTGAACACCGCAGCTGGGGGTTGTTGTTGTATCCAAACACGTCTTCATACAACCAGATGGGTTTTAAAGGGGGTGCCTCTGAGTAAAATTTCACCTTTTTCAACATTTCAACTTTTGTCGCCCGTTGCCTCCTTTAAAATGAAAATCCGGATTCAGATTTCAACCAAATTCCATTTTTATGGTCTCATTTTAAAGATAATTTAATACTGAACACCGCAGCCGGGGGTTGTTGTTGTATCCAAACACGTCTTCATACAGCCAGATGGGTTTTAAAGGGGGTGCCTCTGAGTAAAATTTCACCTTTTTCAACATTTCAACTTTTGTCGCCCGTTGCCTCCTTTAAAATGAAAATCCGGATTCAGATTTCAACCAAATTCCATTTTTATGGTCTCATTTTAAAGATAATTTAATACTGAACACCTCAGCTGGGGGTTGTTGTTGTATCCAAACACGTCTTCATACAGCCAGATGGGTTTTAAAGGGGTGCCTCTGAGTAAAATTTCACCTTTTTCAACATTTCAACTTTTGTCGCCCGTTGCCTCCTTTAAAATGAAAATCCGGATTCAGATTTCAACCAAATTCCATTTTTATGGTCTCATTTTAAAGATAATTTAATACTGAACACCGCAGCTGGGGGTTGTTGTTGTATCCAAACACGTCTTCATACAACCAGATGGGTTTTAAAGGGGGTGCCTCTGAGTAAAATTTCACCTTTTTCAACATTTCAACTTTTGTCGCCCGTTGCCTCCTTTAAAATGAAAATCCGGATTCAGATTTCAACCAAATTCCATTTTTATGGTCTCATTTTAAAGATAATTTAATACTGAACACCGCAGCCGGGGGTTGTTGTTGTATCCAAACACGTCTTCATACAGCCAGATGGGTTTTAAAGGGGGTGCCTCTGAGTAAAATTTCACCTTTTTCAACATTTCAACTTTTGTCGCCCGTTGCCTCCTTTAAAATGAAAATCCGGATTCAGATTTCAACCAAATTCCATTTTTATGGTCTCATTTTAAAGATAATTTAATACTGAACACCTCAGCTGGGGGTTGTTGTTGTATCCAAACACGTCTTCATACAGCCAGATGGGTTTTAAAGGGGTGCCTCTGAGTAAAATTTCACCTTTTTCAACATTTCAACTTTTGTCGCCCGTTGCCTCCTTTAAAATGAAAATCCGGATTCAGATTTCAACCAAATTCCATTTTTATGGTCTCATTTTAAAGATAATTTAATACTGAACACCGCAGCTGGGGGTTGTTGTTGTATCCAAACACGTCTTCATACAACCAGATGGGTTTTAAAGGGGGTGCCTCTGAGTAAAATTTCACCTTTTTCAACATTTCAACTTTTGTCGCCCGTTGCCTCCTTTAAAATGAAAATCCGGATTCAGATTTCAACCAAATTCCATTTTTATGGTCTCATTTTAAAGATAATTTAATACTGAACACCGCAGCTGGGGGTTGTTGTTGTATCCAAACACGTCTTCATACAACCAGATGGGTTTTAAAGGGGGTGCCTCTGAGTAAAATTTCACCTTTTTCAACATTTCAACTTTTGTCGCCCGTTGCCTCCTTTAAAATGAAAATCCGGATTCAGATTTCAACCAAATTCCATTTTTATGGTCTCATTTTAAAGATAATTTAATACTGAACACCGCAGCTGGGGGTTGTTGTTGTATCCAAACACGTCTTCATACAACCAGATGGGTTTTAAAGGGGGTGCCTCTGAGTAAAATTTCACCTTTTTCAACATTTCAACTTTTGTCGCCCGTTGCCTCCTTTAAAATGAAAATCCGGATTCAGATTTCAACCAAATTCCATTTTTATGGTCTCATTTTAAAGATAATTTAATACTGAACACCGCAGCTGGGGGTTGTTGTTGTATCCAAACACGTCTTCATACAACCAGATGGGTTTTAAAGGGGGTGCCTCTGAGTAAAATTTCACCTTTTTCAACATTTCAACTTTTGTCGCCCGTTGCCTCCTTTAAAATGAAAATCCGGATTCAGATTTCAACCAAATTCCATTTTTATGGTCTCATTTTAAAGATAATTTAATACTGAACACCGCAGCCGGGGGTTGTTGTTGTATCCAAACACGTCTTCATACAGCCAGATGGGTTTTAAAGGGGGTGCCTCTGAGTAAAATTTCACCTTTTTCAACATTTCAACTTTTGTCGCCCGTTGCCTCCTTTAAAATGAAAATCCGGATTCAGATTTCAACCAAATTCCATTTTTATGGTCTCATTTTAAAGATAATTTAATACTGAACACCTCAGCTGGGGGTTGTTGTTGTATCCAAACACGTCTTCATACAGCCAGATGGGTTTTAAAGGGGTGCCTCTGAGTAAAATTTCACCTTTTTCAACATTTCAACTTTTGTCGCCCGTTGCCTCCTTTAAAATGAAAATCCGGATTCAGATTTCAACCAAATTCCATTTTTATGGTCTCATTTTAAAGATAATTTAATACTGAACACCGCAGCTGGGGGTTGTTGTTGTATCCAAACACGTCTTCATACAACCAGATGGGTTTTAAAGGGGGTGCCTCTGAGTAAAATTTCACCTTTTTCAACATTTCAACTTTTGTCGCCCGTTGCCTCCTTTAAAATGAAAATCCGGATTCAGATTTCAACCAAATTCCATTTTTATGGTCTCATTTTAAAGATAATTTAATACTGAACACCGCAGCTGGGGGTTGTTGTTGTATCCAAACACGTCTTCATACAACCAGATGGGTTTTAAAGGGGGTGCCTCTGAGTAAAATTTCACCTTTTTCAACATTTCAACTTTTGTCGCCCGTTGCCTCCTTTAAAATGAAAATCCGGATTCAGATTTCAACCAAATTCCATTTTTATGGTCTCATTTTAAAGATAATTTAATACTGAACACCGCAGCCGGTCAACGGTATCACTTAATACATTCGGACTCCTTTTATATTAGCCGAATTTCGTTATTACATAAACGCGGAGTGATTCGGTGGTGCGCTATTTTAGATATAATTCGTCTGCAAATTACAGTCTGCAAATTACGGAGCATGCGATGACGCCCTCAACGTCCGATGCAACGGGATTTATTTGCGCCCAATAGCGCCCAATAGAGAATGGTTTCTAAGAATCGTGAAGCTACCCAGATGACCCCATCTGGCTACATCTGGCTATCTGGGTAGATTCACATTGGTGTTTTGTGAATGAACGTATGATATCAGCAGAATCAGCACACATAATTATTTTCGCCTACATTCTCACCCGTTTTGCTCTCGTATGCGGTTTTTGATTCTTACCTATGCATCAGCCATTTTCCCTTTCAAACGATGTCATATTACCCACCATTGGACGAAGATTCTGCATCAATCAACTCTGAAGAAGATGTAAGCTTATCTACAGCAGGTCTTGGTTTTGGAATTTTAGACCAGTCAATGATAACACTAGATGATAATTTAGTCACAGATTCTGAATACACTAGGACACCTGCTTATAATCCACAAGCAACAGTTTCACATACCAACCGTAATTCACAAGTGGTTGATCTTACAAGCCCTTCTAATGACCGGCCCAAACCTCCTCGGCCTCCACCACCAAAAAAGAGGGGAATATCCGAGAAAGTCCAGGTGCAGGAGGAGGTGGTTAGAAGTTTGACAGTTCCTCAAGTTAGGTGGTTTTACAAAGATGATATAACAAAGAAGTGGCTGCCTTTCATTGGCTATGACTCTTGCCAACTCGAATACAAGTACAGACAGATCTATGTACATGGAGACGTCCCTGATGAAATCGACAAAATATGCGTACGAGGTGGTCTCTATGAAGTTGATATAATTGAGAAAAAGTGCTGTGCAATCTACTGGTCAGGTGAGTGAAATAGTTTTAATTTTAGAGTAGTCAAAAGTACATGTCTTCCAAATACAATGGAATGCTCTTTGAACTTGAAATGATGTTTCAACCTTGGTGTCTTGTATCCCATGATCCTGACTGAAGGTTTCTAAAACAAGCAGTCGGTTCATTTTTTACTGTAGCAGGCAGGAATAGGGCTATCCGAATTCAAGCAAGTAACTCTTAGAAATAGAAACAGGTTGAGATATTTAACCAAGGCATACACGCGATTTCTACCACTAGATCGATCGTGACAGAACCCCCGCGTTGTGTGGTGGCATATAAACCCAATTTTCAGTGGTATGCACTTACCGTCCAGGCTACATTTGACGTCTTAGAAAATGTCACTTGGGCTTAGCAACTACGTCAGAGTTACAAATATAATTAAAACATGAAAATCGGTGGATTACATCGTCGTCAAATTGTATTTGAAGAAAATGGTGTGGTCGGAAAAACACATGATTCGGCGACATTGTTTTGAGAACGTCACGAGGTCAGCCGGGTCAGAATGAATATGCAAAACAAGAGCCTCCCATATATGGGCATATGGGCGTGGATTACGCAAGATGTGACTCGTAAATCGAGGGCGACGCTATGATACGAGAGTCCTTATATAAGTTATAAGGCATGATGGGACGCGCGATGTGACCCGCAAATCGAGGCTGTTTGCACACGTGTACGATATTTTGCATTCGCTTGAATATGCCGTATGGTTCATGAATTTGTCGCCATTAAATAATTTAATAAATCACTTTTATAAAGTTCTTGTATGTATTTATATGAATTCTATTTCATCTCTTGCATTGTTTTATATGTTTTTGTTGTATTTCTTCAACCTTGATGAGGTCTAATGAGATAAATTTAAAAAAAAACACCTATAAATACTTACATGGAGTCTACGGTATATACTGCTTTGACTATCTGCTTTCCGACAAATCAGTGCGTGGAATTCCGGGACTTTGACAGTACTTTGACAGTTGTTGAAGAGACACAGGTGGTACACACAAAGGAAGTCGATATCGTAATCCGTTTAGACGACATGTATTCACGAATTTTCATTTTCACACCTCAGATAATGCGCTGTTTTTCTGCTTTCGTTATTCGGTTTTAAAAATAAGGTAGGTAGTAATGTACTGTAGGAAAACGTATTACTGATAATCTTATTTGCAAACGTCTTACCTTTGCGGTGTTCAAGAAATATTTCCATGAAAAATTACCCGCTGCTGTGACACATTTGTATCGGCTTTGAAACCAGGGGCTATGTCACGTACCTATTGCAAGCAATAGGTACGTGAAGTTATGTATAACCAAGGCATACATATTATTTGAACATTAAACATGATACCTGAAGCTACATTTTACACTACAACTTTTATATGAAGGTGTGTGTAGTTATGGACCGCGTGTCGTGTAGGCCTACTATTGCTTAGGTGTACTTTTAAAGCGCCTCCACACTGTCAAATGCCTTTCGAAAGTCCCAAGAAAGCCATATAATATGTTCCTTTTTACCTTGAAAAATATAAGGGTGTGATGATGGTAAGCATACTAAAGTATGGCTTTCTTGGACTTCTGAAAGACATTTGACAGAGGATCATGAAAAGTGCACCCAATAATTACACGCTGTCCAAAACTATACCTTTATTTGTGTATCAGTAAAGTTGAAAAATATTGATGAAAATATCAGACGCTGACTCACAGACGCTTTCATTTCATAGCTCTCAGACAGAGAGCTATAGGATTCAGAGCTAGACTGAAGGTATGACGAGTGTTGTTTTATTAGTAGAAGTTTAATGCTCTGGTCTTGTTGCCATTTTCACATACGTCCAGAGCGTACGTAACATTTTTACCCCCCTCGAGTTACAGTAGCCTACAGTGTACTGTACGTACGCAATAAATGGCAACAATGTTATGGCTGGATAAAAACAATCCCGCCTCTCAACATTGCCATTATGTACGCTTAGGGAATATTTGTACCTCCTCCCCCTGTTATACATACGCTTTGTACGTATCTGTAAATTGCGAAAATTATGGACGACCCCCAAGCTCTAATAACCACCGATAAGAAATCTGATCTGATCTTATAGCAAGCTGATGAGTGGGAGTGATAAAATTGGAAGTTTCCCCACAGTACATAGCATGCTTCATGGATGTGGTTGTCATTATTAAAGTCAAGGCAAGGGACATATAAATTGTATTTTTTAATCACTTCAAATTGCCATGTTAATCTCATGAAGTGAGAGTTCAATGAATAATTTCTGTACATTGCATATATTCATTTCAGATGACAATGAAGATGTTTTACGAGGCACATGGTTTTACCAGAGTAATATTGAACCAATTGATGATGCTGTTGCCCAACAAATTGAGACTGAGCATGTTAAGCGCTTTGGTGGACAGAAAATCATTCCTGAACCTCCTGCAGATGTCAAACAGACAAAAGGTGCTAAAACACAGAAAGAAGGTAAATTTGCCTATTGTCCAATTAGTGTATGAAATATTTGTTAAAATTAGATTAGTTATTGATGCACATTTGTTACATTTGAAAAAGAGACTTCAATTTCAATGGTGATAACAAAACTGTAATCAAAAAATGAATTCTCAACCATTTTAGCAATTTACCAAGTGCAGACACTCCCCAGACAGTGAACCTGAAAACAAGCACTGTACTCTTGTGTAAGTGCATTTCTGAGGTGTGTATTTTATGATCTACATATTCTATTTCACTTCTACGAGACATTGATAATATTGATTGCATTGAGTAAATGTGTCCCCTTTCAAGATTCTGGTGTGTTTACACACATAACATGTACGTTGAAACACAGAAGATATGTGCGCATGCGTAAATGATGTGCTTTTAAAGTTACAGAAAAAGTGTTTGTTTGTTTGTTTTGATTGCACCATACTGTTGTGTGACCTGTATGCTCTTAGCCTAGAGTAAACCCCATGTATTATCAATTGTTTAAAATTTTCTATTGACATATGATATAATCTGTGTTTATTTACATTTTGATTGCAGTACTACTTTATCAAATGCGGTTCAAGGATTGCCATGTTGATTGGTATTCAATCAAGAATGTTTACATGTACAGTGATTCAACTAGCTCAAGATTAGCCAGGTCAATAGGAACCACTATTGGTCTATCTAAAGGTCAGTCATTTGATAGCAAACAGAGATGATGACAATTTGATAATTAAATCAACAGTAATTGCATACTTTTCCTCCTTCTTCTCCAGTTACATGTAGATGGTAATAATGGGGCACTTAATTTGGGGATGCAATGAGTATAACCCTTATCAAACAACAAACCCTATTTATAAGAGATATTATAACCTCTCCCTCATATGAGGTTAACATAGCAATTTCACTTGGTAACATTCTCAATTGAATTGAATTGAATTGAATTGGGGTGTAAAAACCCACCAAATATGATTGCTAAAATGTGTACAGTTAGTAAGACAATTGACATTTCCAACAGTTTCACTCTTGAATAAAATGTTCAAGGGTGATAATCAAAAGTAAAGGGTAGTTCATCCTTTGCATCGGGCAAGTGAAAACACTGTACAAGTATAGTAAACATACATACAATGTACAGGCCTGATTTTGAAACCTGCAGTAGGCCCTTAATATCTGGGTCTTTCCACGTCAAATCATTCAATGGGCCAATAGCAACATGTACCTTCTTCAAATTGCCTTTTTTGTGTTGAGAGATCAATTTAATGATTTTGTGGATGAAAATTATATCGCTTACCGAAGACAAGAGCGGGGCTACCATGCAGGCCTAGGTTTGATTCCCGTCACTAGCAGAGCCATTTTTTCACCTACATGTAACTTGACCTGTTTTTCTTCCCAGATAGTTTTATTCCCAAACAAACCAATGAGGTTAATGATGTCCTGAGTCATCCACTTTCCAATCTAATATTTTTAGTGAACATTTTATCATTTTGTTATAAATTTACGTTTAACTACTAATACTGTGAATTTTCAGCTTCTGCCAGTGGTTATCGTTTGATTCGAGGCTACCCACAAGAAGCATACCTTGATGACAAGCCACCACCTATATCAGACCTTATATTTGTAGTCCATGGAGTTGGACAAGTCATGGACAAGAAGAATATTGTCAAATCCTGTAAAGAGTAAGTACATTATGTGCAGTGATGTCAGAGCATACTCTAGTCATTTCAAATCCTGTAAAGAGTAAGTACACTATGTGCATTGATGTCAGAGCATACTCTAGTGATGTCAAATCCTGTAAAGAGTATATACACTATGTGCAGTGATGTCAGAGCATACTCTAGTGATGTCAAATCCTGTAAAGAGTAAGTACACTATGTGCAGTGATGTCAGAGCATACTCTAGTGATGTCAAATCCTGTAAAGAGTAAGTACACTATGTGCAGTGATGTCAGAGCTTACTCTAGTGATGTCAAATCCTGTAAAGAGTAAGTACACTATGTGCATGATGTACGTCAGAGCATACTCTAGTGATGTCAAATCCTGTAAAGAGTAGGTACACTATGTGCAATGATGTCAGAGCATACTCTAGTGATCACTGCATCATTTACACACATCAAGTCATGATTTGACTCAAATCTGACCTTCCCTTTTATCACCATTGTTGGTTACTTGATTCGAGTCATGATAGACTTTACTTGACTCAAGTCACTGTTTCCAAACTTTTTAAAGACTTGACTTGACTCAGTCATATATCCCTATATAAATAAAATAAAATTGTATATTACTTGGACAGTCCTTTTTATCAAATCGCTTTTCCAAAAGATTTTTATATTTTGATTTTGATTTTGATTTTATCAGTTGGTATTACTTAGGTGGATTTTAGTTTTCCTACTGGTTTGACTCAACATAACTTGAAGAAAACAGAGTAAGAGTTTACTTGAGTTTTGATTGGTTGTTTCAGTTAGGGTGATTTGGTCAACAATGATTTAAACAAGCACATAAAATAAATGATATTACAAACTGTGTACCTTTTTTGCAGTGTAAGAAACATAGCTGAAAAAGTGAGAACAAAACACTTCCCAGACCTTATCAGTCGCACATCCACAAAGAGAGCAGAATTTCTACCAGTGGAGTGGCGAAACTCACTTAAACTTGACGGAGGCATCGTTGAAACAATTACACCACAGAAACTGAGAGGATTACGTTGGGTACTAAACAGTACAGGCATGGATGTCTTGTATTACACCAGCCCCCTGCATAGATCAGAGGTATGCTATTTTGTAGAGACATAGGTTGAAGGCGAATTACCTTTCAATCTAATGGACACAATTGCTTAATGCTTTTTTAGGTATTCTGCAAAGAGAATGAAAATAAACTTTGGATGCAAATAGTGAGAAAGTGGCTATAATCTGATTGAAAAGTGAACAATGCTACATACACAGCACACATATGATCATGTGCCTGTAATTGGCATATCTTGTTGTATGTGCTTCTTACTGCGCATGTGATACAATTGGTTTGTTCAATTAAAATTGTGACTATGATTGTGTAACAGTGGGTATGAATATAGATCTGAGAACTGCTGTAAAAATGAGCTCTCTTTATTCCACATGGCAACACACTACATGTTTACACTGTTATCCTTTGTGTTAATGACGCTTACATTCTGGTTTATCAACATGTTAGTCTAACAAGATTTCTTGCAAAGAGTTCAGTTTACATAATAAAGTACTGGCAATGCTTGCATATTCACAAATCTTTTCCCAGGGTGCACCATTGTCAAATTGAAATTGGTTTTATATGCACCAACATTTTATCCCCACATTTATCCTTAATGAAATAAATTGTTTCAATCATTCATCAAACAATACCACAGATTGTAAAAGCTCTACACACTGAAATCAACCGTCTCTACCGCCTTTTCATCTCCCGCAATCCTGGGTTTGAACCCAATGGTGGCAAAGTATCCATCTTTGCACATTCACTAGGCTGTGTCATTGTATATGATATTCTGACTGGATGGAATCCTATACATCTATATGATCAGTACTTATCATACGAGGCAGGAAGTCATCCAGACTTAGAATCTGCCAGCTCTGAGCAGGTGGGATTAGCAGCTGAACTGAATTCAGCGAGGAAAAGGTAAGGGATTTGATATCATATTTTGTGCTGGAAAATGCTATTATTAACTGCTTTATCAATTTGCATCAACAGTATATGACCTCGCTAGGGCATTTTAGGTAGAGGAGAATTGGCATTGTTTGTTAGATGCAAATTTAGAATAGTATAAGATAATAGTAAGGGTTTAATATTACATCTTATTGATATTTCAATCACCCATTTAATGTTTATATTTGATTTTGATCCAATTGATACAGAGTTGCAGAATTAGAAGACAGATTACTAGCAACCAATCAAGTAGCAGTAGCAATAAATACTCCAAAATTAGAATTTCAGGTAAATATTAAACAATTTATAGAACTCACTTGTCTTTATTAAGCCTAAATTTGAGCCTCTGAAGCATTTATATGAACTAAGTTTGGTTTTAAGACTTTGTTATTGAAACAAAGGGGTGGGTTATTTCAGGGATAATTTTGAAGTAATTCTAAGGTCAAATTAGTTCCCTTTATCAAATTTTCATGAGAACTGATAAAAAGGTTGGCAGCCGGAGACAGATGATTTAAACAGATGATTTGCAAAGGTCACTTGGGTGAAATCAGTTCCTGCTATTAGATTTTCATGAGATTTGGCGGAAAAGATTGCAGCAGGGAGACAGCTCAATTATATAAAGCTCAGGTTAAATGAACTCCATTGGAAAATAATAACTGTTTCAGAAATGTAACTATACTATCCAAAACTGAGGACAACGTGCCTCTGAATGACTGTGCACAACAAATAATAGAAAGATGCTATATTTCTCTCTATTTACAGGTTGATAGTCTATTCTGTGTTGGTTCACCATTGGCAGTGTTCCTAGCTCTACGAGGGGTTCGGCCGCAAGGCAATGGTTCTATCACACATATTATGCCTAAATCAGCTTGTAAGAGATTATTTAATATATATCACCCTGCAGATCCAGTGGTAAGTGGTTTAACACCTAGAGAAAGGGCTATTCCAATGTTTAATGGAATATGCTATTCTCATTCTCAAAAGAAGGGGCCTGTTAAGTCATGCATTTCAAAGATTTGTAAAGTAACCTACAAAAATGTGGTCTCAAATAGCTGAAACAACTAAAGATGAGTCTTTTAAAGTAGCAGATGAGATTGATGGGAATGGCTTCTTAGATGTGGTCCATGCCCAACCAGTGTTCAAATTAAGTGGTAATCCGGGCATCCTGAAGCCCAAACATGCTGGTGGACAACCTAAATTTCAATGCAGGTTATCCGTCGGATGACCATACTTTATGAATATTTGTACTGTGGTTACTTTGGCAGGCAACCAAAAACATTGACTGATAACATGATTTCATAACATAGTTATCCGCTGGAAAACCTGATATTTGTTCTTAATTTGAACACTGTGCCCAACCCATACATCTATATCAGTGCAGCAATGTCACCAACCTTTGGCTTAACAATACAGCCAAATATGATTGAGTTTTCAATTTTATAAATCCACTACTATCATCAATTAACATATCTGTTTTCTTTTTTCCATATAAGGCTTACCGCATAGAGCCTCTGATATTGAAACATTACGCCTCCATCATGCCTCTCAAAATACATCGTGCCGATAGCAACAAACAAGTATCATATCATGAACTAAAAGACCAGGCCTACTCAGCAGCTACCAAGAAGGATGAAGAGATGACGCCTAAGACAGATGGGGCCAGTCCATCATCAGGTTGGTTGCAGTAGTATTATGTTAAAAAGAAAGAAAGTTTTGTTTTTATTTATTCTGAGGCGACAAAAACACACACAAACAATTGTACGGGCAAACAGACCTCTCAGGTCAGGTCGGTCAGTCTGGCTTTTTCTTAAATTTTTATTTGCATTTTGAAATTTTCTTTTCACCAATTTCTAAAAACAATGGGTATGTCAGGCCCGTACAACAGAGGGTTTATTCTGTCGCCTTATTGTGTTTCTTATTGGTTTTTTGAGTTTCTACTCAGTTAAGCTTTATATTGCTCAAAATATTTTAATATAAAGATCATTCTAGAGTGTAGGAAGGAAATATTGATTAAAGGAGGAGGAGGTGTCCAGGAGGATGCACAACATTGTGCATTATATGTTAGAAAAATAATTATTACGCCTAAATCGCGTAGTTATATAGAACAAAGCATCATACTTAGCATAAAAACTTTTATACAAACTAACATAAAACTAATAAAAACTGTCATCTCTGAACATACAAATTTAAAAAAATTGAGATAATCAAAAGTCCTGGTATCAATTAAGTCACAGTTATACAATGCATTTGCGCAAATTTGAGCACCAATAATCATGACGTCATTGATACCGAGACTTTCGATAACCGCAAATTTTGCTGGACACCTCCTTTAAATCTACGATTATTTTGAGTGATGAAAAACAAAACATAAAGCTTAACTTATTCTCCGTTTCAGTTCCATTTTATTCATCAAATAGTACATGTAAATAATGATAACCACCAAACATTAATTGCATATCACAGCAAAGCTTGCAAAATGTGATCATAAAACACTGTTAACATTTGAGCAATTTCTCATATATTAAAACACATTTATCTTTTCTAATTGCATCATTTATCAATATGCATTAGTTTATAGCAGGCATCCTCAAATAGCGGCGTGCACGCCACGGCGGGGTTCCAAGTGGCTCGTTACTTACGGTTTAGTTTTTATTTTAGTTTTAACATTTGTTTTTCTAAGTCCAAAACGGGACCTTAGATGACCCATATTTTGACCCTAAATAACCCTCATAATACCTCTTGACCCACACCTTAGGAATAGTGACTCATAACCCAAGATCCTATACTAAATTATTTGATTTATTCTGATCGAAAGTAATTTTTGAGGACCGTTTTCTGTATACAAATACAAATTATTACTAAAAGCAACAACATCTAAATTCAGTACAAATTTTGCATGCATATAAGTGCCAGGAGAGCCTCTCCAGGACCACAGCTAAAATCCAGGAGCCACCTGTTTGGGGCTCAGTCGCTCCGCTCCCTCGCTTGGAGTGTGGCACTTTAGCACTTTTGGAAGTGGTACTTCACCAAAACTAATTGAGAATGCCTGGTTTATAGTATAACACATATTTTCATCAAATCTGTCTTAAATATTTATTATGTTTGTTTCCAAGGCATTTTACTCCTGTCATACAATCATTTTTTTATTGCTTGTTATTGCTTGTATCTGTTTTTTATTTATTTTTTTATTGTAAAGCGCCTAGAGGCCTTTGCTGGTATTTCTGCGCTATATAAGAGCCTATTTATTATTATTATTATATTATTATAAAAACCAACCATTTTAGTGTGTTTATTGACCCAAGCCATTATTATATAATCTGTAGCTAGAGCAATGCTATACAAAAGTGATTACTATCAGGAAGACGATAGTAAAAACTATTTACAATCACTACAAGGTAATATTCACACAAATCATGTCACCAAATTGATGGTATTACCCTGGTCGTAATTGTGAATCCCTATTTGTAAACCTAATGCATAGATTCTTCACATAAAAATCAATGATTATTTTGTTTTAAACTCAGCAAAATAAATAACAATACAATTGGTATGGTTTTTCTCAAGGTTCAGTTCATGGAATGGTTTTGTGAGTAAACTATGCCCCTGGAGAGGGGAACATTTCTTTACACTTTGGGTTGTTTGCAAAATTTCAAATTTAAAAGCCCTAAATTTAGCCTTAAATTCCATATTGACCTATTAATCACATCTGGAAGTCTAATGTTGACAATTTTAACTGAAACTAGGGTGACAATCAGTTCTAAATTCCAATATTTGTTCTAAATTGTCTTGTCTTTTAAATGAACATTTACATTTCCAGAACCTTACCTATCCCAAGTTTACCCCATTGATTTTTTTATCATACATTTAAATCAACTCACGAATAACAGGTTTTCTAACCTGACAATAGTTGAAGTCCATGCCTCATTTTCATGGATCAAATAATGGAATGAGAATCTTTGTATCAGTGATAATTATGTTAAATGTTATGTTAAAAACATACAGCACAATTGATGATTTATTGCGCACAAGTCCTGTGGTAGTTAAAGAATTTGCACCATGTTTGTCCTATATTATTGATGTATCTAAAGAAGCTGATGAGGATATGGAAATTGATTCCAGCGAGGGGGAACAAAACCCTCCTACAAATGATGGATATATGACACGTATGTATTGTACACAATAAGGTAGTAGTGAATGCTCCTATCCTAACATTCCTTCTTCAATTTCTATGGTGTGAATCCAGGGATTAAACTAAATTTGAAAATATATTCAATGTAAGGGATTTTTAGGCTTGTTATATCTTATTTACATACCGGTAGTGCAATTTTCATAGGTTTCACATATCAAAATTTAGCTGCCACATGTACTACTGATTCTTTTGAATGATCTCAATTCATCTACACTCTATCCCACCTGATGTACAAACATGACATTAGTGGTCATTGCAGTGATAGACTCACCTTTTACATGCTAATGCTGGGATTTGCCTTTGTCAATCACACACTCAGTAATGAGATACACACACTATAAAAATACATACTGTTGTCATGTTCATACTTTTGGAGTGATGAAGTATAGCAGCGGAAGAGAGCATATATCTTGTCAGCACTGTTTAATTTAAATGGCAGTTCTCCTATTTGCCATGGGTAAAAGGGTTTTCAATCATACTTAATATCAATTGTTTTGAACATTCAAAAAGATAATTTATAACAATTACGGGATATTATTGAATTTAGGCTTAAACACTAAATCACTTTCAAAATGTGGATTTTCTATCTGTAGTTTATGACTATTAACAGCAAGTCATATACATGTACAAGCTACAGTACCTTTGTTTAGAAATACAGGTCACTGGTTACAAGATATATATCAATTTGTTTATGACAGGAACTGATTCTGGGTTTTTGGCGCTGTTATGATTTATTCTAATGATCCATATAATTCCACATGGTTCTGGGATTTGATTGGATGTGTGGGGGAACATTTTCTGAAACAGAAAAATTAACTTGTATATAAGGCACATGTGATAGTTTGAATCCTATGTGTATACTATGTGTCACCTTAAGTTGTGATGGGTTAGGGGTCTTATTTTTGTGATCACGCCATAATATTGAATGTATGCAAACATTACTCGAATGTGACCAAAAGAAGATATTCAGCTCCTACATGTATAACTATATTACGTAATGATATACCTGTCAACTTGAGGTGAGACATAGTATTGATTAAGCACCATAACATACTTTCTTTGATAACACTGTACCTCTGCTGTGGTTCTTGACTTATAAATTGTTTGCTGTGTATATGTTCTAGATATGATATCTTCACTAATAGCTAAATTGTATATAATGTAGACATTTTGCTAGTGATCAGTGTTGTCACTAGACTTATTTTAGTGCTAATAAAGTGTTATCATTATGGCTGTATTTAAGGCGCATTTCTCCATGTTTGTGCTGTCTAGTGATACCTCTAATCCCATTGAGTACCAGTTATTATCAACCAATTGCTGCCAACCATTGCTGAACAGTGTAGTGACAATCCTGCATCAAATGGCATTGTATCTGCCTATACTAACTCTCCAAGTCCTTTCTTTGGTATGTGATGAAACCAAATGTTTGAACATTGTCTTTAAGTAGTAGGTTTATATTAGTTTTAAACAATGTTTGGTTGTACTGTTTCAGTGAAACGTCCCCCATCACTGACACCTTATGACTCATGGTAGAGTATTCCTAGTGCTAGTGGTGCCTTAATCCATAAAAACTCAATTTGCTATTGTCAGCTATGGCTGATATCCCATTAGATACTTATAGCATTACTAGATTTAGAGCGTCCCAACTTGCACCAAAACTTAAATCTGTAATTTCTCTCCTTTTAGACTTTGGTATAAATTGAACTCCTTTCTGATCTTGTTGGGCTTGCTCCTGTCACATGCTATGTTTATTGTGCCTTTTTCCATTTTTGCATTAAAATATGCCTGGAATACAATGCACAGTGCAATGTCTGTAATTTAGCTGGTAGGTAGCTCTCTGAGTAGAACCAAAATTGATCTGGTATAAGGAATGTGACATTCCTGGGTTAAAATTTACATTAAATTAAAGAGCTTGCGTGATGTGCTCTTTCAAAAAAGAGCTTAAACAGTTGAGCGTCGAATGTTATATTTTATTATCATGGCAGAAATGAAACTCTGAACACTTAAAGTTTTTATCCCAAATTAGAATGTTTTTATTCACAATTATAAATACTATCTATGTCAAATTTTAGCCCAATTTTCACTTTTTTTGTAAGAACACATTGACAATTTGTTGAAGTGAAATCAAAACAAATTGCTTTTGGCACCAGCACCTTTTGCCGTTGATTTCTTGCCCCTGTTTGCGGACTCTTTCCGCTTGGCTCCTTCGCAACAATAGGTTAGCTTTTACGTTCATACGAGTCCCTCCCTGTGTGCTTGGGATCGATACCAGCAGTTGCTCTACTTGGGTCACAATCCTCAGCGACTGCATACAACAAGGTCAAATTTTTTCTCCGTTCATGATCACACATTTCCCACCCATCACCCCCTTATGGTGACAATCTCAGTTGCATGTAATCTGGTATGCATAGGCATAGTTCTTACCCGTTCCTACAAATTTCTAGATAAACAATTTAATAATTGATAGCTTCCTGTGTTTTTGAATTCACGCGTGCTATTGTTATGTATCTGTATAAATGCAAATGTATGTATGGTTCACAGATTAATAATGTGTCTTGTTAATATATAAATCACGTCTATTATTTTATGTAATTACCAAATTGATCGGTTAAAGTTGATACATTTGAAGTGATTCCCTCTTTTGGAAACACAAAAACTATTCTCTATGAGAACATTTGATTTCAGATAGAAGTGTAGGCAATTTTCCTGTTGATGGCTCTCAGCCCTAGGGGGACAATCTTCCAAATCCACTGTCCCCAATTAAATCACCAAATCATTCTTTTATCTTTATACCTGTAGTTGACAATTATGTCAAATTGATTACTGTTTTCACTAATTATGATAAAATCATTGCAATTTGTGATTCCTCTTTTGGTGATATAATAAAATGTACCTCCAGTTTGCTCGGGGCATTAGTACACACTCTCCCCTTAAACCTTGCGTTTCTCTTAAATGTCGGGGGCAATGTGTAGGTGCACTTCAGCATGTCTATAGAGTCAAAAGTATGATAACACAATTATTGAAACAAGTCAGAGTGTCATGTTATGGAAACTCACTGTTTGATTCTTATCATTGCTCTTCCTCCTTATTATTGTTTCATGCTTCATCATCATAATTATCATTAACATTGCATGTGGTCTGTTGAATCATCTACCGTTCTATAGTTTGATCAGTTCCAAATTGGCTAAGCCTGCGTTATAGCAGCGAATGAATACAGAAGGACACAGACACACATGAATTAGACAACAAGCAAATTGTGCATCATATGAGGGACGGCGGGGAGGCATGCTTGGGGCAAGAATTGTGTGCATGTGGCCATAATCGTGCGACTTTTGCGCATGGAGAGATAGAAAACGAATGTTTCTCGCCAATTTAAATCTGATTAAACTATAGTTTTGTTTCTCATTTTGATATATAATGATTGTCATCAGAATTGTCATGATATTCATTAACATAATCATTTCATCACTAATATCATCACCATAAGTAGCAGTAACATTTGTGTTGCCTTTAATAGTCAGGATGTGTCTTGAATTTATTAAACTATAGTCGGAATGTTTTTGGAACCATACATCATATTAACCCTAACCCCTAACCGGGTTTTTGAAGGGACATTGGTAAGGCTGGCGTACTTAGAGTACCCACGCAGGGAAAACCAGGATCACAATCTTTGACTAGACATCACCAACTAAATTGCCGGGGACCTTCCGGGAATCGATGGCGATCCTCCGTACGTTGGCCCAGAAGTTTGAATGACAGCCATGTTTTCCAGTAAAACTTTGATGATACTGCATTCTTTAATGCCCAGCTGAGATTGCTAATTACCCTTGTTTTGCATTATGATTGACTAATATGCCAGGGAAGGATATTATTTGTGATCAATTTGGATATCCCAAAGCCAATATTTACTCTCAAGTGTGACAGAAGAAAAAAAATCAGAGGGTTACCGTATTTGATGAAATATTCAATAAGATAAATTGATTTTAGGCTAGTTCAAAAGGGGGTAACTTATTGGTAGCCCATCATGTATCCACTTATCTACTGATACCAACCAACCCGTGGGTATTCTAGTGAAGAAGATATTTATTAGGCAACATCTGTGAATTCAAGTTTTTTTAAGGAAATGTTCAAAACAAAAATTACGATTTGAAAAGAAAAATGTAATATTTGTTTTAAAATAATCACAATGTTTCAAAAAATGTTGGCATTTTTTCAAACATACTTTTATCTTCAAAGTTTGTGATTTTATTTGAAGTATCCATGTTAGTATTCAAACCATTGACACCCATCATTGTAGTCCGGGGCGTAAACCCCAATTTTGACCATAACCCAAATTTACCGTCCACACAAAATGTTTTGATTGTTTTTATATCTTTAAACCCTGTAGATTCAGAAACTGCGTGATGCCATCTGTGAAACCTTGAGCAATTTTTTTAATCCAAGATGGCCGCCGACTATACAAAATGGCCGCCATTGCATTCAATCCAATCATATATAGCTCTTACTTGGCTTTATAAAAGCTTCCTATATAACTTAAACAATGGTTTTAGTGACTATTTGACAATGGAATAAGTCAAGGATAATAAATAATACATTTTTGAATTTCCAAAATGGCCGCCATATAAACAAAATGGCCGCCAAATAGGCAAAATAGCAGTTTTATTAGTGTAAATGTACATAAATAACTATGTTTTTGCATATATTTTACCTAGTAAAATATGATTTCTACTTGTAACAACTCTAAACATGTTAACAAATTAATATGTAGATGTTTGAAATAACTTTGTTTGCTATTTATTTGATTATAAATACAATATGGCTGCTGAAATAGGGGAAATAGGGTAAATTAATTGACCTTCAGATTTTGAAAATCAGAATGTTTTAACACTTTTAACACTTTTATCTATCTTTATAAAAGCTTCCTACATAACTAAAACATTTGTTTTATAACTCTTTGCCAATGGAATAAGTCATGGACAATAAATAATTCCTTTTGAATTTCCAAAATGGCCGCCATATAAACAAAATGGCCGCCAAATAGCCAAAATGGCTGCCTTGTTAGTGTAAATTTACATACATGTAGACAACTGTTTTTGCCTTTAGATCACCTAGTAAAATATGATTTCTACTTTAAACGTGTTAAGTACAAATTCATGTGTATGTTTAAAATAACTTTGTTTGCTATTCATTCAAATTTCCAAAATGGCAGCCGGATAAACAAAATGGCCACCAAATAGCAAAAAGGGCACCGTTTTAGTGTAAATGTACGTAAAAAGCTATGTTTTTGCCTTTAAATTAGCTAGCATGTTTTTCTTGGCATAACAAGACCTAAAATGCTGACAATTATATATTTATATATTTATATGTGTACAAAAAGATAATATAAACTAGTACACATCGGTTGATTAAATCACATGTTATACATTATTTTTATTACAACACTTTCCTTATTTCAAAATTATAGTTTATGACATTATTAACTACAAATACTGGGATGCTTATATAAATCAAGACAATTACTTGTTGTTATATACATTATTTTGGTTATGACACACAACACTTTCCTCATTTCAAAATTATAGCAATTATTATTAATGTATAATGTAGTTAAGTATGTCTGCCTTTAACTGTCACTGGTTATTGATAACTGGGTTGGTGATTTCAGCATAGCATTTGTTCAAAGTTTCTTGTCAATTTCAATTAACATTTGTATCCTATTGTAGAAGTTTTCTTTTGTAAAATACAGTTCAATTGACTATCATCGGTTAGTATATTTTAAGCCCTAAATACATGGAACGGCATGTGGTCAGATATTTTCATAAAGATAACTTTCATGAGATATGGCCACGGACCATGGAATTATCGGCATCACCCTTAAGCCATCTGCTCTAAAAAGATGGGCACTCAGTCCCCGGGACTCAGTCTTCACATATGTAGTCGTATCATCACAGACCTTGCAGATATGAAATACACACATTCATCATCATCTCATCAAGTTGTCTTCCGCAGGGAAGAAATGTCAGCGCGACAGAAGTCAGATGCAAGTGACAGGGAGAAGATCAGAGTCAAACTGCAATCGCATATACATGTAGACCCACTGAATCCAGAAAATCATCCACCTGGTATCATCAACATAGTAACAGGTAAAATATGCTCAGAGAAGGTGAATGCGGATCATTCTGATGACATAGGCACAAGGCAGCTGCTATCATATGAATCGAGTTTGCTAGAAGGATTTTACAAGTCTTTATCCAACAAGGTAGTAACAATGGCTGACAGTAAGAAGCGTCTGCAAATGGATACTGGTAGTACATTTGACACAGAACTCATTTTCTCAAGAGTAATGGGTATTATGTCCACACCGGAAATCAATGTTGAAGAGGTGTTCCGTTATGAACTTGCTCCAGTACCAACGTCAATGTTTATGGACAGTGGAGATGCGGATAACAAAAACCAAATCAACGCTGAAGAAAGCCCTACAAGTAGAGCAATGCAGACGTACCCTGGGGAAAGCAAATGTCACAGTAATATATGGATGTGCACTCATGTGGGTCATTCATTGGCCTTCCAAGGAAACCATCCAGGACTTTGGTGATGGCTTTATTAGGTACATACTGGAAATGCTCATCCAATCCGATGTGTTTTTGGTATTCGATAGATATCATGATTACAGCATTAAGAGTTGCACCAGAAGTGGTCGTGCAGGTCAACAAGCAAGTCGAAAACATACCCTCAATGCTAATACTCCTCTTCCAACCCAGCAGGCCATCCTCAATGTCACAAGATATTGATCTTATCTGTAAGCAGCTACTTGACAGAGTGAAACATCTCCAAACTGACGATTTCACATACGGCAACAGACTTGTAGTCACCGGTTCCAGCCCTAGTCCTCATGAGATCCATATGGGTGTGGTGATAGAAAGGAAAGATCTGAAGACTACACATGAAGAAGCTGATGTCATCATACCACAACAAGTGATAGAAGTTGCTAACCAGGGAGTTGGTATCATCAAGGTGATATGTGATTACACTGATGTATTCATCCTTCTAGTGCAATTCTATCATACCAACAAGCTAACCTGTAATCTATGTATGGAAAGTAGCTATTCACAGCATACTATGATATATATTGGGGCTACAGCAAAGAAACATGCACAAATAGTTCCTCAATTTTAGGCTGCTCATGCACTTTCTGGTCGTGACACCGTAGCATATTTCTGAGGCATTGGAAAAGCTACAGCAGTTACTGGTGAAGGGCCATGCCTTTCATAGGCTACAGTACAGCTCGAAATAGAGTGCACAATATCAACGCACATCAGTGCAATATCAGTGCAATGTCATTGCAATATCATTGCAATGTCATTGCAATGACATTGCAATGACAGTGCACTAATCGGATTACAATTTGCAATGTCATTGCAATGTCAGTGCAATGTCATTGCAATATCATTGCAATGTCATTGCAATATCATTGCAATGTCAGTGTACACTCTATTTCGAGCTGTACTGTAGGTGATCCCGAAGCAGACATGGATTCCATTATTGATGAAGCCACCAAATTTGTTGCAGCCTGTTATGGAAGTAAACGAGAGCGCGGCATCAATGATGCAGAACCACGACATTTTTGCAGGTTTCATGTAAAAGGGAGCTTTAGCATATTATCTACAATAATGACTCATGATGAAATTGGAATGTTGGATTTTCAGCTTAGTTTAGTTTTTAGTTTAACAACCTATTTTACAAAACGACCTACATGTAAGATGACATTTAACCTTGTTAACATAATTATGCAGGGTCCCATGTCGCAACTGTAACCTAAGTGAGTTCCAATTGGACTTTAACTTATTGGTTGAAGACTGAATGTTAGAGTTACAGTTAATTGAATTAGTTGTTGCATTAACCCTAACCCTCCAGCCACTTCCTATGGCTCAATACCTAGACCTTACGATTTACTACAGTATCTTGCTGTAGTGATTTGTTGGTATAAGGAATTCACCTAGCTTGACTGATAGCACTGTTTAACACACAATAACCTAGTCCCTCCATAGAACTACAATAGCATATGTGGAGGGGTAATTACCAGCACACTACGTTTACCTACACTGTGTTGGGTTATTGTCTACAGAGATTCCCAGGCAATGTGTATGCACTGTGTGGGGTGTGTCTACAGAGATTCCCAGGCAATGTGTATGCTAAGACAAGGGTTTTTACTATCATATTTGCCTGTGTAATTTGCAAGTATATAAAAGTGCCAGTACCCTTGTATTGTGTTCTTATATATAAATTGTAAATAATTTGTTTTGTTTAGGATATACCCTTGTATTGTGATGTTTAACTGTTATGACAATGTTCTTCTTATATAAATTGTAAATTGTAAATAATTTGTTTTGTTTAGGATAACAAAGTTGTTTATGTATTTATTTGTTTGTTTACATCTAAAAAAAAACCCAATATCAATTATTGGTTTTCATTTAGAGATGAAATAATTTTAATCTAAGCCAAACAATTCACAGACAAAAGATAAGATTAACTTTTGCCCAATTGAATCAAATGGTTATAATTCACGAGCTGCGTATGATTCATAAATAGTACTTTTTTTCTTCTTTCTTTCTTTCTTTTTTTTTTATGGTGGGAGTAGGGGTCGGGTAGTGGAGGCGTGGGGAGGAGAGGGTGTGAGGAGTGTGCACACAGGGAGGATGATCCAGCCTGTAGACCAAAGCCTGTAGATAGAGAAAAAAAGAGAGACAACAATTAATCATAATAGTTTTTTAACATTTTTTATTATATTCTTTTTACATGTGTATCAATATTATATTTATGTTGTTGTGGAAAAATAACTATTTGCATGACATACCTGTAGATGGACTTAACTGCTGTCATCTGTGCTCCTCTCTACCTCAACCTGCCCGAGATGGTATCTGGAAATAATAAAGGAGAAATTGATTAGATATATGGATGTATTTCCTTCATTTTTATAACGGCATGAGACCCATTAGTTGAGAGCGCATTGAATACTGTGTTTTGACACCATTGATTGTATTTTCAAGAAATCGGGTGACTATAAATACAGAGCTTTGGCTATATAATAGTGTCAGCGCAATGATGGTTGATTGTGATGCTATGTGGTTCGGTAGCATTCCTTCAACCAACCAGCCTCACCAAGGCGGCACTGGCTCTAACACTTACCCTAACACTAACACTTAACACAACCGTGGGAGGAGTGGATGGAGTATTGAGTAGCTATACATAACTGCATAGGTTCATGGCACTGCCTGGGGTCCGCCATGTTTCTTCCCCTGAATATGCTCGCCATCCACAACTCAATATTTTTAAATTTATGTTAAATTTGACACCATTGATTGTATATTCAAGTGTAGAGAGAAAGCCAAATTGATGAAGTATGGTGTTTATTTTGCTTAGAGTTAGTCATTTTTATTTACCTTGTGAAGCAACGTCCTTTGCAAAAATAAATGCCACATGCCACACAACCATATCTTGACGTTCTTGCTCTTCCACTGCTTGTTTTGTCGCCATTTGATTTGCAGGCGTAGCAATCCCTCCCGAACTCAGTCTTCATTCTCACCAACCGATGAAGTGGACCATTGTGGGGTGGCACCATTCCAGCGGCTTCGGCAGCTTGTGGGACGTTTTCTGCTCCTTCAGCAAAGCCATCGATGAGTCCGACTGCAATCGCCATGGTGAATTTGGAATGCCTCTTTTCGGATGTTGATGAGGTTGACAATCTTGCACGAACAAGAAGACCTTCTTCAGCCTCGGAGTCGCTGGTATCTGATGGACCAGAGGCGTCGGCTGGCTCTTCATCGGAGATATCGTGTGTTGCTCGGTATTGGTGTAACTTGTACTTGTAACATATCCAAGCGTTCACGCGGGCGATGTCGACAAGGAAATAGACGATCTGCCGCCACCAGATCTGGCTTTTCCTGGCGCAGGTATAATAAGACCGCAGTTGGTCAGCACGGTCGACTCCTCCCATGTTCTTGGTGTAGGATATGATGGCGGGTGGAGCAGCTACCTCTTGCTTGACTCGTCTCTTATGTCCGTCTTTGGAGAACTTTCGGAACAGTGTGTCTTGAACTTTGTTCCGAAAGGCAGAGTACGCTGAAGACAATACAGACATAATTGACGAGTCTCGCCATAGGGAGTATGTGTATCGACCGCGCTGCCGGCTGTAGAAGGTACCTCGACGGGTCTTTAGCATCGAAGTCACCTTCTTCAGTTGCCTTCTGTTTTTGTTCACCCTGGCATCTGTGGAAAAGTCCACGGCTAGATCCTTACTTGACCGTTTGATGGCCCCGGTCATGTAAGTCTTCTGCGCAAATAACTCCTGGGCAAACTGCATGGAAGAGTAAAGCCTGTCACAGAAGATGTGATGCCATTTGTTTAGAAATGGTGTGACCACTTCCATAGCTCTTTTGACAACTTTGATTGGTTTTGAGGCAACCTTATGAATTTCAAAGTTACACATGTAGCCGCTGGCTGACTCAGCTAATGCATATACTTTAAACCCTGCTCGGATGGGTTTGCACGGCATGAAGAAGCGGTGGACGGAGGCCTTGAATCCTTTATACCGTATCATCGCCTCATCGATCGCAAGTTCTCTTGCACAGTTATAATTCTCCTTACAGCACTTCTTGACTGTATCCCAAACTACCTGGACTTGGTGGAGAGGTCGCTTCATCATCGCCTTATTTCTTCTCTTGTTTTTAGAATAGGTTTCAGATGGTAGCTTCTCTGGGTCGGAAGGGTCGTTAGGATCAGAGCACATCAGGTGCTGACTGATCACATCAAACCGACATCGCGTCATGGTCCTGGCAATTAGAATGTTGCGATAGCCAGGATGAGCTGACCAGTAGTCTCTGTAGTTGCTGGTCTTGGAGAGGCCCATTACTATGTGAATACCCAGCCAGGCACGGATTTCAGCGGTTGATGTTGCTCTGAGGGCTTGTTTCGCTTTACGCATCTTTAGATTGGTCCACCCTGCTATAAGTATGAATAGTTGGAGAGGGAAGAACTTGAAGAAGAACTTAACTGGTGTCATTCCAGAATGGCCAAACGTTGGACCACGAGGAGTGTCTCCCTTGAAATGACGCCTCTTCAACTTCTTAAGTCCTCTCGACCAGCCTCTGATGTCAACATCCGGATCGTCGTCGCTCTCTTCGGGATTGGGATCGTTGTCAGATCCAGGATCTGCAAACTTGGGGGCACGACGTTTCCTCTTTTTTTTGTTAGCTTTCTTCTTGCGCACAATGATCGGTCTTGTCGGATCTACTGCCACCTCATCATCTTCATCATCATCTTCACCATCCTCATCAGTATCATCACCTTCACCATCGTTATCGTTGCCATTGTCATCTTCGTCAATCTCATCACCATCATCGTCTGCTCCAGCTTCACCGTCGTTACTATCCTCACCACCATTCGCATCATTCACATCCATGTCTTGATCTTCCTCCCCATCAACAAATCCAAAAGCGGAATCACTATCCTCCTCATCAACCTCTACATCAACCTCTTCCACCTCATCAACCTCACCCGCCTCTTCATCCTCCTCATCAACCTCTTCATCCTCCTCATCAACCTCTTCCACCTCATCAACCTCTTCCGCCTCATCAACCTCTTCCGCCTCTCCATTTTCCTCATCAACCTCTTCCACCTCATCAACCTCTTCCGCCTCTCCATTCTCCTCATCAACCTCTTCCGCCTCTTCATCCTCCTCACTAACACCTTCAATTTCTCCAATCTCCTTCTCTCCATGCTTGGATTTCTTCTTCTTTCTCTTCACCTCTCCTTCCACAGGGGTCTTTCTTCCCATACGATCTCGCATGGCATATCTCCTGCCTCTTCTCCCAGTAATCAGAGATGCTGCTCCATCCTCTCTTGAGAGATCAGCCTGACGTGCTGCTAGTTGACGAGTTGTCATATTATTTCTGCAGAGGCGCTATTTCTGCTTGAAATAATAAGAGCTTACTTTGTGGTAGAAAAGATCGTTTTTATGCTTTGAGCTTGCTAATAATTTACTAATAGCAAATGAGAGGCTGATTGCAATTTTCTCTCTCCTTATATACCCTCTGCAGACTTGCCATATTGAAATTAGATGGTGTGTTACCATAGTAACTGGCTTATCATTTGCTGAATTTTCCCGCTCCATAATTTAATTTGCATAGATATAATCCTTACTATGGCAACTATTCTGCAATTTGCTGAATTTTCCCGCTCCATAATTAAGTTTTCCCGCTTCATAATTTATCAAATTAAATTATGGAGCGGGAAAATTCAGCAAATTGCAGAACAGTTGCCATAGTAAGGATTATAAGTTAATTATGGAGCGGGAAAACTCAAATATCAGGCATGATTGATAGTGATTTTTCTTTTTAAAAAGGCCCAAAATCAAGCTAAAAATAAACAAAAAATGTGTAAATTCTCATTTAAAAAGGCCAGAAATCAAGCTAAAAATAAACAAAAATTGTGTAAATTCTCATTTAAAAAAAGGCCAGAAATCAAGCTAAAATAAACAAAAAATGTGTAAATTCTCATATAAAATAGTGATCTTTGTTATCAAAATAGGGGGGGGCAACAGTGAAATTGAACATTTTCATACAAAAAATATCATGCCTGATGTATATAAATTATAAAAATATGGACCATATAAAAATTTATTTTGCTAAGGCAATTGCCATATAGGCCCATATAAATTAAATAATATTCAAATACTTACCCAAATTTGAAATGAATTTGACTCTTCTCACTGCCTTATATATTTGATGATCAAAGGGTACACTGCCTCAGCAATTAGCACCGTAGTTGAAGACTTCCTAATCCCATAGTCTAGACTTAACTATTTGGATACAAAGGAAAAACCCATCCCCACATCTATACACACACTCATAATACTCATTATTACCTACACATAACACTGCACTACAGAAAGGGGGTTTATGAGGTGATAACCTACACATGACAATACACTACACAAGGGTAGTTGGCATTATTTAGCCTACACTCACAGCTAAGTGCCTAGCCCTTACAAGGAACCACAGTGAGTCTACATCAGTAATTTCCTTAAACCAACAAATGACTACAGCAATGCACTTGTGTGCAGTGAATACCTGAACATGACAATTTACTACAGAGGGCCCTCTGTAGTAAATCGTAAGGTCCAGGAGGGTTAGGGTTAAGGAGTTATAGCTAATTCAATGTTTTGACTAAAATATGCAAATTATCTAATTATCATATTTACACATATGCAAAGAGATCTAGCTTACAACAATTGTGCAGCCGATCATGTCCCATCATACTAGCTAACTTCACTCATTGTTTTTAAAAATAAGAGCCAAACCTTTCCAAATATGCAAATTAGGACATTAACATAATTACAACCATACAAATAAGCCCTAACATTGACCAATAATAAATCTAGTAATGTCTAAACATCCTAGTTTGGTAGAGTTTAAACAGTCTATTAGTTGAAGAGTTATAATTAATTGACCTTTTTTGTTACTAATGTACCTTTTTTTGTTTTGTTAAAACGCCCCCCACCCCCACCCCAATTTTCCGAAAAACGCCCCAATTCCCATTTTTAGAGCGTTCTTTCGGGCCGTTTTGGACTAAAACATGTCCTAACCCCCCCTCTCAAAATTGTCTGAGATGACTAAAAAGATGGGGGGGGGGGGGGGGCAACCTTTTACAACTTTTTGGGTACCAATGTACCTTTTCCAAAAAATACGCCCCCCCCCCTAAAAAAATCCTGCTTACGGGCCTGCAAGAGAATGTGGCCAGTGCTCATCTGCAGACCTGTATTTGGAAAACGGCATTAAACGAAGGCCCTCCTGATATGGATACTTCAAACTTTGGTTGGATCAAAGATGAGGCCAACATAGCACTTACACCAATCACTGTAGCAAGTGATGTTCAACCAGCTCCGCAAGAAATTCTTTGACTCATTTGATGTGGATGTGACACAAATGAACCATACTCATCGGCCAGATGTAGGTGTTCCAAGGCACAGCTAGCATGCACTATTTTCTGCGCATGTGTTATTATAATGGCAACTGCTCGAATGTTTGGAAACGGCGTTTATCAGAGCTAAATGATGACAAAGTAAATGACAACAATGAGGAAGATTGATTTACTTCAAACAAGTATGTGCTATAGCTTGTGTTGTAGCAAAGGCTAGTTTTAAAGAGCCCTTATTACATTTGTCTTTGACGATTATCTGACCATTAACCGATGTTAAGGTCAATTACTCTGAATGTGACAAACAACAGCTTTCCCTATCTAGATGCTGTTATCTGCTTTATAATATTGGCGGCAGTGTTGTAGTCGAGTCCACCCAACCCGAGTCCGAGTCCTTACCTCTCGAGTCCGACTCCGAGACCGAGTCCTTACTGTCCGAGTCCTTCATGTTCGAGTCCGAGTCCGAGTCACGAGTCCTTATATATGTATTTAAGTTCTGATCACATGTCATTCATTTTGCTATCTATAATAGGCCAACATATCAGTGAAGTCAACATAGTGATGCATTTTTAACCTTCGCATCTATATACATGGACAAATGTTGATACCATCTTTAATTATAGGCATAAAAATTGATTCAGATATTCAAAAAGTGTCCAGAAGTTCATAGATCGAGAAATTCCAAACTTGTTTAAAGGTGTGATATTCTATAAAGCAACCCTTCCTCTGCCGTTTCACCTACTGTTTTTCAATGAAAATGTCATCTCTAATTCCATAAATTTGAAAATTGCCAATGAAATATCCTTTTTGTAAGAAATGTTATCATTTTTTAAACAGTATAAATACTGACACAAAAAACCTACGAAGACCATTTACATCGTACAAAGAGCCTTCGATGTTTGCACATGATTATTATTACTTTATAATTATTTATAGGTTCCCTCGAATTGTGTTTTAATGCTTGTAATGATTATCAAAATGTACTTTCAACAGCATAATTGTTTTAACTGTTCAGATGTATTTATGCTGATTTATGACATTATTTCTAAACTGTTGAAGATTGGTTGACTAAATAGGTATTTAATTACTGCAAACAAAATAAGCCAATATTGACTGGACTCGGACAGGACTCGGGCACAATTCCCGAGTCCCTAGTGCCCGAGTCCGAGACCGAGTCCTTTACCTCCGAGTCCGAGTCCGAGTCCTTCAAAATGGGGACTCGAGACCGGTCTCGAGTCCGAGTCCGGTCTCGAGTCCGAGTCCAGACTCGAGTACTACATCACTGATTGGCGGAGCAATTATTCCACCGTCGTCAACATACTTATGTATGTAAAAATCAAAATATCGGTTTGGAAATGCAGTTTCTGAGCTGGCAGTCTTTGTTACTTTGTTACGGGATTGGTGAAAATATAATGTAGTAGGCCCTACATTTTATCGTTACAAATACAAAATATCCTAGTTCCATTTACTTGGGATTAAAAAATGTCAAACAATATAAATTTGAAATGAGGAAAGTGTTGCGCGTCGCAACCAAAATAATGTAACAAAAAAGTAATTGTCTTGATTTATATAATCATCCCAGTATTTGTAGTTAATAATGTCATAAAACTATAATAATTTTGAAATATGGAAAGTGTTGTGTGTCGCAACCAAAATAATTTATATAACAAAAAGTAATTGTCTTGATTTATATAATCATCCCAGTATTTGTAGTTATTAATGTCATAAAACTATAGTTTTGAAATTAGGAAAGTGTTGTGTGTCACAACCAAAATAATGCATATAACAAAAAAGTAATTGTCTTGATTTATATAATCATCCCAGTATTTTGTAGTTAAAATGTCAAAAACTATAATTTTGAAATGAGGAAAGTGTTGTGTGTCATAACCAAAATAATGTATATAACAAAAGTAATTGTCTTGATTTATATAATCATCCCAGTATATTTTGTAGTTAATAATGTCATAAACTATAATTTTGAAATGAGAAAAATGTTGTAATAAAATTCATGTATATAACATGTGATAATCAACCGATGTGTACTAGTTTGTGTTTATCAATATGTCTATTCTGGCTTTATTTCAGCAGCCATCTTGTATTTGATATTTACCAAATACCCACAATATTATCTTTTTGTACACATATAAATATATAATTGTCATCATTTTAGGTCTTGTTATGCCAAGAAAAAAACATGCTAGCTAATTTAAAAGCAAAAACATAGCTAATTACGTACATTTACACTAAAACGGTGCCCTTTTTGCTATTTGGTGGCCATTTTGTTTATCCGGCCATTTTGGAAATTCGAATGAATGGCAAACAAAGTTATTTTAAACATACATATGAATTTTTTAACACGTTTAGAGTTGATACAAGTAGAAATCATATTCTACTAGGTCATCTAAAGGCAAAAACAGTTGTCTATGTAAATTTACACTAACAAGGCAGCCATTTTGGCTATTTTGCGGCCATTTTGTTTATATGGCGGCCATTTTGGAAATTCAAAAATGAATTATTTATTGTCCATGACTTATTCCATTGGCAAATAGTTATAAAACAAATGTTTTAGTCACGTAGGAAGCTTTTATAAAGATAGATAAAAGTGTTAAAAGTGTTAAAACATTCTCATTTTCAAAGTCTTAAGGTCAATTCATTTACCCTGTTTCAGCGGTCATATTGTATTTATAATCAAATAAATAGCAAACAAAGTTATTTTAAACATCTATGTACTAATTTGTTAACATGTTTAGAGTTGTTACAAGTAGAAATCATATTTTACTAGGTAAAATATAGGCAAAACATAGTTATTTATGTACATTTACACTAATGAAACTGCTATTTCGCCTATTTGGCGGCCATTTTGTTTATATGGCGGCCATTTTGGAAATTCAAAAATGTATTATTTATTATCCTTGACTTATTTCATTGTCAAATAGTCACTAAAACCATTGTTTAAGTTATGTAGGAAGCTTTTATAAAGCCAAGTAAGAGCTATATATGATTGGATTGAATGCAATGGCGGCCATTTTGTATAGTCGGCGGCCATCTTGGATTTAAAAAATTGCTCAAGGTTTCACAGATGGCATCAAGCAGTTTCTGAATCTACAGGGTTTAAAGATATAGAAACAACCAAAACATTTTGTGTGGACGGTAAATTTGGGTTTTCGGTTCAGGCCCCGGACTATTGTATATTTACTTCATTGTTTATGATATATTATTTAATAGGTATTGGTAACATGTGGGCCAGGTGGTCACGTGGTGGCAGCAATAAGAGTCCAGAGTTTGAAGCATTGGAAGACATAGAAAGGAGCTTTAATGAACAGATAGAATCCATGAATGTTAATGCAGGAGATATAAGTGAAGAGGATAGTGTAGGTAAGTAATTCAGCAGTGCATTTATTCCTAATATATGCGCTCACATCTAAGCTTATTCAAATGATATCTTAAAATAATCGCTTGTCTTGATGTCTTCAAAAGATCAAAAAGATTCATCCTTCGTTTCACTCCTTAAGGTCCTGCCTCCATTTTAATGAATCGTATCTCTAGCTCCTACATATCTGATTTGGATCATATTTTAACGGTTTGGTATTTGACCATTTGGCTCACGAGTGAAATTAAACAACAATAAAAGTATACACTATGATTTTCTTTATATTTATATTCATAAAAATGATTATTGGTTTTAAAAATGTGCACAGGTGGACCAACTCTTTATGTTATACTGTATTATTGGTTTTAAAAATGTGCACAGGTGGACCAACTCTTTATGTTATACTGTATTACTCGTACAGAAATGATTGAAATTTGGTGGAGCCAATATCATATTTTAATTATGTCATATTACTCGGCGGCCCCTACCGATTGACACAATCTAAATTAAGCAAACATATCAAAGCATTTCAAGTCTGTATTAAACTACTGTAATGCATGAAATGTTCGCAGCATTAACATTTTGGCTTTTTCTCAGCATGAAAGATTTGCGAATGTGTTGAGTAGTCATTACAGGCAGTCAAAATAAAAAGCAAAACATTCATGTGCATGGAAATTTCGCAAGTCGGCTGTACTAACGTAATTTGCGAAATGTTGATGCACGCGAACATTTCATGCTTTACAGTAGATTCTAACCTTGTTCACTTTTTTATTTCTCTCCATTGTATCTATCTATCTCAGAACTAGAACAGCGTATAGATTTTGAGCTACGAGAAGGAAGCATGACCAGCAGCTATCTATCAGCCTTAACCTGCCACACAAGTTACTGGGCAACACAAGAAGTTACCTTATTTCTACTTACCCAATTATTTCCTGACTACCTGTACTGATAACATGATGTATGTGGAATGTAGCATAGACAGGTTAGATTTATCAGCGTTATCCTCTCACACAGATTACCGTGGGTAACAAAAAAATCACCTTATTTCATCAGCCACATCACATATTTTTCTGTTCAATGTAACAACATTTTTTTGTAAAATAATCATTCCATATACAGGGTGTCCCAGAATGATCTATACCGGATTTCAAAAATATATAAAACATATAAAACAAATAGTTTTTCAAATTTAAACACTTGCGATATGATGGTGGAAATGTTTCCTACTTATTTCGTTAATTTCATTGAGATATCTCTTTTTGTTTTGCTGTGGCAAGACATACTCAAAAATTGATGAAAAACGTATTTTCATATTTTGGCTCACATAATTCATCTTAACGGCTATTCTCTCTAGCACTACCAGCATTTCAAACAATGAACCCCACACTTCATAAGTTATATTCAAAACTCCCGCTAAAGAAAGGAAGGTTAAAACCACTCAAGCTAAACAAATCCTGCCCTATTCAATCAAAGCTTTGTTTTCTATGCACACAACAATCAATTGTTATCAAAAAGCTAATTAAAATTAGAAGGGTGCAATAATAATGCGAATAACATTTCAGAAATAATTATTTAATGTTTAGAAGGGTTAGTGACTTTATAGATTTTCATAATGGATCATTTCGACAAAAATTTGAAATCTACTATCGTTACAAAAAAGTCTGTATTTTCCATCAGAAATGTCCGATTTTCAAAATCTAATATTCCAAAGAAAGCTGGGCATTTGCGCACGATATAATATGAAAAAGGTTTGGACAATATCAATAAATTTCATACCAAAACAATTGTAGATAATTCTGGGACACCCTGTATAGTGTCCCTTAAAGCCAGGTGCTATACCAAAGTCTAGGAACATGAAGGTGGTCCAATTTTGCTCATATATGGTTTGCTGGGTACAGTTGATGAAAGATTTAGGTTGACAAAGTTACGAAAATCTGACCCCCTCTGGATTTGATTTTCTGCCTCATCACATTTTAGCCCCATTTTAAGCCAATAAATCTCATAAAATTGCTTAAATTGTCTATGATTTTCAAGGTGTGAAATGGGATACCTAGAATTAAATGATTTTTAAATCCAGTCCATACATCATTGATATACAGCATTGGTATTATAAAGATCTAACCAAAAATTACCCACCTCATTCTGAATTACAAACAGTAGCCCCTGACGACGCATTTATTTTTTGCCCAAAAAGGGGCAAACTTTAAATGCAAATCTGATTTTATTCTAGCAGTGCAATGAAACATTTCTTTCATAGCTGAACAGCTACATCACTTATTTAGAAAAAGTTTAACTGTTCTGGAGAAAATTTTACTTATATAATGTATTTTAGAAAATTTGAAACATTTGAAAATATATGATTCATTTGAAATATTGTTGTAATATATGAATGAAATAGGTCACAAACTTTATGATATTATCTAAGTGGCTTCTTAATGCTTGTTTCTAGTCAGGACATAATTTGTTAAGTGTTTTAAAATATAATGGTGTACCTCCAGTTAGCGTTTGAATTTTGAAGCTGAATTTATCAACTGGATAGCAGGCATTTGGTGACCCTCCAATTCTCTTTGGTCATTATCCATATTTCACAGCCACACAGGAAAACAGTTGCACTGAATAATTTCCCTTTTTCTTGGATAATCTTTAACTTCCAGATTTATCAATGTTAGCATCATATGGGGCATGTACGTTAATAATTGCAACTATGGTTTTAGTCTTTTAAACCAATTGCACTTTTAATTTGCCTTAATGTGAAAACAACATCTGCTAATGGAGCTTGATGGTAAATACAATTTCCTCTATCATTACATACAATTGACACTACACTTAGTCTGATGACATAACAACAATTATAGTACACAGACATAATAGGAGGATGTTCAATTGAATCCCTAGCGATCAAATCATTGGCAACAAAATATCCGGTGAACATTAACATTATTATTTAAAGAGCGTTAATGTACTTTCTTTGGAGAGAATATTCAATGTTACATCTTTACGCGTTCCCTGATTAGGAAAAAACCCACTTGTTGGCATATTATGACAGTGCATCAAGTGATTTTATTTTGGCATTGACAGATAAATTTGAAAAATAAGTATACTGTTTTCCCTTTATTATTTATTGTAAACGTTAGAATAATCTGATGCATATTATCCACAAAACAGGTATGACGCACGATATAAAGTAATTAGTGAAGTAACAATGGTGACAATTATTTACCACAAGGTTAGCAATTAGCAAATAAATGAATAAATAATACGACAATTGCTGTCCCGTTGCTGTCATGCACCAACGATAAACCATTTTATGATGGCATTTTCCTGTATTGTTTTGGGGTGGGATTTGTGGGGCTTAAAAGGGGCTAAAGCTCACTGGGGCATAAAATCCAAGCTAGAGGGACCAGATTTTTCAAACCTTGTCAGCATGAATATTTCATAAAGTATATATACCACACCAACAAAAAAAGCAAAATCAGACAATCTTCATGATCCGCCCACTGCCTGATTTTCCCAGACACAACCACTGTATACCATATTAATTAAGGATATAAATTTCACAGAAATACAACTTTCAAGTGAAAACTTCAAATGTTTCTTTTGTGGAAAATGTGTACTTTAGGTCTCAGATAATGGTAAACCAGTATCGTTCAATACTGGAACATAAATGATTAAACTGTTCCAGTATCGGTCAATACTGGAACATTTCATATGTGCCAGAACCGTCTGATACTGGAACACTAACTTTGTACCAGTATTGATCGATACTGGTATACCAGCTCTGGGACCTAAATACACCTTTTCATTGTTTTTATATAGATACCTGGTTTATGAAACCTGTTTGAGCAATAAGCAAGTTTGAACCAAATTAGAACGTTAAGTCAAATATATATATATCTGTAAATGTGATGTTGCTTGATGACAATGCATCAAATAGAACAGTGTGTGGTGTGGCTGACTTTTAGTACTTCTCAATTATTTCCTTATAAAAACCTAATAACATGAACATTTCTATACTGAGAAGAATTTTATATTTTGTGTCACTTTTAGTTGAGATCTGATGTCAGTTGTGTAATCCATAGTCTTTTGAGGAGCATGTCTGTTCTAGGGTTTACATTCTTATCAGATGACACAGGTGGAAATGCCACTACTACCTTGAAGATCAGATCACCAGAGTATGCAACAACATCCCCCTGAGATTTGAGGTGGCACAGAATATAGAGAGAGATGGGTAGGCATAGGACTGGCTTCTTTCTGCACTTGATATTGCAGTGTATCATGTTGAGACATATTCTACAATTCCACACCTTTATAGCTATACCTTAACATTCCTTACCAGACCATCTTAATTCTTTTTGGCCAAATTATAAAGTGTGTCTCGCAAGAAAAATGCAATATATGGGAGAATTTTCTTTGTGATTTTATTATTTTCTCCCTATAGCTTGCCATTAATTTCAAAATGTGTGAACTGAATGTTGCCATTCGTAAAGACATATAGTATTATTATTAAATCTAGACATTTTAATCTCAGTACTGCATTATTTTAAATATGTTAATAAAAATCCTATATTATTTTATTTGTGTACATGTTACACATGTGCATATGTTCCATATGTCAATTATAACCTTTATGAGAGGGAGGGGGTGCAAAACAAATGAAATGCTAGATAGATAGGCTAGCAAATTAAAGGTTGATTTACACATTTGTGTGCTTAGGGTCATCTATCAGTTTTTGCCATTTTAAGTTACATACAAAACGTAGATAACAGGGAGGGAGGTGCTATTTTTAGACCAAAAACAAGATAGCACAACATTTTTTTCAAGTTCGTCTTTAGTTGTTTATGAATTGATAATTAATGTAAAAGTATAGTTCGCAGTTGAGTTCACTATCAATATAGATGACTTGAAGTAGATTTGATTCCAAAATCACATTTCTTAAAATAATGAAAAATAACAAAATACATTTTGTATTTAGGTTTTAGGCCAGCCACCTACAGGAAACTAACATGTGGTTTGTTTGCCTTATATTAACAACGATGCCAGTTTTTATATGATGCAACATTTATACTTTATTTATGTACTCAGATATGATAGAGTACTGCAAGTTATCAGGTGCTAAATATGTGCTCACAATTCCAAAATCAAAAACCCACCAGAAAAACACAAATGGCAAAAGTTTGGTTCATTTTTCTCTTCCCTCTTTCATTTGAGACATTGTGAGGGAATTAATTTGAATGCTGTAATGAGAGCTACAAGGGAAATAGCTCAGTGTATTGTTTAATGGTTGTATGACATAAGAAATATTACAACATAAATGTATTTATGTAGAAGGATAACCACTTAGTCATTATAAAATGTACAAAAAGATGAGTGTCTTAATGTAAAAAAGACATAAAAGTTACAATTACATTTTTCTTTTGGACACATTAAATACACCAACACTACATTGGATATTAAATGCCTTATTCCATCCACTTTATTTACCTTACAAATGCATAAATATTATTATGTAAATATCAACATTATTTATTAGATAATTCAATGAATGAATTACACCAGAAAGGTGTATTGTCTAAAAAATAACGCATAGTTCAAGTCATGAAAGAGCTGAATACAAGTGTGTTTTTGGCAATTAGACTATCGGGGAGAAATATGGGTCAAATTTGGGGGGAAAGATCACTGTTCGCCCGTACCGGGGATCAAAACCAGGCCGCCAGTGTGGAAGGCAGACGCCTAACTGATTACGCTAACGGGTGAGCTCGAATAGCTTTTTCTAGATCATTTGACAGCTCGCCGGATTATGCCACGAGAATCGTGAAGCACACGGTAAAGCAGCTATTTGCTGTTGCCTTTTGTGGCCGCTGGTGAGGTTTGGGTTAATATACACTAAAAGCATTGTGTTGGGTCAAATTAATTTTATGAACACAGTTGTGCAATTTTTTTTTTATTTCATTGCGTTGGACAAATGAATTGTAGTCTGTCCAGAGTATGATACAGCATCATTCAATTGAATATGTTTATAGCCTACTTGACAGCAAAGTATTATTTACCTCATATATTACCATTACAGGAGTCAATCCAGTAAGTAGATTATCTTCATGCTTTATATCGTCAGCCTGCTTCGATAATTGCCTAACTCACTTTACAGCGAAATTGAGTTTTTTGCATAAATCATGACTTCATTACATTATGCACATACTGTAATAATACCCTAAGTCATTGACAAATCAAAAGTGTTGATAAATGCACAATTGCAATTCTGCTTAAGTCAGCATTGTGAGTAAGGCAGATTGTAATAATTATGTAAAATGTTTAAAATGGGTCATATTAACTCGTATTAGGCCTAATAGCAAGCCACATTTCACTTAAAGGTATATCCCCAACCTAATTCTATCCAACAGGTACTGCTCCTTGGAATTCACCTGTACTATTCATGGTGCTATTCAACATATCGTCAGCCTGCTTCGATAACTGGTTAACGCACTTTTCCTATTTTTGTTGTTTTCTCAAAACTAGAAAAAATGAGTTAGGTAATTATCGAAGCAGGCTGACGATATGCCTATATCATACCACCTGATCGTGATATCTATGTTTAGTTGTAATCCAAACAAAGCCGGACAAAAATCTTGGCTGTCATTTCTTTACTCCACTGTAGCTTTTATAATAACGATGTCCTATTATTAAAAAAATACAGTATATTCTAATGTATTTAATATTATTAGGTTTCAAAGGATTTCATAATCCTATGAAATCCAATAATCTATGTATTGTATGTGTCAGTACAATTAAGACAGTGTGTGAATAAGTGCCACAAAATACATGAACACATATGTGACACGATCAAGAGGAATGAGTCGGATGTCGACCCTGGTCGAAAATGAGTGTTTAATACAGTTTTAAAGAAGACACTTAAAGCTTTCAGGAACTGAAAACCCCATGTCAATACGACTTTTTGTTTTAAAGTTATGTCAAATTATGTACTTGAACTTCCATCAAAACTTATAGATACCCCTCGCACTAAATTGGCTATATCTCAATTTGGGATTCCCCGACATCCAACTCATTTCTCTTGATTGCGTCACAATTGTGATCAATCCACTGTATATCAATATCAACTTGTAAAATGTACTTAAACCTGAGGCATTTAGCATGTATATGCTAAGCTATATACAAAAACAACATAGATCTCCACTTATTAGACTAGATTTAGAATAGGTTTTATCTCTTCATTGTTAATAAGATGTGTGTTTTATGTAATTTTATTCAATGATTGGATATCTACGCAAATCCTTAGTCACATGTTTAATGACTCTTAATGAATGTTTAAATGAATTGCTTTATGGTTATACCTTCAAGTGCAGCTTTATAATTTCTTTTCAAAAACAGTGGTTAAAAAGCCTTTATAGATGCAGAGTAGTTAAAATAAGGGAAACATTTTCTAAAACTATGGCCATGTGTCTCAGTTGCCTCTTTGACCCAAGCAAGATTGGGTAGCTGTTAAAATGGGGGGGGGGGGGGGATATTATAATATAAGCGCTGATATGGTGTGTGCCTAGCCAGCTGCTACCTGGATGAAGCGAAATGATTGTAACGGTTTCCTAATGACAGCGTAAAGATAATGGCAATCGCGCCTGGAGCATCCTGTAGGATAAGTACATGTTACAAAATCTGCATCACAAAAAGATCACAGACCTACACATTTTGACCACCTTGTTGTTTATAATTAAATTTGACAGTATAGTACTAAAGCTTCATCCCATCTGACGTATAAATGTGACATCAGTGCATTATTCAAGTGAAATATATGCACAAATGCTGGGGTCTTTGATTACGCAGTTACATACGCCAGCTCGTTAAATCCACATATCGGATTTGAAGATAGCCTCACTGCAGGGTTGTAGCAACGCCGGACGGGGCCGGACGGAAGTTGTGCCCAGCATCCGGCACTCTTAAAAATTAAGAGTAACAAATCTGACACTCAAACTTTTTGTTGTTGACAATTTGTGGAAAAAAATCATTAAACTGCCTCATAAAACAAGAAATTATGTGGCAGGAACCCTCAAAAATCATTTAGAAGGCCTCTAGACCACATTCCATGATCCGCTACACTTACTCCGTTCACCGTCAGTTAAATTGTCCGGCACTCAATCTGGTCTAGCTACAACCCTGGCTCACTGGAACACATACTCTGACGTCTCTTTTATACTTCAGAAGGTATGAAGTATCATCTGTTAATATTGATTTAAGTCTTACCTTAAAATATTATTAAATATTTTCAATAATGTGCAATATGCAATCTGATATGATACTTATATATTTACAATAGATATATTTATAATGAAATGATTTCTGTTATGTGTTTATTAAAATGTCATTATATTATGAATTTGAAAAGAGATGTTCATTTGTAATTAATGTTTGTTTGAGTTACAGTGTACTCCCAAAGTTGGACTATTATAGGTGTGTGGGTGTATAACCACTAGGGGTTACTCATAAATTATCGGTAGGGGTGTGCATGTTATACCGAAGGTGAGTTATTCTGAAGGTGTGTTATTCCGAAATGACCAAAGGGTGTGTTATTCCGAAGGTGAGTTATTCGGAAGGTGTGGTATTCCGAAATGAGCAAGTGGTGGGTTATTCTGAACAGAATAAAGTACTTCTACCTTAATTTTGGAATACGACTCCTTCAGATAAGACACCTTTGGCTACATTCGTAATGACACACTTTGGGTCGTAATGACGCACTTTCGGAATCACGCACCATTTGCTCAATTTGGAATAATGCACCTGCTCAAGTAAGTTTGCCTCGGTGTGATAGATGACTGATTTCCAGTTACAATTGCAGGAAAACTCTACAATGTATATATAGACAACATCAGGGATTTCTCAACAAGTTGCTAATATATGTTTTTTGAAATTTCACAAATTAAAGCTATAGTTTGATCAGCTCCAAATTGGCGAAGCCTCCTTACAGTAGCGAATGATACAGAAGGATGCTGGCGCACATAAAGGCAACAATCACACTACATCATGTGTGTGTGACCAAAACTGTGTTTGTGTGTGGCCATGATCACAAAAGTACGCTTGGATTACTTTTGCGCGCGGAGAAATAAGAACCTAATATTTCTCACCAATTTGGAACTGAGTGAACTATAGTTATATACTACACTAGTACCAGATTCTTAAATACAAAAATATAGTTTTTGGTATTTCAAAAGGTATTGTCTCTCTCCTTTTACCAAATTTTGAAGACACATACCAGTTGTATTACAGTATGTCACTTCTAAGTAAGCAACTTTTTGGTATCACTTGGAGCAAAGATATACATAGAGATCATCTCAACAATTTTGTTTAGCATATGGACACTTTTGTTCAGTCATACACACATTTTGGTATTATGACTGACAGATCATCTTAATATTGGCTGACAAGTCCAACCCAGCTTGTTTAATATTGTCATGACCTCATTGGTTTCTTTAATACCTTGCATTTGCTATTCTTTTCCCTCACAAGCTACATTGATTTACAATGATTCAGAAAATGTATCCATTATGTTTGACTCATATACATGTGTCACTAGAAAATGGACCAAATTGACGCAATTTGTAATAATATTTTTATAGCTTTTAATACAATTTTGTCACTTCAAAATTGATTAGATTATGTAAGCTAGTTTGTAAAAATAAATAACTGGTAGACAATATATGAGGACAAAATTATTTTAAACAATCCTGACGTTGAGAGTAATAGAATATCGATATGGCTTATTTTAACAATAAAATGACATAAAAGTCAATAAAGTCATCACAAATTCCCCAAACTGACGCTGTGTCTGACATTTTGTCTACGGGTAATATATACTGTAAAAGTGGAAATATTCATTCTATAGGCCTATGTAGGTCTTTGTAAGGAAGCTCAAAATTGCAAAAATAAAAACAAGCAAAATTGTTCAAAATGTGCAAAGTGGAAAAAATTACACGCGCATAAATTTCCACTTTTACAGTATGCTGTAATGTCACTTTATCATACCAGAAGACAAATGGTGTCACTCAAAATATCAGAAGCAGTACTAGATTACAAATTATAGATATCATTTATTATCAGGGATCAGTAAAATGGTTGATCATTAAGGTGTCGAGTCAAGATTTCCCCTCTGTGCTACATTGTCTCCATTCTTTAATTATATAAATGAACTCAATGCAAAAATAAATCCCAAACTTTTTTTTAAAATCCTAATCATATAAAGAATTTGTTTTTTAATGGATTGAAAAGAGTTATGTTGGTGTTATTAAAGGGGCATTAAGAGATGTGGTGGAGGCAGCGCCCTCAATAACAAAAATATATGATAAAAACTGGGATTTGTTTATTTTTACAATTGTATTACATGTATGAACTTACACCTATAGGATTAAGAAAAATCAACCCTCTTTGTACAACAATACTTTGATTCAAAAAATGCTGATCTAGCCGAGATCAGCATTTTACATGGTTAAGGGTGGTATTCCAACATATTTAAAAATTGTTTTAATCAAGTTTTGCTAGGTGTTTTTTTAGTAGAAACAACAATAATGGCATTTATATGTTCATCTTGAATTCTGAAGTAAATTAATTAAAATTAAAAAATTGAACATGACATTGTGTCCCTTTAAGGAGGGAATAACAGATGCTACTAAACAAATCATTTTCATGATTGTCTTCCCGGGGTAGACAATCATGTGCTTAGCAGCTCTATGTGTGTACTGATCATAATAGAATTATATTGCTTTATTCCATTAATGCTTAAATGGGATTAAAATCATGTCCTAGCCAGTTCACCCCTCCTGTTCTAATGGTAGAGAGACATGCTTTGAAACGCAGAGATCCATGGTTCGATTCCCACCAGGACCACTTTTTCAACTGATCCTTTTGTAAAAGTTAGGGTTAGAAATATATCGAAGTCCAAAAAGTTTGTAGTTCCTACGTAGACAACCCCAGATAGACATGTGGTATTTTCATTGCTGCTTATAGACATAATTATTCAATCAACTCATTTATTTGCCAAACAGTACAATATAGAGCTCTTTACCTTTGGCTTTGAGAGACTATGTAGGAAAGCATAAGGCTAAATTAAAAAAAGAAAGAAAAAAAAAATTGTCTCAAAGCTCCCGCGCGCGTTAGTTTATTGATGCGCATTAGAAGACGAAAAAATCTTAAAAAAAAAAAAAATCCCCCAAAATCCTAAAATGTCACAGATTTTTCAGATTTTCATTGATCACATCATTTTAAATACAAAAAGTCACTTTTACAAGGATTTCAATATTTTATATTTTTTTAAAAAAGAAAAGAAAAAAAAGCGCATTCCGCATTAGGTTTTGAAAAACTGAAGAGCTTTGAGACAAAAGATTTTTTAATTTAGCCTAATAAAAACACAAATCCCCAATGTTGTAGATAAATGAGGACCCTTCCCTACCAAATGACTGAGTGTGTGTTGTGTATAATACATGTACAACCACTTGAAACATTGGAGAATTATTCTATATTTCTGTGTACAGTTATTAAAATTCCTTAGGTTTACGTCTAAAAGTGTGATAAATCATAGATAGTTGTGATGAAAGGGGATTGGAGAAGAACTTATCATAGGTTTAGTGTTAGGAACGTAAAAGAGAAAAGGCTCACTCATAGAGTCAAGAGTCAAGTGTGAATTAAACATTTAACAAGTTATTTCTGATGAGGTAGCCCTATCTCAAAACATGAATAACTGGATGTGTCACAAGTAATTCTACTATGAATAGTTGCCAATGCGGTTCTTCCATATGACGACGGTTTCTTGGTATATTTACTTGACATCTGAAATGGAGTCATTCCATCATTGTTTTTAATCTTCTTATCCGCCCCTTTTTCCAGAAGCATTTCTGCCACGTCATCATGTCCGTTGGCAACTGCATGGTGCAAGGATGTCCAACCATTACTGTCTTTTGAGTTGAGATTCACTCCGGCCTCTGACAAGAGTTTGACCCCGATGACATTACCATTGACCACACAGTCATTTAGGTCCTCTAAGGCTTCTGAAAAAGATAATACCAGAATATCACATTGGTGTTCTTTTCTATAAATAGGGCAATTTTTATCAGACATCCTAATATTGCAGGCATAACAGTTCTAAGGCCAGTAGATAGTATTGTTATCCTGTAGTTATAAATTAATAACAACTTTCTGTACCAGATACAATACTTTGGTTACATTAGTTGTAAACACAGTGTGACTGTCCCTAGACACAAGGCCCGTATTCTCGTACATATTTAAACACGGTTTAACTTTAAACATGGGTATGGGGTAGTTTAACGGGCGTTTAACTAAACTCATACACCAACAGTAAGCCTTGAATGATTATTCAACCGTGGCCTGGTGCAAGCAGACTTGCAGATCGTGTAGTCTTAAAAATACACATGCATTTGATGAATTCGGTCCACAATAAATTGAATACCTGCATACAGTGAACTTACGACCACTCTGGAGATGAGATTTGCAGAGTTTAAAATGGCTTTTGTTAAACACGTTGTTAAAAGATAAACTCAGGTTTAATTTAGACACAGGTTTAGTTAGTCACGGTTTTAAGTTAAACCCGCGTTTAGTACGAGAATACATTTCAAAATATCTAGCTTTTGATATTTTGATATATAAATAATACAAAATAATTTACTAAGTGAAATACTTCATAGCTATCATCATCAATGTTATTTTGGATAGACAGCGTTTCTTGCTTTAGAACCATAGTGGTCAGTGAGTCAGTAAGTAGATAGTGTCAATCTCTTGTTATAGCATTTCCAACTGTTTACAGCACAAATAATTTCCCAGGTGGGGGGAGGGGAGTCAGGTATAATGTTGTATCACCTGCATGAATGAAGATGCCAATTAAAGGTGCTTTTTTACAACTCAGAGGAGAGGGGGTGCTAAGGTATCAAAATCACCAATTTACCAACAAAACTGAATCACACAATTACTTCATTCGTTCATTTCAGTCTAAACTTGGCCTTGAGTAGTATGATTCGTCAAGCTAAATCCTTGTTAAGGGTCACTTTTTGCTTCTTTGGGAGTCCACGTTAAGGGTATAGTTTTTAGAGGGCATTCACATGGATGATAACAACTGTTATACATGAGTGCCCCTTGGGTTATCTTGGGTAGTATTTATGCATGAGTTGGTTTATTCAGGTAGCATTGCTACCAGGAACATGACTTTCTTCAGTAGAAAGTGTGTTCTTTATGAGTCAACATTAGAACCTTCATTGGTGGGTATTAATTTTGGTGGCAAATAAAAGTAATATATTGAGTAGATTTACCATCATAGGTATATAAGGGAGTGTTCATAAATACCTTGGTGGGCAGGTTAGAAACTATGGGGGGGTCATAAAGGGGTCCAAAAAAAATTTGATCGTGTTTGTTTGCATATCTCCACACACAAATGTACCTTTTGAAAAATTGAAACGTTTATCAAAAGTAAAAACTCTTGGCTACCCATTGCATTGCAAGGTTGTTTTTTCAATAGCATGTTTACTTCTTCAAGAACATTCACATTTCCCCAAAATGATGTTTTCAGAAAAAGTGGCACTTTTCAAAATCTTATGCAAGAAAGTTACAAAAATGTCACCAGTGCTGTTTAAAATTAATTTAAATTGTCTTTATTTTCAATTAAAAGAAAGTCTTTTCTTTCTTTAGATCAATAACTTCCCTGTATCGTTAAAAAGTGCCACTTTTCGGAAAACATCATTTTGGGGAAATGTGACTGTTTTGGGAAAAGTAAACATGGTATTGAAAAGGGGAAACTTTGTGTGGGTAGCGAAGGTTTTTTCCGTTTCATAAATGTTTCAATCTTTCAAATCACCTAATTGGGTGTGGATTTATGCACACAAACTGGTATAGAATCTTGAAAAGTGCCACTTTTTTTGTGAACATCATTTTTGTGAAATGTGACTATTATGGGAAAAGTAATAATGATATCGAAGTGGAGACACTCTCTATGGGTAGCCAAGTGTTTTTGCTTTTCATAAGTTATTCAATCTTTCAAAACGTTTAATTATGTGTAGAGTTATGCTAACAAACGTGATCAAATTTTAGGGGGGGGGGTACTTTTTTGACCCCTTTATAACAAATTGGTTCACAAAAGGGGAGATCAAAAAATGTGGTCATTAAGGGGGCTGTTAACCCTCACAACATAACATTTATCAAGCGCTGTAACTTTTGAACTTATGATGTAAAAGTATACATTTTTGGAAAGGAAATGAGTTAGAGAATCCATTTTTGGTATCAAATTTCACCAGAAATACTGATTTTTAAATTTTTGACCAAAAAAGCACTATTTTTTGCTCAAAGTTTGCTGCATTCGTGGTAAAAAATGGTGACATTGCACCAAATTCATCTTAATAAAATTCTCCAGGAAGGTTTTTTTTGTTTTGTTTCAATATCTGATTTATTTTTTGAACCAAAATGTGCCAAAAATTTGATTTTTTTTTTTTTTTGGAGAAAATAATCACACATTTTTAGCACTTTTTGGTCAATAATTCAAAAAATAAATCGGATATAAAAAATAAAAAACGCCACCTAGAGAATTTTATTAAGATTATAAAAAATCTAGAATGACAAAAAATTTAACAAAACATATTTTTAGTTATCATGACAAATCCTAAAATGGGTCAAAAACTGTGTTTTATCATTTTCTCCAAAATGGTCAATTTCATGTTATGGTTGGATTCATTAAACCCTTTTCTTTAAGAAAATGTATACTTATAATTTATTCTATTGCGTCTGCGTCCCGAATAATAAGCGGAGTTTCTATTATTACCGAATGATCGAACAGCTGGCGCAGCATTTGAAAAGGGTGGAACTCTGATTGATTTCACGTCAAATGACCATGTGCACTTTCCTGACTCAAACTTACCAAAACAACAGTTTAAAAGAACAGGAAACGATCTTTTCCAATAAGTAACTTATGATGGTAATGATAGAATAAATATTAAAGTATTTAAATAATAGAGAAATGTGAAATTCGGTTTTTGAAATAATCGGTGCCGGGTTAACATTGCCCTTAACACTTTCCACGCAGCAGTCATTTGCAGACGACTGATTCAATGTTTCAAAAATATCAAAACTATTGAATTTCATCACCATATTTGGAATCACCATGATAAATGCATTAAAAAAGTACAAACATGCCTAGTATTTGTTCAGTAATCCTTGAGATGGACTTCGACATTTGGGAAAGGTTTCTGAAAAATCTGTTTGGTATAATGGTAAAACTAATAGCTGCTTAGAAAGTGTTAAGTGTCAAGTTAATTTTCCAAATTAATTTATTAACTCGGAAGCACTGTGCAGTGTCTATGCAGTCAGTTATGTGGGGCGAGTGTGTAAATTTCTGTGAATTTTCTCTTTTACACTCTATTTATAATTATAAAGAATCTTTTTTTATTTGCCTTCCTATTTTTGTTAAATTCTGATTTTGCAAATTTTGCAAAGGGACAAAATAGACTATTTTAAGATGAAGAGATATGAGCATTATACAAGGGGCATTCAATAAATACCTGCAACCATTGAAAATCTCTGAACCATGACACGTGTCAGTAAAATAAACTTATGATACTTAAACTATAAGTCTTACTCTTTTCTCATAGAAAATCTCGAACACGTAGATCATTTTTATATATCATTACATTTCATCACTGTGCATACAGTGATCTCAGGGCACTGGTTAGGGAATTAAATGTTACAATGGCAGGAAATTTGAAAGACAACTGCATCATTTGTTATTCAAATGGTCACTGCTTCATCAATATTGGTGCTATTGTGACAAATGAGGTGTCAAAATGCGCAAGAAAAAATTCTGGTTTTTTCCATATTTCAAATTTATTAAGGGTCTTAGGAATTAAACACAGGGTGTCTCTAAAAAGTGTGGTTACTATATTTTTGTGCAGTGTTTATATGCATTAACAGTGTTAATATTGGCGCTTGATTTATAATGCTGATTCTTGTCAATTTTCAGTGCCCAGAGACCATGATGTTTATAGTACTGAAATTACATGATAAAAATGACCCACATGTTTGAATTTTTCCGTGCGAAAGGGGAAGGCTTACAGCTTAAGTATCATAAGTTTAGTTTATTGACACATGTCACGGTTCAGAGATTTTCAATGGTTGCAGGTATTTATTGAACGCCCCTCGTAATTTAAAATATTGCGCTATAAATTGAGGATTTTTTACCTTTGAGAGTGGTATTGGACATATTAGTCCTTGACACCTACAGTTGATATGGACAGCAATACCATCTTCAGTAGAGCATTACTATCTTCAGTAGATAGCATAACATCTTCAGTAGATAGCATAACAATCTTCAGTCCACAGAAATACTATCTTCAGTATACAGAAATACTATTACTACCTTCAATAGACAGCATAACTATCTTCAATAGACAACATTACCATTTTCAGTACAGCATTACTATCTTAAGTAGACAGCATTACTGTCTTACATTGGACACCATTACTATCTTACATAGAAGGCTTTTTAAATGTCTTAAGTAAGCAATGTTACTATCTTCAGTAGACAGCATTACTATCTTCAGGATATAGCATTACTATCTTCAGAAGACAAAATTAATATTTTCAGAAATACAGGGTGTCTCAAAAAGAAATAGCAACGCTCCATTAGGTGATTGTAACTACCTAAATAAAAGTTCGAATGGAACAATTGAAACGACAAAATAAAGGCGGATTAGTTGTCTATAATTTTAAGAAAATTGTGTTTGATTCGGGTCAGTAATTACGAAGAAATGGGCGATTACGTAAAAGTAGTCGAAGAACACTTTGCTCTAAATGCCCTTATAGAGTCTGTTCTATATCATGTAGCTTAACCCATGAGCTTGAGCACCAAGCCTACCCATGGACAGGCAACACTTGATTAGACATTGATGCTACCTTAGTATTGGCATTACTGTCATTGATTCCTGCATTGATATTCCCCCACTTTGGATCTGCTAGGGTTTCATTGTTTCAATGCTCTGCCAACAAAGATGCCATGTTTTGTACGTTAATGGTCATTTGATTTTGGACTATTATAGTGCACCCTACTGCCCCAGCTTATGGTTTGAACACTACCTTGTGACTCCTTAAATAACAAATACAGGGTGTCCCAAAAGTCTATGCACGTTTTTGAAGAGTCATATCTCATAAAGTATAAATCATATGGTATAAATTTAACCATATTTTGATAGACGAGATTTGGGAAATTATTTTGATACCAAAACACAACCATATTGGTGAACGCACAACATTATAAAACTGGTTGAAAGTGGCCGTGTGCCAGACCTATCTATACCAAGTACCACACATTGTTGCTAAAATCAGGTGCGCATAAATTAACGGTATGAAAGCAACGTTGCGCATTAGTCACAGTTCGCTGATTACCTTGCAACATTAATGTTATTACCAAACTCGGTCAATCATAACATAAATAGGCGTAGTAGACAACATTGCACAGCAAAAGTCTTCATTCAAGGTGGTTTACAGCATAGAGAAGCGAATACAAATTGTATGGTTCTACGCTAAAACAAATTCAGTTCAAATTACTCAACAAAAGTTCAGAAAACATTTCAAGAATATCCATTCTGAAGTTGGTGGATACATTTTTGAACACAGGAACTGTGCATGATTTGTTTTGATGTGGTAGAAAAAAGACTAAAACAAGCAGCATTAAAATAATCCGGTAAGTTTAAATGTTAGCATGTTTGACAGCTGTATGATGTGTGTGTTCACTTTTCTGTTACGTTATTCCATTTTTTAGGTCTGTGTTTTGGCTTGCATTAGCACACGTCCCTGTATAAATGGAAACATTTAAACTAGATTTCACTATAGAAACGAACATTATGTGTGATATAGTTTGTTATTATGATGGGATCACTGTAATGTAAAATTTAAATATTACAATTGACGGATCACTTTTCGTGTAACCAACTCTGTCTTTTCGTTAATCTCAATTAGGTTGTGGATTTATGAGCTTTATTCCTCCGAAGTATAAAATTACATTTTTTTCAGTAATATATATTTTACTTCTAGGGTGGCATTACAAACAGATGTTACTCCAATGTTTGGTATCAAAATGATTTCGCACATCTCCTCTTTCTAAATATGTATTCATATTTTCAATACGACTTATATTTTGTGAAATACAAGTTTCAAAGTCGTGAGTAGACTTTTGGGACACCCTGTAGTACTGTAAGACTTACCAGTGTCGTTAACAGAGTGCGGCAATGATTGAGTATTTACTTCCAGTAATGATGCATTCTTCTCCAACCATTCTGGTATAACCCGAACTCTCTGTCTTTTGACAGGATTCCCTGCATACATCCGACGTGTAGGCGGTGAATCCGAGTACTTAGAAAATGTATCATCCTTCCTGTGAGTGGTCATCTTAAACCCAGGAGCTGATTTATCACTGTGTATTGTAGTGTGTGTAATACTAGCAGTATGAGTTGCTGCTGAACGCTGGGAGGTAGTCAATTCCCATCAAATCAAATAATGATTTTGTACTCAGGTATAAATGTTGGTTCTATCTGAGATTCATATACCAATTAGTCTCAGGTTTTATCAACACCTCCATTATGGTATGTCACTATGTGTAATGGAATAGCATATCCATCATCTATATCAGCTATTTATACAGTATAATTATGCTGTTATACTATCTGATTAACTTCAGTCGCCTTTGCTAATCATTGTCTTCTTATTTCCACATGCAATGTACACTCAAGATCAAAAATAATTGCTCACCCAGATTACCCAAGCCCTGATACATATCATATCAGCCATTTCAAATAGCTCATTAGTAACTCTTATTTAAAGGTCATCCGAGTCACAAAAAAAAGAAAAAATGGAAATGATGATTGAAGTATGGAAGGTTAATTTGTAATTTTGAAGGATCAAATCAGTGTTTGTATTTAAGGATCAACAACTCAATGTTATTGGTATCATGGGCACTTGTTCTGAAATGCAGGGAGGGGAGGCTCAAACCACTCCTTGTCCCCTCTTGGTTATGCCACTTGGGTTTGGGTTTGAATGTAGAAGATTTTCTCTCTTTTTTGCCATTGATTAATGTCAGTAGAATTGAGTGCAACATATCGAGGGATCAGAAATACAAGGCTTTTATATCAATTTTTCAAAATTGAGATTTTGGTATCAAAATGTTCAGAAAGAAATTCTCTTTCCAGTAACACACAGCCTTATCTCCATAACACAACCCCTGGAACATGATACATCTGGTCTGTGATGACTCCATATCAATAGCTAGATTTATGAACATTCCGAGTGATTAAATTAATTAAATATCCAAATTGAAATGTTCATCCAGAAACAAGATATTACTAACATTTGATATGATAAGTAAATTTTAACACTTTCCACACAGCTATTAGTTGTCAGAAACTTTTCCCAACTTTCAAGGTCTATCTCAATGATTACTGAACTAATAGGCATGTTTGTAATTATTTTGATGCATTTCTCATGGTGATTCCAAATATGGTAAATGAAATGCAATGTTGACATTTTTGAAACATTTTGTGAAATTTTGGAGTGTCATATGCAGACGCCTGCTGCTTGGAAAGTGTTAAAAAATAGGGCAACATAATTTTGATTATTGTTTGTAGAATATTTGTAATTACTGAACATACTCACAAAGGGGTCAAAACTTTGTTTGAGATGTGTATAGCTTATCACATTCCGCATGTGACAGTATGGTATGGCTACATCCCAGAGATATCATGATAGGCATCTTATATGTCTTGTAATTGATATTCATCTCAACAGATGGTCTGCAGGCAAGCAATCCAATACTCATGGTGGGTCTCTGTGCACAGCTTAATTCTGATATTCTTGTCTGATATATTTAACTGATGTGTCAAATGATAATAATTGACATGGAGCTGGTACCAAAGGGGCATTTGACTTTATTCCCCAATACATTTCTCCCCTCTCCAACAAATTGAAACTAATTTCATAAAACAATAACATAAACATCCGTTTAAGACTTATTTCTTTAAATATGGCTCTCAAATATATTTTACAAGTTAAAGGGTTTAGGCAACCAGTTGTGCAGGCATTTTTTGCACATTTTGCATATCCAGTTTTGAATATTACACCCCCCAGTTTTTAGGCTATTGTTACCTATATACTTTACTAATAAATTTGCACTTTTTCTCCAATTTGCACTTAACAATTGAATTTCCACACAGCTAATGGTCTTACCATTATACAAAACAGATTTTTCAGAAACTTTCAAAACTTTCAAGGTCTATCCAAGGGATTACTGAATCAATACAAGGTATGTTTGTACTTATTTCAATGCATTTCACATGGTGATTCCAAATGGTAATGACATTTAATAATGTTGACATTTTTCAAACACTATGAAACTATGGAATGTTGTCTGCAAACGCCCGGGGCAAACGCCTGCCGCCTGGAAAGTGTTAACACACCTATGTGCTGAAATCCTACTTCCGCCCTTCTTAAAGACGCACTTATTAAAATGTATTTTTAGTGTGTTCATCTGGGCTGTTACAGGTCGAGTCAAAATGCAATAGTACAGCAATTTTCTCTTTCAAATCCAAGTTGAAGTTGTGATTAGTATCTTGTTGTTTTTGGGTGTTTTATGTTGTATGCGATGTTGTTGTTGTTGGTCATATTTACCATTTGTGGCATATGTTTTATATGTATGCCCATGAGGTATAAAGATTGGAAACATTTAGAAAGTCTCTATGGCATAAAATACACTTAACACCATGTAGAAGCATGTAGACTGATATTGGATTCGATCATGATTTTAGGAATAGGCTAATTTGGATACCTTTTACGAACCATTGTGTTTGAGCTCCGTGACTTTCGAGGTCATCACGACCCCTTCATTCAGCATACTTCCCTGCTGTCATGTGATCGCCCAAAAGGTGGTCATGTGACAAGTGGAGAGAAGTTAACACTACGCTGGATGAAGGGGTCGTGATGACCTCGAAAGCTACGGAGCTCAAACACAATGGTTCGAAAAAGGTATCTAAATTATTCCTAACACCAACAATGTGTTCATTTCAGGGCTATGGAGGATATCATATGCTATCTTCTGAGGATAGTATTTCTGTGAACTGAAGATAGTATTACAATCTGCAGTATACATAAATACTATCTACTGAAGATAGTAATGCTGTCTACTAAAGATGGTTATGCTATCTACTGAAGATAGCAATACTGAAGATAGTAATGCTGTCTACTGAAGATGGTAATGCTGTCTACTAAAGATGGTTATGCTATCTACTGAAGATAGCAATACTGAAGATAGTAATGCTGTCTACTGAAGATGGTAATGCTGTCTACTAAAGATGGTTATGCTATCTACTGAAGATAGCAATACTGAAGATAGTAATGCTGTCTACTGAAGATGGTAATGCTGTCTACTAAAGATAGTTATGCTATCTACTGAAGATAGTAATACTGAAGATAGTAATGCTGTCTACTGAAGATGGTAATGCTGTCTACTAAAGATGGTTATGCTATCTACTGAAGATAGTAATACTGAAGATAGTAATGCTGTCTACTGAAGATGGTAATGCTGTCTACTAAAGATGGTTATGCTATCTACTGAAGATAGTAATACTGAAGATAGTAATGCTGTCTACTGAAGATGGTAATGCTGTCTACTAAAGATGGTTATGCTATCTACTGAAGATAGTAATACTGAAGATAGTAATGCTGTCTACTGAAGATGGTAATGCTGTCTACTGAAGATGGAAATGCTGTCTACTGAAAAAAGTAATGCTATCTACTGAAGATAGTTATGCTATCTACTGAAGATAGTAATGCTATCTACTGAATATAGTAATGCTGTACTGAAGATGGTAATGCTGTCTACTGAAGATAGTAATGCTATCTTCTGAAGAGAGTAATGCTGTCTACTGAAGATAGTAATGCTATCTACTGAAGATAGTAATGCTGTCTACTGAAGATAGTAATGCTGTACTGAAGATGGTAATGCTGTCTACTGAAGATAGTAATGCTATATATTGAAGATAGTAATGCTATCTACTGAAGATAGTAATGTTGTCTACTGAAGATATTAATGCTGTCTACTGAAGATAGCAATACCATCTACCGTAAAATGGGGGTGAATAGGGACATGGGGGTGAATAGAGACAAAAATGGGAAAAGTTTTTGAAATGTCAATTTTTGTATTTGATGTACACTACTATTTATTTTATTTTTTCCATAAGTTTAAAGAGCAATATAATCTACTGAAGATATTGCTATCTTCAGTAGACAGCATTAATATCTTCAGTAGACAACATTAATATCTTCAGTAGATAGCATTACTATCTTCAGTAGACAGCATTACCATCTTCAGTACAGCATTACTATCTTCAGTAAACAGCATTACTATCTTCAGTAGCTAGCATTACTATCTTCAGTAGAAAAAGTAGCAAACTAAATGTAAATTATGTGGTAATCATGAAACACTTCGGCATGAAACACTTCTGCATGCTCTTAATTTCTGTTCCGTGTCCCTTAACCAAGGCAGACTTACGTGGCGCCATAATTCCATCCTCCGGCACATTACACTAAAAACTATTATCGAGGCCACAGGTAAAGACATTCAGATCTTTAGTGACATTGCCGGATTTACGACCACAGATGGCACACTCCCAGTCAATGTTATTGTAGCGAAATTGAAACACGACATTGTTATCCACAATAAGGAAGACAACTCCATCCACCTTATTGAATTGACTGTACCTTTTGAGACTAACATTCAGAAAGCCCATGATCGTAAATCCAGTAAGTATTTCTGATGATGGCTTTACCTGTGACCTCACATGTTTTGAAATTGGATCTCGTGGTCTAATCACACCAGATAATATCAATAATATCAAAGCAATATTCACCTTTGTCAAAGCCAAACCACCAAAGCAATTCATGAAGGAACTCAGCAAGTTGGCCCTTATGTGCAGCTACACTATTTGGAATGCGAGGCAAGAGCCAGCCTGGGGAAGCGATGATCAACCCTACCTCAAGGTGTGATTCTCTATCCCTGCACATAGTTCCACTTTGCTGGGTTCGCTCTATTTCTGTATATCTCCTGGTTCCGGTTGTTGGACATTGATTTTTGTGGTTATTTGATGTATTTTTGTTTGTTGTTCAGCCCTGCGTTAAACCTGGACCACTGTGTGGTTCCGATTTTTGTCCTGGGCTTTAATCTACCTTCTTTTTTTCTCGCATTGTATAACTTATGTCAGTGATTGCTTGAATAAAGATTGATTACACACTTTCAGGAAATAGTTCAGTTGATGTGAAAGAACAAATGTGTAGCCCAGGGAAGCGAAAATAAAGGTGTCTGAAATAAACATTGAAAACATGGTGTAGTCAAAACTTTCCTGCTCCTAACTGCAAAATTTGAGCAAATGAGCTGGAAATGCTCCAGGACCTAGCTTTTAAGGTTCTTCAACATACTCTTTGACATTGGTCAGAAATTCTGAAAGAATTTTACATTTCAAGCTTTTTTGCATTTTTTCCGTAAAATTTGTCAAATCTGGGGTCAATAGGGACACCAATGTTTTTAATAAAAATATTATATTACCCGGCCACTCCATATATTTAATTTTTTGAAAGAGCAGTTTAAAAGCTTATTATGTGGACATAATATCATCTCAAAAGTTTGACTCATTTGGGTACAAGAAAACAATTATTGACCCAGTTCTATGAACGCTTGATTGAAAGCTTTTTTTAAAAGCAATTTTGAGCTGTTATTTTGCCATTGTTGACCAGAAATGTTCATATTTCATGTTAAAACTGATACTATAACTTTAATATGTCATAAACCAACTCCAAAAGTGTGCCAGATATACTTCATGCTAATATTCCGAGAGATGAGGGTGCTATTTTGTTCATTAGTATTTTTCACATTTAATGATAACATAATAATTGTTACATATCAATTAGAATATTAAGCTCAATTCAAAGAAAAACATATTTTATGATCTTCAAGCACCTAAATAACTCTTTACATAATTCAGTTAAGTATTTATTTCCTTGTTAACTGACACGTCTAAGAAATATTGTTAAAATATAACTTTGAATAGTTATAGTGGTAAACACTACTTAAAAGTGATTGTTTTGGTTTTTTAAAACTCACTCTATCTCAATATTCACCCAAATGTAGAATAAAACAGGTAAAACTCTTTAAATCTAGTGATTTCCCTACCCAGAATAATGCTGTCCCTATTGACCCCGACGTAAGGGGTGAATAGGGACACCGACCTTTGTAAGAAAAAAATATATGCCCAATATAAAAAGTTTGGCTCATGAGGCAACATGAAAAAACTACAATCTTGAGAGTGCTAAAACTGTCCCTATCCACCCTGTTTTATGGTACTGAAGATAGTAATGCTTTCTACTGAAGATAGTAATGCTTTCTACTGAAGATAGTAATGCTGTCTACTAAATAGTAATGCTGTCTACTGAGATAGTAATGCTGTCTACTGAAGATACAAAATGTAGTAATGCTATCTACTGAAGATAGTAATGCTGTCTACTGAAGATAGTAATGCTGTAATATCAACTGTAGGTATCATATGATTACTTGCCTTCCTACAGCAATTGAGATTGGGTTGTAGTTCTATAGGTTTTAAATAGTAGTATTTGTCATTTGTGTTGGCACTGTCAGGTGATAAAAAGTTTGCTGGTATAATCTGTAGTTGTTTTTTATAGAGTTATAATATCCACATGCTTGCTTATAATATAAACATGGATCCTTTGAAAGATTTGAAACTTTTTGGATCAAACCAACACAAAGTCCACATACCTGGAATTGTCTGTTGCCACTTCAACTCCTACTAGCATTCCAACTTTATAATTATGTTCCAAACATCGTAAGTGTTTAGTTGGGTCAAAATGCTACCAGAATTTGAATGGAAGTGACAACTGAAACTTCTAAGAAAATATTATTGTTCTAGTATTTATTGTGTTTAACGCTAAATAGACATCATTTTACCTGCTAATACCAAGATTTGTTTTGATTGCGAGAGAACATGACAGTACTTCAATATTATGTACCTGATATTAAGCTATGCTCACTAGAAAATACTCTGACATCACAGAGTACTTCAAATGGAAGAAATATAGGGAAAGTGAACTTTACATCCTAGATTCGTCCAATACCGGAACACCCAGTATCGTTCGATACTGGTACAAAGTCAGTGTTCCAGTATCGGACGATACAAAATGTTCCAGTATCGGGTGAGACAATTATGTACCAGTATCGTTCAATACTGGGACAAATCACTACTGGTAGCATGTGAACCAGTATTAAGCGATACTCGAACATAAACACAATTTGGTGTTTTGGTAAATTTCATGTGCCTGTATAGTGCGACATAAAGTAAACTTTTTCTGAAATATAAATTGATCTGCCAAGAAAACTTTGAACTTGACCTGACAAGACATTTGCCTTTGATAAATGTTTTGATTGAACAATAAGAGAAAATAAGCAGATATTTTCTTTTCATGAGCTAATGCCATACATTTTCTTTGATCATGCAAGAACATACACCAGCATTTCACAATCATCCATCCAATATAGAGCTACACTCGCAGTGGCGCAGCTAGAATTATGATATTGGGGGCCATATTTTGTTATGAACTGACCAAAGAAGTTAGTGACTATGTGAGCGGAGCAAATAAGGGGTGGGTTTAGCCTGTTTAGATGCCCCGGGAGGGCTAATTTAAGCTATATTTTATATTTTTGGAACATACAAAGTGTTAAATTGTTAAGCTACACCACAAGCCTACGCCACTGCAGACTGCACCATAGTATATGCTCCGATGTCAATTTTGCACTCAAGTAGGATGAAGTATAGATTGATCTGCTTAAACATCTTGGACTTGACTTGACAAGATACTTGGCTTTGATTGACGTATACAGGTGATACAAATATTTTGAACATTTCAATTAAATTAATATAAAGTGTTTTCAAGATAAATCAAATAAGGCACATGTAATGCATGTTAATCATACTTGAATCAAACGTTTTATATTATAAAACATAATAATACTAATAGTACACAGGCATTTGATAGCAATTTCTACAGAGAGTAAATGTACACAGCATAACCAAATATAAAGTAGCGCACATCAGATGGCCCAGTGCATTATGCCGTCTCAACCATCAAAATTATGTATAAATATATCACTATCCCCTCAGCTCCATCATTTACCATACATATTGAATGTAATGCTCTGGCTATGCCACTACACGATGCTCAATCAAGCCCAATTATTGCACATACATACATTGATCATGGGGCCCCATTGTAGGCCTATATATAAAGATTTCCAAGTTATTTGAGCACTAATCCAAAATTAAATACTTTGTGTAACTAGTTCTATTCCACAATGTTGTACTGCTCAAATTCATAGGACTCCATTGTTCTTTTTCCAAGTCATGGATCTTATTTGAGAAATTTCATATGCAATATAAATTATAGGCCAATGTTAAAAACAGACATTCTATACTGGTGTGTTTCATTAATTTCAGCATTTTAAAAACAAACAAAATGTGTTCACTTCATCATAACAACATGTATTGATCATGAATTGTACCATATGTATGTGATTTTACTGCTAGAAACTTGATATGAACAATGTCTGAACAATTAGTTAATGATCATATGACAACCTCTCTCAGATCTCATAAAAGATCAAACAAATTACACAAACTATATTTTGATCCAAGGTACCAAATTAGCAAAAATTGTGAGGCTCAAATCTATGGTTAAAAAGGGATTCCTACCGTGCACATCTATTGGTTGCGCAGACCAGTTGGCTGTGCATACTAATTAGTGTAGGGCAGCTTATTTCAAACCCTTCTTAATTCATCATTGTCAAGTTTCAAGGGCTAAATTTAAGCACTATGATTTGAATAACCCATGAACTTCGGGTAACAAAAATAATCTCAGAATGACCGAGCATCTAATGCTACAGAATTCCTGATATCAGAAAGAGCCTATCTCCCTCATAAGTGATTGCGCTAAAGACTGACTGATGCACGCAATTGAAGAGATACTTTATGAATACAAATTAATACGAGCCTCACAATTTTGACCTATTTAGTACAAAGTATAAACTTGTAGTTAATATGGTGTTGTGGGTAATCCTACATAATAATTCTAATATTTACCATAATCATGTCTGTTCTACAGTAAATCTTCCATCAGCTTTTGTTACCTGTCTCACGCTTATATTAATGCGAGAATCAATAAAATATTGCACAAAGGGAGCCCAGTTCTCAGGGCTACAAAGACATTTCATCTCAGCATCAATAGATAATTCCTGCTCCTTGTTTGCTGTACGTGTCCTATCTTTGTCAAAAGATCCAGCAATTGTATTTGGTATTCCTTCACGAGCTAAGTTATCTGATTGTCTGGTGACTGACTGAATGTCTCCCAGAGATTTGCAGGTTTGCTTTGAATCTGTTCCTGGAGAAAGAGTTTCATCTGCAGATATGGCACGTTTTTTACTCACTATTGCATTATCTTTCTTCATAGTCTCGCAACTGTCTGGATGAGAACTTTGAGACTTATTTCTTTCTTCATCTGACAATTTATTGCTTGTACTACAAGTACACAACCTTGAACTGTCCTTTTCAGCAACAAGATTGCTACTAGGCGAATCACTCCAGCTTGAATTTTCAACCTTTTTGTGACAAAATAAACAGTTTTCTATTACAGAAGAGCAAATAGATGCATCATCATCATCACCTTTCAATTGTTCTTTTACCCCTGTCTCTGGCATCTGTCTCAAGCATGCTGGTACCTGTCCATCTGTACAGGGCAGAACTCTTGGCAAGGCATGGTAAGCTAGTCTGGAGGGACCACCCATAAGTATTATATCACCACTATGTAGATACATTGCTGTTGGAGTCTGTTCTTTAGTCTGTCCACCAAGCAGAAATATGGCTGACTGACCAAAACTGTAAAGAAACAAAAAGATGCAAGTCAGGCTTAATTATTGCTCTATTTCACACAGAGAGACATTAAGAAAGTAGGGTTTTTTTAAAATAATTTTCCTTTCATGTTCGATCTGCCCATTGAACAAAAGTTTTTTAAATTTTTATATACAGAACTTTAATTAATTTAATAGCCAAGAAAACCCATCCAAGCATTTGTCTAAACAAAAGATCTGAGCTTGTAAGTAAATGTCGCCATGGCTACAAGCCACCAGTGTGATCAGTTTACAACAGACCACTTGAAGATCGATTCACTTCGTGAAACTCAGAGTTGTGGCTCAACATTATGTGTGTTTAACTATATTTATTTTATGAACTTTAATTTAAATAATAAGCTTATATTAGCTCTTCTAAAGTTCTGAAGTAAATCTCACCTGTATGAAATAATAGGCATTTCCAAGTCAAACTCAGAATGATCAGTGTGTCCACCTAGTGTTGAATCCATGTGATAGTAGTTAATAATTGCAGCCTGTGCTTTGAATGTCCTATAGCCAAACACAGAGGCTATAAGCTGTGTCATACAAGCCAGATCATGTGGGAATCTGGAGTAGTGGTCCTCTTGGTACACTTTGGTGTCCCAGTTGTGATGGTAACCAAATGTCACCCATCGCAATTGTCGAAGCAAACTTTTCCTGTCATCTGTGCTTTTTGAAGAGGATTCCACACTGGATAGAGACAAATTGGAAATGATAAGGAGTAAACCAATGGTTGACATTTTTGCTGCCAAGGGGGTGGGGTGTAATTTGCCTGACTACATTTAGGATGACAATTTTGAAACTTGACGAATAGGTCAGCACTTTAGGTTACAACATCAACAATTTTAGTTGCTATCCTTCTAGATATGAAAAATAGGGACAGCGGTCCCAAATAGGTCGTCCGTTTATATGGGTAGTTTGGTTGCAATTGTACTTCATCTGTTTAAATGTAATCAATTTTACATATGCAGCCAATTTTACATCTTGACCTCAGTTGACCTTTGACCTTGGTACGTGACCTTTGATCTCATTAACATATGAAGGTTTCCATGTTGCATCTATGACCCACGTTTGGTTGCAATTGGTCATTGTATGGAAAAGAAATGGACAATACAAAAAGTGTGTACTAAATTTTACATCTTGATTTGACCTCAGATGACCTTTGACCTTGGTATGTGACCTTTGACCTCATTAACATATGAAGGTTTCCATGTTGCATCTATGACCGAAGTTTGGTTGCAATTGGTCATTGTATGGAAAAGAAATGGACAAGACAAAAAGTGTGTACAAAATTTTACATCTTGACCTCAGATGACCTTTGACCTTGGTATGTGACCTTTGACCTCATTAACATATGAAGGTTTCCATGTTGCATCTATGACCGAAGTTTGGTTGCAATTGGTCATTGTATGGAAAAGAAATGGACAAGACAAAAAGTGTAGACTAAATTTTACATCTTGACCTCAGATGACATTTGACCTTGGTATGTGACCTTTGACCTCATTAACATTTGAAGGTTTCCATGTTGCATCTATGACCGAAGTTTGATTGCAATTGGTCATTGTATGGAAAAGAAATGGACAATACAAAAAGTGTGTACTAAATTTTACATCTTGACCTCAGATGACCTTTGACCTTGGTATGTGACCTTTGAACTCATTGACATATGAAGGTTTCCATGTTGTATCTATGACCGAAGTTTGATTGCAATTGGCCATTGTATGATTTTTGGGGCATGGTGGCACACATAGTTTCCTGCAACAAGATTTGGTATCTATTGTCATTCAATGCTCAATACCAGGGTGAGCACTAACCCCTGATTGGGGGGAAATGACCACCCCCCCCCCCCCAAAAAAAACCATATTTTGGGCCTGTAGCCTATTGTTGCTATATGGCACAAATATTGTCCATCCAAAATATTTATTTTCACCCCCATTTTTGGAGACTTTGCATGCTTGGGGGAGAAAACAGACCCCTGACTTTTGGGCCTTAATGCTACCTCAGCTCAATACTCACCCTGCCTTGCTCTGGGCCATATCCCATAAACAGTCATTATCACTGAGAGTCATATGAGCATCCAAGTTGCAAACATTGGGTTTCTGAGGGAAGTCAGCCAGACACCGTTTGATCCAGTATCTCTGGTGCTCAGGAAGGAAAGGGTTCTGGAGAAATATGAAACCTGTTGAGTGTTGAATCAAAATGAAATGGTATATAATTCACATGCTTTCCATCCATGGGAGGAAAATTAGGAAATGCTGACTCATTCCCAAAATATCAAAAGGATCCATTCTTTATGGGGAATTGGATTTATACATTCTCCTGCAAATTGTGTAGGACAAATTGGTGAGATTATATGAGAAAGTAGACATTTTCACTTTTCCTGAGAAATATTTGATTTTCCTGCCCTGGCTTAATTAGTTGCCAATATCTTGTATTATGTTTAATCAGTACCAGATTGGATTGAGTTTATACTTTCTCTACATCTGAAGGATTAGAGTATTTGAAGTCAAGTTAGTTTAATTCCCAAAATATGAATTACCTGGTTTATCACACACACAAAATGCCTGCCAATCTTGCACAGGTTTCATCCCATAACTTTCACACTGGCTTGGGCTCATCTTCACATTAACATCATACTTGATTTCCACTGGACAGATCTGTAAACAAACAAATAAACAATGTATTAATTATTGTTAGGTTTGGACTATACAGTTGTTTTCACACTTATTGTAATGTTACATAAATATAAGAAGTAGACAAATATGCTATTGTTTGGTGTAGTTTTACAAATTGAACTAACCAATCCCTAGGTCAGCCTCTCTTCAAAATGGGGTTCTTTATATTTCTGATTGCAAATGCACATGGAACCTTATGGAACCATATATTTTCTGTTTTCCTCACAAAATGTGTGACAAAAGCTGTTGTGGTGAGATTTCATCATACTTCACAGAATAACATTAGGCTCATGAAAGTCAATTGCGAGTTTCCTGTTACTTTTTTTTTCAAAGTGATGAGGCGACTTTTTCATTATTCATTATTCATTATTTGATCAGATTTCATTATTGACATGTAAATGCATGTTTAATCAACCCATATTGATACGATGCTCATTTAAGGGGGGACTTAAGGAAGTTTTTGATTTGATTTTTTGAATTTTGTGAGTGCTGTAATTATTGAACTATTAATCAAATGCATATAAAAGTATACATTTTTGGAAAGGAAATGGATCAGAGAATCCAAATTTGGCGTCAATTTTGACCAAAAAAGTAGATTTTTTGAGAAAATCACAAAATTCACTTTTTTGACCCAAATTATTTTGAACAAAGCTAACAAAAATAATTTTGAGTAAAAAATGGCCAAATCACTTTATAATGATGTTAAGACACTAATGAAGGGACGATATTTTTTTTTTTTTAAAACCTAATCTAATATTTTTGAAAATGTTGACCAAAAAGTGCCAAAAAACGTGAAAAAATGGCTTTTTAATTTTCTTTTACACTTTTTGTCAAAATTTCAAAAAATCTTGGATTAGGTTAAAAAAATAAAAAATTGTCCCTTCATTAGTGTCTTAACATCATCATCAAGAGATTTTGGCATTTTTAACTCAAAATTATGTTTGTTAGCTTTGTTCAAAAAAATTGGGTAAAAAAAGTGATTTTTTGTGTGTGATTTTCTCGGAAAATCAACATTTTTGGTCAAAATTGATGCCAAATTTAGATTCTCTGATCCATTTCCTTTCAAAAAAGGTATACTTTTATAAACATTTGAGTCATGGTTCAATAATTACAGCACTAACAAAATTCAACAAAAAACTTCCCCCCCTTAAATAATAAAAAAAAACATGTTTTAAGGTTAAAAAACTGGTAGCCAGCGAGTCGGGAGAAATCCCGATGTATTTTTTGCAGAAACGAATAAATGCATCAAAATAATGTTCACGGAAGTTAGGTTTACGATTAAAAAAGCCTTGCTTATGAGCCTAGTTCTCAAAATTCATATTTTAAGAAAGTGAAAAATGTGTTCAAATTGATACAACTGACAACAATTGTGTTTAAAAATAAATAATGAATTTTGTGGGAAATCTTGAAATTTTGACGCGGGTGAAAAAAGTGATGCGGGTGGGTAACGGGAAACTCGATATCGACTTTCATGCGCCTTATGAAACAGACTCTCAGCAAATGCAGTCCACACTTCCTCAGTATCATCACTCAAGAACACATCATTACCTGTGGTTTACGTCAGACCACCACACAGTCTAAACACACTCTCCATGTATACACATAATTTTTTTTTTACGTTCACCACCATCTGTATATTTTGTTGGCACATCACTACTTTTTGGTTTTCACAGAGGAAATTCATGTTTAGCACCGCATTGGCCAGCTAGTCACCAGCACCCCCTCCAAATTTGGCTTTAAGCAAGCTGCAAGCTGTTATAGGCAGTCAAGCATGAAGTATGAAGTACATATATGATCTTCATTTGACATCATCATCTTTAGACCAAATCTATTTTCCAAAGGCAACAAAGGTTGTCACATATTGTATAGAATCTAAAAAGTACAACTGTTCTGCTCCATAGCTACCAGAAATCTAGACGCTGTAATGGTCCCTCTTAATTACAAACAAAACAATATTAGTTTTCATTACAGACATGAACACACATTTTGATAGGAACTGAAAAAATCACTTTCTCAGTACGTCCACAACGGAGGGGTTTTCTCATTAACCTAAAATGGTACAACAAAGAATTTTCAGGTTTTATACTCCTACTAGAAATACTTAAACCCAGTGTTAAAAATTGAGTAACTGTTATAGGGACACAATGTCATGTTGAATTTTTTTAATTTTAATTTATTTACTTCAGAATTCAAGATGAACATTAAAAATTGCCATTATTGTTGTTTCTACTAAAATAAACCCCAGCAAAATTTGAGTAAAACAATGTTTTAAATATGTTGGAATACCACCCTTAATCATGTAAAATGCTAATCTCGGCTATATCAGCATTTTTGAATCGACGTTTTGTTGCACAAAGAGGGCTGATTTTTCTTAATCCTTCGAGGTGTAAGTTCATACATGTAATACAAATCCCAGTTTTTATTATATATTTTTGTAATTGAGGGCGTTGCCTCCACCATTTCTTAATGCCCCCTTAACCCTTACAGCCCCAGATCCCATGAAATCCCATTTCCCAGCATCCTGGTTCCACCCGGCGCCGAGGTTTTTGTCTGAAATAACGGCCCGGGCTATATAGCTGGGCGAATACACTCGCCCAGCACAGCTCCCCTCGTGGCGCAGTTGGTAGAGTGTCCGCCCGCCAACCGAGAGGTCGTGGGTTCAAACCCCGGGGCGTGGCACCTCTTGTTGTGTGTGCTTTTTTCGCTTGAAAAAAATTTCGTTGGAAAATCCACCGGGTGGGTTAGGGTTATTGAACGATTTTTTTTCTTCTTTTTAATTTTCACTTTTTTTCTCTAATTTTACCCTGATTAACCCTTACAGCCCCAGATCCCATGAAATCCCATTTCCCAGCATCCTGGTTCCACTCGGCGCCGAGGTTTTTGTCTGAAATAACGGCCCCGGGCTATATAGCTGGGCGAATACACTCGCCCAGCACAGCTCCCCCCGTGGCGCAGTTGGTAGAGTGTCCGCCCGCCAACCGAGAGGTCGTGGGTTCAAACCCCGGGGCGTGGCACCTCTTGTTGTGTGTGCTTTTTTCGCTTGAAAAAAATTTCGTTGGAAAATCCACCGGGTGGGTTAGGGTTAATATACACAGTTCAACAAAAATGAGTTCCCTTTAGATTATGCCTGATATTTTTTAATGAGTTACTCCATCGAAAAGATTGTTGGCACACATAATGTACGTGTTCACAGCAACACTAGAACGGGACTATAACTACGCAGGTGTTGTAATGCTTGAATGAGCACACATTGAATGGAGGAATACCTCAATTCAAAAGTTGCTAAATGATGTATTGAAGGAGGATGGTTAAGCAGCTTGAACCAGGGTCTTTGCTTGAACACCGCACAGATGTTGTACTGCTTGAATGAGCGCACATTGAACAACACCTGCATAGTTATAGCCTAGTGTAGTTCTAGTGTTGCTGTAATCACTTACATTTAAATACAGGGCTGTCAACTCTCCCGCATTAGGCGGGAGTCTCCCGCATAGACACTCTTTCTCCCGCACTCCCGCCTAGCATATAAAATCTCCCGCCTCAACAAAATCACCTCAATTAAAATGTGTATCAACACCTGTATACTAGCTTCCGTCGGTACATTTGCGATTTTTACCATGCAATTTCCGTGCGGATTTGAGGACAACATCATCGCTACCCCCCCCCCCCCCCCCCCCCCCCACTTATCAAGATTTCAGCCGCTGACGGGGACAAAATTGTGCATGTTTTACGATTTTGTTTTGGAGTCTGTATCTCTCCCTCCCAACAAATCCCAAAAGTTGACAGCCCTGTTTAAATATGTGTGCCAAAATCGTTTCGATGGAGTAACTCATTTTTAAAACATCAGGCATAATCTAAAGGGGAACTTATTTTTGTTGAATTGTGTAGTTAAGATATTGCAAGGCCTCAAAGTCTCTGAAATGTATGTCCGCAACTATGGAATTGCCCAGTTTTTAACAAATCTAAAATCGGCGTAAGGTAACTTTAGGTCAGTCCTGCGTTTTGTGGCGAAAATAAAGGGCCGAAATTGCTACACCAAATTCATCGCGTAATTATAATTCTAGTCAAATGCTTGTGGGTATAAATGTTGATATGTTTTAGAGCAAGCATGTGCAACCTTTTCTACCACGCGGGCCTCATTGTGACTTTGAGATCCATTCACGGGCCGCAGTGAATGTCAAACATTCCAAAACATATCCGGATACCCGCTTCTCTTCGCCATTTTAACAAGGGATTTTAACACGCAATCACAAGTTTGTTTTGATGAAAGAAATGCGCGCATAGATCGCGAAAATTTTCGACTTTACACTTAGCCTATTTTTGCTATGATATTGAGGTACATTTCTGCTTTAAACAAATTTCTACCAAAATATAATCCATTTGGGGTACACATGCGTGAAACAATTAGGTCTGTGCACTTTTGATCATCATAATTCCATGATTCCTCTTGTCAAATTAACCGACAGTGCCAATCGCCACCGACACGACAGTCAATATTGGGGCCCCTCGGCCCCTCTGGCCACGGCACTGCGTCACCCTACTAATTATAAGGGAGGACACCGCTAAATCAATTCGCCATTAGCATGATTAGTGTAACCTAGGGAGTTCCGGTTAAAACGGGCCGCATCAATGGAAATTTTGGGATTGCTTCGCAGGCCGCAGATTAGAGGCCGGCGGGCCGCATGCCGCAGGTTGCACACGCTTGTTTTAGAGGCATCCCTTTGATAGGCATGTTCATAAAATTTTGAAAATAAAAATATCTCTTTGAAAATGGAATACATGGAAACGAAGTACTTTACAATAAAAACTGGTGGTTCAACCATGTCTGCAGGCTGGATAATCACAAAGTTATAACCAAAAGTAGTTTGCCTTATATTGCTAAAACTGGTCAAGTCATGTACATTTTTAACTATTTTAGCTTGTTAGGGCTTTAAAATCATGATGTCCAGTTGCTTGTGTGTGGTTAGTAAGACACCAGTGAATACATCCCAGCTTGTGTTTTCCTTTTTCGCTGGATTTAAATGAGGTAAACATGGAGTTTTCTACATATTTTAGCAACAAATTTTGAAAAAAATGTCGCCCTCTGTAGTCAATGATATGAACATCCCTACCTTTGACTTTTGAGAATAATCTCTGTAAATAAAATGTCATATTTAAGCCTAAAGAGTTTAAAGACCTACATGTAAAACTAAAAGGCTGTCGTATGGGATAATCAAGTTGGATTGGAGCCATTTGTTTGACCCCTACTTTCAGTAGCGTAGCCAGGGTCACTTGTCAGGGGGGCAAAGGTATTTTTTCCCGGTGAGCAGCAGTTAGACCCGGTGGGGGGGGGGGGAGGGGGGGGTTGAGGTCCAAAAATATCGCACGGTCCAAAAAATATCGCACACTCAAAAAGTCGCGCAGTACAAAACACACCACAGTTTTGGCCAATCCTCCGGGTTTTCATCAGTTTTCTCTATAACATTTGTCTTTATTTAGCCGAAGTCCTGCTATAAATTTTTTTTGACCCGCCAAATTTCCCCTTTTGTGTACGCTACTGGCTTTTCCTTTCCTTCCCTTTTTTCCCTTTCCTTTCCTTCCTTTTCTCCCTTTCTTTCCCTTTCTTTACCTTCCCGATTTTCCACTGCCTTCCCGATTTCCCGGTCAAATTATTTTTCAGGGGGGGGCACTCTGCACCCCCTTGCACCCCTGGCTACGCTACTGCCTACTTTGCATGTTGCCGCTGCGTCTATATGGGGGAGCGAATTGGTGGTGTATACCTTTGATTCAAAACTGTACATGCATAATGTATACATGTGACGTGTATACAGTGATGACAGGAACAGTGAAGCTGGTGCCTCTGGTTGGTGAATTTGGCACCGAAAAAAGCCAGACATGAAAGTTAGTGTCCAACGAAATTTACTTCGTCGAGATATGTACCTTCCTATAATGATTGTCACGCTGATCTTACCCTTTCGTCCGACTTATAAAGACTAAAATCAATGACACCGCTTAGATCTGGAGGTGGTTTACGTCTTTTAAAATATTTGAATGTATTCTTAAATTCATCAGCGGTCGTGGGCGCAGACATCTTGGATTTGCCAAAGTTGTTTGGATTCTACCATTGGCAGAGGGAGGAGGGAACACATCCGGGAAGACATACTTTTGACATAAAAAGTGGTTATTTGATTTGTATAAGTTGTGATTTGTAATAAATGGACATTATTTAAAATATTCTTTTATTTCCAATAACTTGAATAACCTGTTCATAACGAAATGTGCGTCGGTTATAAAGTTAACCACAAAATTCTTTAAAATAAATGGATTATTCCAAGATATTACAGAGGGCGGTACTACTGCCCGGCAATACTTCACAGCAGGGTCAGACACAACATGCACAACGTATAACACTTGATTGGGGTATTATGTTATGGGATTGGATTCACATTCCATGGCCTCATACAATAATTATTATGGGGGAAAAATATTATCAATATTATATTGCAATACATTTTGTATTGATTTTCATTGTAAATGTCCTCATTCCTCTCATTAGCAGTTTGGAGTGAATTTGAGTTTAGGAGTACAATTAAATCTAGTTGGGAAATTCAATCATGCATTGTACACCATTAAAAACTTAGTGAACCAAATTGGGCTTTTGAAGTACCACCTTGTCAGCCTGGGTGGGTTTAAGTAAGGGAGTGTTCATAAACCCCCACCCATGGGGGTGGGGGTTTAAGTAAAGGAGTGTTCATAAATACTTTGGTGGGGAAGGGTGGATAATTATAAGGGGACCCAAAAAGTGTTGATACTCTGCAAAGGGGGGGGGGGGGGGGGGGGGGGGGGGGGGGGGGGGGGTTGTCAAAAAAGTTTTTGAAAACCCCAACAGAGGAGGGGTCAAAAAAGTTAAAACACTTCAATAGTTTCCAAAATTTTCTGGGGGAAAACCCCTGTATGCACATTTACACAAACGTTTATTAATCAATGCAAAGACCAAGGGTGGAAATCCCGGGGGATGGGGGGATATATCCCCCCACACACTTTTTGACCTGGGGGAGGGGGGGGGGGGTGTCAATGTAATCATCCCCCCCCCCCCCTGATTTTTCACCTCCACAAAAAAGGGGGGAAAAGGAAAAAGAAAAAAAATGGAAAAAAAGGGGAAAATGAAGAGAAAAAGGGCCATGCAAGGGACATAAAAAATTTTGGAGGTTATTTCACGTCGATCAGGATACATACGCGTACATACGTTGACTAGAACCGATCTTTTGGAAGTAATTAGTATAACTTCTTTCTGGCCTAGGCCTATATAAAAAGCCAATATTGATCGGAAATAAAGTGATTGCTTTTAAATAAAATATTGGTCAAAAGTCCACCAAATCGCACCAAATGGGTTCGAAAATTTAAATAAAATCCAATTCTGAGTGGGGGCACATCACCCCTCAGACTCCCCCCCTGTCGAGCTTTTAAACAATCTATATTTAAATCAAGAAAATATCAGTATATACAGGGCGAGTCAAAAAACTGCAATAGTGGAAAGAAGCCATCTTGTTTTAAAAACCAAGTTGAAGTTTGAATTTTTTTAAACGTTATAATACCTTATTTGTTACTAAATTTGTGTGAAAAAATGAAGTCAATATCATTTTCCGTTAGTCTGTGGTGAACCTTTTTACCCGTGCACTAATTTCACCCGTTTGTCCACGAGATACCCAAAATATGCATCAAATCGCAAAATATGTCTCTCATTCAAATTTGGAACCTTGAGTACATTTGTGATGATATTGGAATTTGATGCATCCTTTCTTGTTAACATGTGAGCAATTTACCCTACCCATGCTATGAAATGCTTATAATGTTCTAAATGTTAATAAAATCTGACATTTTCCAATTTTTTGTTGGCGGGATATTCAAATATGAAAATGCAATGTGTGCAATTTCAATTGAAAATCACTGTGCTTGTGGCGTGGACAAACATGTAAATTTTGTTGTGCAGCAAAGAGGGTCACCTAAGCCAAACGGAAAATGCGATCAACTTCATTTTTCACACAACGTTAGGATTAAATAAGTCATTCTTGCAACGTTTAAAAAGTTTTAAAATTCATTTTGGTTTTGAAAACAAAATGGTTTCTTTCCACTATTGCAGTTTTTTTTATTATTATTGATTGGAAATGAAGAGGTGGATTTCAAAAAAAATGTTGGTCAAAAGTATACACCAGGTCGCACATGAGTTCGAAAATTGAAAAATGTTCTACAGCTGTGGGGGGCACATCCCCCTTCATACTCCCCCCTGTTCGAGCTTATAACCATCTATACTTAAATAAAGAATATATCAGTATGCTCAACTTCTTACGAGCATTGATAAAAAAAACAATTTTTTATAGAAAATGAAGTGATGGCTTTTCAATACAATATTGGTCAAAATTATACACCAGATCGCACCAAATGAGTTCGAAAATTGAAAAATGTTCTACTCCTGAGGGGTGCACCCGCCCCCTGTTCAAGCTTTTAAACCATCTATACTTAATTCAAGAATATATCAGTATATGCTCAACTTCTTTCGTGCATTGATAAAAAAAACCAAATTCTTTTTATTGAAAATGAAGTGATGGCTTTTCAATACAAAATTGGTCAAAAGTATACACCAGATGGCACCAAATTAGTTCGAAAATGTTTCTACTTCTGAGGGGGCACATCCCCCTCGGACACCCCCCTGTCAGAGCATATTTAGTAAAAATTAAAGTGTATTAACCCTAACCCAGCCCCAAGAGTGCTAAAAAATGTTACTCCTAAGTCCATCTCCAATCGCCTGTGCCAACGATTTTCTATGACGTAATAAACCGAGCCTATATAGTGAGCATGGTACATGTATACTGCGCGAACGAGTAGCTGAGGACCATGGCTTGTGTGTGGGACATACATGTATGGCCGAAGTCCGGAGGGTCCCCGGATCGATTGCAGCGATTAAGTTGGGTGTTTTTTTCTTCAAAAATTGTGATCCCAGTTAAAAACCCTAAACCGGGGTTTAGGGTTAATTCCACTGTAATCAGAACATAGGCATATACGTCGGTATGCACAAAACAAGTTAAAGGGGCATTGAGAGATACGTATGGGAGTGCGCCCTCAATTATCCTGGAAATCAGGGGTTTTTTGCATCAAAGTAATACTTAGGCATATATACTAACTACCATCTGAAACAGTTTACCAACATTCGCCGTTTATCATATAAAATTTCATGATTTTCTTAGTTTCGATATAATCATATCGAAACTAGGTGCTGAATTCGGAAGTTATGCTATCGTTTTACGTGCACTCATATTAACTCTAGGTGTCAAGTTAAGAATTTACACCCAATATCACGCTTCAAAGGTCAAAAATCCTCAATTTATAGTCCATATTTTGAATTAAAATGTATTTAATTAACCCACACAAATCATCCGTTCAAACTGAATATTAAGCAACAAGTAGTCTATTAATTCCCTTTACAAAAACAGAATTATGCAAAAATAGGCAGGCACTTCCACACACACAAATATAAGATATACTACGTCAAAATTTGAGTGTAGCCCGGAAAAATCGCCCCAAAAATTGAAGGTTTTTTCGATGGTAGCTTCGTAACCCAATGACCAAATTCTTGCGTTCAAGCGGCTATCAGTAGCTTTGATCGTTCCCGTTGTTTTGGTCATCAATAGCCCTCTATCGGTGAAAGGCTTGGCACTTCCTTTTCGCGCCCAATATTGTGCGCATACCCAGCGAGGCAACAATTTTCCCTATACCTGTACACAGTAACTATCACACACACACGCCTGACTGCACAAACGCTGCACAGTGCATGCAGGGTTTCTAGCGAATGAATGAATTAAAATGGAAAATTAACTTGACACTTTTGTACACACTAGAGTTGATATACTTTCACGGAAAATCTCAACCCGGAAATGCTGTTATTTGCTTATTTGTCATGAAGGCGATGTCGGAATTGTATGACATTTTTGATTTGGGCTATGTTGATGATTATCTTTACGTTATTTGCTCATTTAGTATATCGATACATCTCTCAATGCCCCTTTAAACTGGGTCTAACATTAGACCAGGTCTAAATGCTGAATAGTCCTTCTGGAAGGACCATTTTATTCTTTCATATCCCTCATATACCCCCTATTAAACAAAGTCCAAAAGTTAAATTGGAGAATACCTAATTAGGCTAAAACAGGCTTTCTCAACTAGATTTACTGATGCGCCACATTTTAGTAACCAACTTGTTAAAGCTCCACTTGGTCATATTTTTTAGAATTTACAATGGCAAAATTCCCTTCACAAAATATTTGAACATACAGGGTGAGTCAAAAAAAAGTGTACCCTAATTGAAAAAATCAAAAAAAAAATGTTTGACCACAAAATCAAGGCAAACAAAACTTTAAATGATTGCGCCACTTCTTTGCTACCATCTGGAAAAAAAATAACGCTATTTGATGATACCGTTAAGTAAATATGACTATTTCTGTACCGGAGCTGTTTTTTCACCTAAAACACGGTTTTTAATTCAAGCTTAACGAGCTTAATAATGTTTACTAGGATTATGATGTAAAACATTACACATCTTGTTTATTAAAAGAATTAAGTAGACAATACACTTGTTCAAAATTGTCTCCTAATAGATTAAAACAATAGACAGCTTTAAGGCCTATTTATGACACAATTACCACACTTTAATCATTTCATAACAAAGGAATCGATCCTTTCGCTGTCGGTATTGTAATTTTTTATTGGTCGTATCTTATGAAATATAATGGTCAAAATCTGGAAAGCGTGTTCGGACGTTAAATTGGTCACTTTTATTCAAAACAGCGTAAAATAAGTTTCCCTCAACCAATCTAAACCAGATAAAATTCATATTAAAGCTAATTGATTTGTCTTTATACCGTAGTATATTGTTTTGAAAACAAACGAATACTTTTTCTAAAACAAATCGCTGAAGTTGAGTACACTTCTTTTTGACTCACCCTGTATATGTGATGCGATCTGTGAAAACCCGCCACATGTCGGGATTTTTCATATTGGAGATATTTATATCATAAGAAAGCTGAATCTGTGCTGATTACAGAACTGTTTTGATCATTTTTCTACGATCACTACAAAAAAAGTTATGAGTGAATGATGGTTGTGATGTCATAAAAAGCTACAAAACAAGAAATCATGAAAACAGGCCATAAAAGATACATAGTTCAACAGAATAACATTATAAGGCTAATTAGAAAAGTGACTTAAGTAAGTTTTTGAAGGTGAAATTTCATCAAAGGTGATGACACAAAGTATTAGAAATTAATTTTCTAAACAAAATCTAAAAAATAAAAAATAAAAAGTTTTTATTTTTTTATTTTTTTTATTTTTCTTATTTTACCCATAATCCCTATTTCACATTTTGCGACATCCGACGGGTTTTCACAGATCGCATCACATATATGTAGGCAACATGATAACTAATATAATACTCTTTTGAGGGCACATACGCGCGCAGCGCGCGAAAAATTGCTGTTTTTATACATCTGACCGTCATAGGCCTATGAAATCTGGCTATATCATGATATGATTTATTTGTAGGATGTCTTGATGCGCCACAAGTGGCGCGCGCGCCACCATTTGAGAATGCCTGGGCTAAAATAACACTAAACATGTATTGCTCTTATAACGGTCCATAATACTCATAACAAGATCCATTCTGGGAGGACTTTTCTTCATTTAGACCAGGTTTAAGTTAGACAAGGTTTAAAGGTATATTATGTGATCTTTCCAGGGAACGCCCTCAACATCAAAAAAAAAATAGAAAGCAGATTTTCTTGCAGATTTACATTTCTGATCATAAATCATGCATATATTCCAAGTTACAGGGCGATACGATTCTTAATTACTTCAAAATCATTGTTTTAGAGTGAAAATAAACTGTCGGAATCCCGACAGTTTATATTTTTCACTCTAAATTCACTCTAAAACCATGATTTTGAGGTAATTAGGAATCGTATCGCTCTGTAACTTGGAATGTATGTATGATTTATGATCGGAAATGTAAATCTGCAAGAAAATCTACTTTCTAAAAAAAATCATGAATAGAGGGCGCTCTCTGGAAAAGATCACATAATATGCCTTTAAGCTGTTTTGTGAATACCAACCATACTGTTTAAGTTCATTGGAATAGAAAATTAAGGCAACAATTTTGTATGTGCTCTAGAAATGTTGAGTTTTTACTGGATTAGAACAAATGGCACAAACTGTTTTACGTTCATTTTTAATTTTATAAGTTAAATATTTTTGGATATGGCTAGGAATATTTTGTCCGTTATAATGATTATTTCAGTTTTAGAATAGAATCATTGATTTCTGTATTGGTATGTAGATAACAGAAAATTGTAAGTTTGATTTGTACAAAAGTTGTAACTTAGTTTCCCACATTATTTGATAGCCATATCAAAACCAATATGTTTTCAACTTATTTTGCAGATAATGATAGAAGACAAGAAAAAAACATTTTAAAATAAGAATAAATTGCATTTTTAAGCTTCATATCAGATTTCAACAAAATAGGTGTCATTAATTTTTTTAAAGCTAAAACAGCTTCTTAACATAAAATGTTATTTCATATCTGGGGTCTGGGAACGGCAGGAAGATTTGCATGTGATGGGTAACAGTTATTTTATTTCAAATGTAAGATAATCTCAATAATCACAGACAGATGAAACAACTGCAATATCTTTGTTGTTGCATAGATCAGGGGTTCTCAACAGTTTTCTAGTGTGGGCCTGATTGCAATTTCGAAATAACTTCGTGGGCCAGATAAAGCGGAGCGAGCGGAGCGAGTGTAGCGTCATAACGGGTGGGGTCCAGGGGCCCGCCTTAGGGCCCCTGGTGGGGGTCCAGGGGGCGAAGCCCCCGGAAGCTCCCGGGTTTTAAGGACATTAACACTGAAAAACCAAGCCACAAGAAGTCATTTTACAGTGTAATTCTAAATGTTTCCTCTTTTTATTTATTTTTTATTTTTTTATTTATTTATTTATTTATTTATTTATTTTTTTATTTTTAGCAGTAGCTCTTCGCGGGCCGGATGAAATGCACTCGCGGGCCGGATCTGGCCCGCGGGCCGCCTGTTGAGAACCCCTGGCATAGATAATCCATATTGTTTTTCATAATACTCTAATAATATGCATTAGTAAAATAGTAGTTAATGTAATGCTGATAACATACTTTCAGTCGCAGATCATGGTGATTTAAGTCACTCGAATGGACTATGAAACACAATCGCTCTGAGCTACTTGCCAGATAGAACGATCAGTCGCACATGAGTTGGATGGAAATAAACTGCAGCAATGCAGGTAGTTTCTTGCAAGACCGGTCGTTAAAGATTGCAAGGCCCCAAACTACCTGAATTGCTGCAGTTTATTTCCATCCAACTTTTGGCAAGCTTCTGCATGTAATTTTTGCCGTGGAGTTGGTGCAATAATGACATAAAACATGTCATCGGAAAAGATTTGGATCATTCAGCGACCTTAGTATGTAATCAGCATTATACTCTGTGTCGTGTGAAATAGGGAGGTGACATCAGCGTGTATTCTAATGATCCAATCATAATATTGTGTTTGTTACTTCAATGCGATGACACATGCCATGAAATATTGGTCATGGTGTAGAAAGTGATGTGTCTATCATCAGATTACACGCTAACAACTTGAGCTGACACAGAGTATAGGTATAACTCCATCCAGTAATTGCATATGACGTAGTTCCAAAACCTATACTAGTATTTCTAATCATCTGAAATAAAGAACTAAAATAAACTATTTTGAATCATAGATGAAGGCACATGTTTTGTCTTCTCAGTTTAATGTTGATGAATCCAGAGTTTCACTTCATAGAAACCTGATATAACTCGCACACATATTTTCATTTAGCGTGACGGAAAATGATGAAAAACAGCGAAATATCGCCTAAAGTGCTATTCATTTGACCAATTCTAGGAGAAAAAACGTTAATATTGGTCAATCATAACCGTTCTAAATGTCAGATATCTCTGTGCTGTAGAGTTCTAAAACCTCTACTAGTATTTCTAATCATATAAAATAAAGAACTAATATAAACTATTTTGAATCATAGATGAAGGCACATGGTTTGTCTTATGAAACACACGTTCCACTGCATATAGAAACCTGAAATAACTCGCACACATATATTTAATTTTCTCATTTAAAATTTGAGAAAACCACATCATTATGAATACAAAAACTGCCTTGATGGTTGCATAGATTACAAATCCTGTTTTCTGTTGCGTTATGATACGCCTTGAGGCGACGGGGGAAAACCCACCTTGTTTTACAGGCAAACAGACCTCTATTTTCTTCTTTTTTAAATTGTCATGAACATCTGGGTGAATTTCAACAACTCGAGGGCTCAGAGCCACATCTTCATTTTAACCATTCTGAGAAAAAGACTATTGAAGATTTTTAAACATATAGGGGAGATGGAGATGAGGCCTTGTGATACTGGCTATAACTTTGACAGGGGTTGTGTTATGGAAATAAGGCTGTGTTACTGGAAAGAGAATTTCTCTCTGAAAATTTTGATACCAAAATCTCATTTTTGAAAAAATGGAGATGAGGCTTTGTGTTTCTGAGCCCTCGATTACTTTTTTAAAAAATCAACATTTCAAAACATTTTTAAAAAATTGATGATTTTGTTTAAAAAAATTGGTGAAAATTCAGGGAAAGTGTGTTGGGTCATTTGGATCCGTAGAACAGGGTTGTTGTTTTTTGTCACCTTATGGATATTAATAGTTTGTTTGCCCAATGGGTGGTACACATACAGCTCCAACCAGTCTATTTGAAATCATATCCATATCGTGCCTGAGTTTATCCCTTAATTGCTTATGCTGTAGTTCTAAACCCTGTACAAATGTTTCCTGTTGAGCGATCTCATCCTTGACTGTCCGATGATCAGGTTGGGATTTTAACTTGCTACTCTTAGCACCCTTTTCTGAGGTGGGAATATACTGCAATCTGATTGGTTGTTTCTGTTGTGCAAATCCTTGTTTAGGTTTAATGGCAGATGTAACGGTCCTCTCAACGTCTTGGGCTATTTCTTGCTTTATCACCTCAATCTTTTCAGATATCTGTAAATAGAATCAAGGGATGCAAGCAGGAATAGTTATTTCAACAACCTTCATGTTCCGTTCCTCTGATTGCTGGCCCAATTTTCAACTTTATATTTGTGACCAGTCGCGTCAAAAAGGACATGTTGTCGGCAAACACAGTTTTGAGATAGAGGCCAATATATTTGGTAAAATACAAAGAAAATAATAGAAAATAATATGCGTCTTCAAATCATATCTTGAGATTACAAAGTCCGATTACCTTCAACATGGTGTCATTTCAAGGCTTAAAATGTGCTCATTCAAGTCGTACAAATAATTCAGATTTTACTCGGACCCCCAACATGTCCATTTTGATGTGACGGGTCACATTTTCTATTCTACAGGGTGTCCCAAAAGTCTATGCACGTTTTTGAAGAGGCATATCTCATAAAATATAAATCATATGGTATAAATTTAACCATATTTTGATAGACAAGATATGGGAAATTATTTTGATACCAAACACAACCCTATTGGTGAACCCACAACATTATAAAACTGGTTGAAAGTTTTTGGCCGTGTGCCAGACCCACCAATACCAAGAACCACACATTGTTGCTAAAATCAGGTGCGCATAAATTAACGGTATGAAAGCAACGGTGCGCATTAGTCAGTTTACTGCTTACCTTGCAACATTAATGTTATTACCAAACTCGGTCACTCACAACATAAATAGGCATAGTAGACAACATTGCACAGCAAAAGTCTTCCTGGTTTACAGCATAGATAAGCGAATACAAATTGTATATTTCTATGCTGAAACAAATTAAATTCAACTTGCTCAACAAAAGTTCAGAAAACATTTCAAAGTGAAACGCGCACCAGGAAGAATATCCATTCTGAAGTTGGTGGATACATTTTTGAACACAGGAACTGTGCATGATTTGTCTCGATGTGGTAGAAAAAATACTAAAACAAGCTTCAATGAGGCCTTTAAGCAGCATTAAAATAATCCGGTAAGTTTAAATTTTAACATGTTTGACAGCTGTGTGATGTGTGTGTTCACTTTTCTGTTACGTTATTCAATTTTTTAGGTCAGTGTTTTTGCATTATCACACGTCTCTGTATAAATGGAAAACATCTAAACTAGATTTCACTATAGAAACAAAAATTATGTGTGATATACACTGAGCCAAAAAAGAAACTTATAAAATTTTAACAGATCACCATAGGGTCAGTGCACATTTCTCTTGTGCCATTGAAGCAAACAATTGGTTATTGACTGTCATTTGAAGTAATACATTGCAGTAATATTGTATCCAAATTTGGTACATTTTCATGCACAGAATTTTATTTGGTGATCTGTTAAAATTTTATAAGTTTTCTTTTTTTATAAGTTTCTTTTTTGGCTCAGTGTAGTTTGTTATTATGATGGGATCACTGTAATGTAAAATTTTAAATATTACAATTGACGAATCACTTTCAGTGTAACCAACTCTACCCGCCTTTTTTTTGTTAATCTCAATAGGTATGGATTTATGAACTTTATTCCTCCGAAGTATAAAATTACATTTTTGCAGTAATACATATTTTACTTCTAGGGTGGCATATACAAACAGATGTTACTCCAATATTTGGTATCAAAATTATTTCCCACATCTCCTCTTTCTAAATATGTATTCATATTTTCAATACGACTTATATTTTGTGAAATACAAAGCTTCAAAGTTGTGCATAGACTTTTGGGACACCCTGTACATGAAGGCTCATCTTTAAAATATTAATCGTATTCCAAAGTTTAAGTTACATAACTCCAATTGTTCTTATTTTAAAAGCACAAGGTGACATGAAATTAGCCCATTGAGTAGTACTCAAACTGGCCGGCTGATTAACCACCTTTGGCAGAAATTCACTGCAATTTGGCCTTTCACGTTTAAATGGAACATATCTTGCGCCAAACATTTTACATAAATATTGAAAAAATTATGTTACAAATTTCTTATTGAATGAAGAAAAGAGTCAACGTCCGACATAAGGTGTATCACATCGCAAAATGCTCCAAAAGACAGCATGTTTGCGACGCAACTGTAAAGATTTTGCGATGCCATATTTCGACTTAGCAGTTTTTGCTACGCAAAAATAAAGCCGAACGTCTGACGTTGATAAGAGTTATAATTAAAGATGTTGATCTTCTTTTTTGGAGAGGGCAGCCGGGTTATGAACAATCTAAGGACTAATTTAAATATCGGAACTCAGAATTTTCCTCAGTTTTGCCAAATTTGTGAAATTTCACATCCTTTCCTCAAAATAACTGATACCCTGTCAATATCCTCTAGATTACTTACCTCTTCCTGAGTTTCATCAGGTAAATCCTTCAAGTTGTCTTGTATCTGAGAGATGGTGTTACTGAGTTCCTTGGAGGCCTGCTGAAGATCACGACTAGTCTGGATTGATATACCACTAGAAGTGGAAGGCATGAAATTGTCCAAAACTGGCCCTTCATTTGTGGTGAGATTGCTTGACAGTTTAGCGTCTACAACACTCTCCTGTATGGGAAACATAGAAAATAATCCATTTGAATGCTATTAAAAAGTGAAATGGTTAATAGCTATTCATACACTCTTAGTAGTGTCGAACCAATCAGAAAGCAAGAAACTAAAGTAAGTGGAGGGCATTGAAAGTATCCAATGCACTCCGGCGCGCACCATACGCTTTGTTTTGAATCGTTGTTCAGGAACCGTAGGTTCGCCGATTTTCACTTTGGGTGTTAGAAAACTTGTTGACATGTTTTTATTCATTTTTACATAGATCCAAACTATGCTCAAATTGTGAATTTTGATTTGTATAGTGTCGTGTATGAATTAGGTCAATACATGCGTATGTTTTGTTTCTCAAAAAATTAGAAAAATCGATGCGCTTGCGCAAATATTGATTTGCTCACAATAGCACTCCCCCTGCGGAGTAGTGCCATTATTCACACATCAACATCAGCGCGAGTGCATTGATTTGTCTAATTTCTCTCGAAACAACACATACGCATTTATTGACCTATATTAATCAATACATCATATCATATGTATGCACAAATGTTAACCAGTTGTGGTTTAAAAATGTCCCAATTAGCGTCAAAATTGATCATGGTGATTCATACTGTTTTCAGACTAATTTATATAAACCTAACGGAATTTGCATTGTCTATTTATGGAAATGGCATTCAAATCCTTGGTTGTTGAAAAAGATTAAATGATATTCGGCGTAAATGCGCATCACTAATCTACAACTTGCATTCTGGGCGTCTGCATGTTAAACCACGCAGACGACGCGAACGCCGTTGTAGATTGGTGATACCTATACGCTGAAACATGATTTAATTAGGGGTTCAATAAGGTTTCGGAGTTGTTTATCTTGAATCGACAACGGTAAGACGGGTTTATTTTGCGAGGGCAGCTGTAGCTGCCCGAACAAAATAAACCCGTCTTACCGTTGTCGATTCAAGATAAACAATGACGAAGACCTTGTTGAACCCCGTTCAACAACGACCAAACATATTTACATAATTCAAATGTGAATATCGTTTTGGATAATTAATGAAAACAAGTACAAAACTTGTTTTAATAGGCTTAGTAATTTGACATAAAAAAATAGCTGCTCTTTAAAAATCGAGAAAAAAAAAGTTTACGTTTATTATAATTAGGCCTTTATTTGGACATCGTCCGTTCCCCGTAAATGGGCGATGGAACTTCAGAATGGGTTGGGTTACAAAAGGTAAACATGAGAGAAGACAAATTATTTCGCAAGTAATTGTGAAATTAAAAATATTTTGTAAATAGCATTTTATTCACACACCACCTTAATAACATTCAGAGAAAAATTAAATCAAGAATGCGTTAATTTACACAACACATTTTGATACATGTTTATAGAATATTTGTATAAAATCAAAACACACCCCTCCGTTTCAATAGTGGTACGGTCCTGTAGATCAAAGCGAACACATTTCGCCGCGATGATGCAAAAAAAGGCGATTCTCTTGTGCTCAGGTAGCGACGGTTCGGCTAAAATTGTGGCTTTAGAAGTGATCCTTTACATATGGCCCTCGCCAAAAATATTTTCCTCAGGGATATAGCTACATTTCGGTATATAAAGTTATTTGCTAACTTTAAGGATTGCATGGCGAAATGCATTTATACGCCGAAAAAATGAACAAATTTTGCGAACATTTTTCCCGACATTCTTGTTTGTTTACAATTTGCGGTTTCCAAATAAGGTTCGCTATCCTAGTAATTTGCATGAACAGTGGGTTTATCTCAAATCAACAACGCTTTGTTACTGTACTAAGGTATGGGGGAGTTGTTGAATCCCTAATTCAAAATCACATGCAAACAAAATTTAAAAAAATTAAAAATCTTAAAAGAGTTTTTGTTTTGAAAAACTGCATGAATGTCAGTGTGCAGTGTGACATTTTTATGCTGTCCTTGATCATAATCTGGAGCAGTCCCATCTTATCATATTATATTATAATCAGTTCTTATATAGCGCATTTCCAAGCGCTGAACATTACAGATACGACTACGAGACAATGCAAACGTCCAGGCAGTAGCTAATTCAGCGCCAAGTTGCGACATACACACAAACATACAAACAGCTCTGACAGACATTAGACGAATATGTTACTGGAAAGAATGAGCGTACAGACCCGGGATGATATGTTGGAGTACATAAGACTGTATGTTAAGATACCCTTTTTAGCCCTATATTTTTGAAAATTTAAACACCCTCGCACAGGCAAAGACCCCTATTTCTTGAAAATTTCTGCCAATTTCTCACCCAGACCCCCTTTTTTAGAAAATGTTGACAATTGTTACCCAACGACTTCCCATATCTTAAGTCTATCTTCCAGAGATCATATTGGGCAACCTGAGCTCCAACCTTTTGAAATTACTGAAAATTCAAAGACAGAGTGAAACAACTGAGGCTGAACCATGTTTTTAACATCTATAATGCCCGTGGTGCAGCTTACCTTTGTCAAAATTTCACCAGGTCGTCCAATGTACACTCCCATAGAACCAGGTCAAGTAATTATAATTATATTGTTCCCAGGGTTACAGGAATTGCTTCAAGCACATTCTACTACAATACCATTCTGGATTGGAATGCACTGCCACCAAGGATCCAGGTGTTGCCCACTAAGTATACCTTTAAGCAAAATGTTAAGCAACATCTGGCTACTATATCCCTGAATCAAGAGAGGTCTGATTTTACGGTGTAAGCTTGTTTCCCTGTCCCTTAATTTGTTTGTTTTTTTCCTTTGGAAATAAGCTTGCTCCGTATTGTCAGGCTTAATGGGCTATCCTGGTACGTCAGTTTTGGTGTCAGTAGTGTCTGCCATCCTGGATGGCATTGTGGTGAAATGTTTGTTATTTATGTTGTTATGTATTTTATTGTACTTTGTAAATTGTATTTTTTTCTTCTTCTATCATTTTGTTTTTATTTATACTGATGATGCCGAATAAAAAAATAAAAAAACATCTTTGAAAATGTAAACACTCTCTCACTCAAGGATCCCATTTCCGGTAAAATTCTGCCAATAATTTCTCACCCAGAACCCTTTTTTAGAAAATGTTGACAATTGCCACCCAAAGACTTCCCTCTGGGTGCATTTTGGTCACCTCTCACCAACTGACCGTTATGTTTGGGTCATTTGCTCACATCAAATGCTCCGGGTTTAAACATACTTCCACCCATGAGTACCCCCCACCCCCCTCCCCGGGCTCCCAATCAGGTAATTTTGCTTGCTATTGACAGTTTGTGTAATTATCCCAACTTACCATCCACTGCCAGAAGACATGGTCTTGTTCTCTCCATTTCACACAGGTTTGAAGCCTTAGTACCTCGGTATGCAACATATCTTGATACTAAATGGAAAATAAAATGGGAAGTATAAAAAAAATTGCCAAATGAAGACTTCTGACATTGATCAATATTGATTCATATGTGATGTGATCAAGCAAAATGAGTCTGAAATTGAAAATATCATTTTTTAATTGTCTACTTGATTGTATTGGCTACTTGCAATGCAACATTTTGCAGAAAACCCCATTAGGATGGACTATTAATTTCAACGATATGAGCAAATGAAGGGTTTTCAAACAATAGGGGGAAAAGGTGGTGTTTTTTTTTTGGGGGGGGGGGGTTATATCTAAAAATCAATATTTGCAACTTCCTACTCATTTTGCTTGATCACATCACAAACGTTTACAACAAAGGGAAGCACAACATGACTTTCACTTATTGTTTCTATCGGTCAATGTGAAGGAAGAACCCAAAGAACCCAAAGAAAGAACCCAAATCACATGAATGTTTGTGGTGTTCCACAGACCACTTTGTAAAACACCAAACAGAAGAACAGGTAATTGAAGTTAAAAGTTTCGATTTCAAGACAGGTGTGCTGCACTTTCATTGGACAGAATTATGGCGTGATTTGGTGAATTATGATCAAGAAATGTGAAGTCAGATTAGGGTCAAACATGTAGAGGCTAGGTAATATGTATTGGCACCTTTTCTTTAATGATATGGCTACAATTTTAATGATATGTTTCTATATGTATCCTTACCTTTTGCATATGGTTTGAATGCCTGAGAAGGAAGGTTTCCAGAAGGGAAAGATGTTGTAAATCAGTGGAAATAGATACACCCTGAGTTGCAACATGAATCTGAAATTAAACCAAACAAAAACATATATATTGGAATGACTCTAAAATATACGCAACACAGCATAGTTTTCAATGGAGGAAAAAGGTAAAGAGGTATAACAAAACCATTACAGTAAACTGTAAAAACTAAAAAATCTCATTTAAATACTAAATGATAAACAACACACTATATCGAGGGTTGAGCGCCAGAAGGCCGTAACTCAAGAAATGCTATTTTGAGATAATCGACTTTCAAATATTTGGGACTCATTACAATACACTGTAGCACCCAACTTATAACTCTAATTTTAGTCAAATTAAGAGTGGTTTATGAGTTATCTCTTTATGATTCTGAAAATCTAGGTTATATGGATTAATTTTGTACAATTAGCCCAAAAATTGAGTTACGCCTTCTGGCGATCAACCCTCGATTATCCCTACCTAGCCAGATTGTTGGCATGAACTGCAAGCATACCAAAACAGTAAATTAAGATAGGGTAAAGTCGCCAGTTTTCGGTCACTTAATTCGCGATTCATTCTTTTTTATTATCAAATCAATAATTATTTGAAAACTTTTCATCAATAATTTCAACATAATCATCCTCACAATATACCAAGAAATTATCGTTTAGTTACCGTTGGTTTCGCAACGCGAGTGAAAACAACAGCCTCGGTGACGTACCCGATTTTTGGTCAGGGCACCTAATTTCGGTCACAGTGGTTCCTAATTTCGGTCACTTCACTCAGAGTCTCTATTTGTTCTTTTATATTATTAATATTCTACTTCTGTTTTTTTTAATATTGTAAACTAATTTAATATTACATGCCAGTTTGCAAAATTGGATGCCATTTTTCCCTGGGAATGTACGATCCCGGTACGATCTAGATACGAAATGAGTTTCGTGAGTTCGGTAACGTCGTCGAGAATAATGGGATTCCCCCGGGGAATCCCCACATGGCTGCGCTCGCATTTTCTCGCAATCTAAATATGTTTTTATCGGTTTATACTTCATCACAAGTTATAGTTGAACAACAAACCTTCCATACCAGTATTTTATGAAACAAGGCTGCCCACCTGGGAGACCATCATTTTCCGCCACATTTAACTGACCGAAGATAGGATCTTTTCTCTAATTCTAGGTGCCAGTTTTCGGATACCATGTTTCCATGGTAATTAATCATTTTAATGCGGGACTTTTTTTAATCGGAAGTTCGCACGGTATGGCGGGTCATACATTTTTAAGTTGCAGTCAATTGTAGTCCATATTAACAAGAAATCTATCCCCTACCCCAGACCTATGTTCTTAGCTATCTCGTAAGAATCAGACAAACAATGCAACTTTTTCAATACTCAACATTTTCATTCAATTTTTTTTGTGCATCCTTTACCGGAAAACCGCATCGGTCGTCGCCATTTCAAAGCGATATCGGGCATCAACTATACGGCGATTTTTTAGCGCTCAGTTTATACTGGTAAGGTCATTTTCATCGGAATTACTTGATTTAGGCGAAAGTGACCGAAAATAGGTGCTGACAGAAAACTGGCGACTTTACCCTACTCGGAATCAATGAACAAACGGCACCTACATGTACAGGTAAGTAAAAAAAACTGCAATAGTGGAAAAAAATCCATTTTGTTTTCAAAACCAAGTTAAATTTTGAAACTTTGTAAACATTGCAAGAATGACATATTTGTTCCTAACTTTGTGTGAAAAAATAAAGTCGATCGCATTTTCCGTTTGTCTTTGGTGACCTCTTTGCCGCACACTCCAATTTACGTGTTTGTCCACGAACACAGTGATTTTCAATTGAAATTGCATACATTGCGTTTCCATATTTGAATATCCCATCAACAAAAAATTGGAAAGGTTTAGTTTTTCATTCAAATTTAGAATATTATAAGCAATTCATAGCATGGGTGAGGTAAATGGATTATGTTAATTCATGTGTAAACAAGAAAGGATACGTTAAAATACATCACAAATTTACTCCCATTTCCAAATTTGAATGAGAGAGACATTTTGCAATTTTATGCATGTTTTGGGTATTTTGTGGACAAATGTGTGAAATTGGTGCACAGGTAAAAGGGTTCACCAAAGGCAAACAGAAAATGATGTTGACTTCATATTTTCACTCAAAGTTAGTAACAAATAGGGTATTCTGTAGTTTAAACATTTTCAAACTTCAATTTAGTTTTAAAAACAAGATGGCTTCTTGCCACTGTTGCAGTTTTTTTTACTCACCCTGTTTTAGTCTTTAAAAACTTTACCTGATGGTTTAGATGACAAAGCTCCTGTTGTTTCATATGAAGACCACGGAATGTCATCTTACAACGACCAGCCATCCATGCAAGTTGTTTTGCAAGTCCAGACGGAGACAACGTCGTCTTCCTTGCAGCCTGATATTGTTCATTTGAAACATGTTTGTCTTCAGAATGCAATATCTGTATATGTAGAAATGCTGTATCGCCTCCTATAAAAGGCACCTGGTGAGATGCTATCAATTTGGAGATGAGACCAGTCCTTGCTATCAGCCAACCGATAGCAAGTAAGAGTTCCTGACTTCCATGCATCATATCTGAGGTGAGGATGTAGAATTTGAGGCATCTGTAACCATGCCACCACATGATGTCTTTGATGGTTTGAATTGTTTCTTCAGGGTTTGTTGTCAGAGGAGATGATGGGTGATGGGACTTTGGGAATTCATCTTGGAGGGTGAATAATGATAGCTGGTGAAGAAGTTCCCACATGGGTAGAACCTACACAAAATATAAACACATTGAGAGGTGTTAAAGGTACCGTATTACAGAGCATTTAGCAAAGTCATTTTGGGTGGACGGTTATTTGTTACACAATACCTGCCATTAATTTCGTTCAAGTTGTAGAATTCAATGATCTTGAGTAGCAAGTTTATACAGAGAATCAAAGTACATTTTTGGGTTAAGTGTTTTAAACCTATTTAATTGTGTGATGTTAATCATCCTCCAAATGTATGGTTATTTTTGTTGCAATTAGTTGTCTTTATTCCAAATAAACTAACTTTTCAACTTTTAGGGGGAGGCGGTTAACAGGGGTAAATAGTTTCTAATTTTCAAAGTCATTTACAAATTTAGAAATGGGCGTTTATTATGGCATGGGCGCTTATTAGGGATAATACGGTAGATGTTCTGATTGCTGGCCCGATCTTCAACTTGATGTTTTCTATTTTACATGAAAGGTAATCCTTAAAATTGTCACATTCCAAAGTTTGAGTTGCGTAACTCCAATGGTTCTTATTTTAGAATCACAAAGTCAAAAAAAATTTGCCCATTGAATAGTACAAACTTGCTGGTGGTTAACCACCTTTGGCAGGAATTCACCGCATTTTAGCCTATAATTTCTAAATGGAACCTTTCTGGCACCTAAGATTTTACAGACATAATGAGAAAAATATGGGGATTCTTCTGATATAAAAATATCTTGATGTGAAAAAAAAATCATAGCCCAAAAAAAGTGATCGGAACATACACCTTTAAATAATGTAATTTATGAAACGTTCAACACTTCCCCTATACCTTAAGTACAGTAGCAAAGCGTTGATAATTTGAGGTAAACCACGCTGCTATGGAAACCAGCAACCCGATCGCAGTGTGTATTGTTTGGAATGATCGCTATTCACATCAACTTTTAAAACTAAATGGAATTTGATTGCAATTTTAATTTAGTCACTTTAATTAGGGTTCTATACCTCCATGTATGGGAATCACGAAACTAGTCTAGTGTGAAAATTTCATTCTGGGATTTATAAGCTTTATTTATAATCCCTCAATGAAGTCTTTACGCTAGACTAACTCTGCCTCCCTTACATGAAGGTAATATACCCATTTTAGTGTAAGGTTTTTGAAAATAGTTTGATTGAAATTGTTAAAAATGAAGTACAATTAAATTATGTTCTTGCATTGTCTATTTATGAAATGGCGTTCAAATACTTGGTTATTGTTGCAAGGAATTAAATCATGTTTCAGCGTAAATGTATCACCAATCAACAACTTGTGTTCTGTGCATTTACGTGTTTATTTCACCATAAACCAATTGCCAGATCAAACAATCAGTCAAGCATGAGTTGGATAGAAGTCAACTGCAGCAATTCAGGTAGTTTGGGACGTAAACGCTGTGGTAGATTGGTGATACCGATATGGAGTGCATTTACACTTTCAATGCACTCCGCGTATTTTAGTTTCTTGTTTTCTGATTGGTTTGACACTACTAAGAGTGTATGAATTTCCATCGAGGTATGTTGCATTCCATTGCCTTGATATTTGTTATGGAATATTATAGTAAAAACTCACCGCTTCATGTCTGTCAAATTTAGCTTGGCGCAGTTCTTCTGGCGATAGTTTGACAGTCCCATGCTGATTTAATAACAGACAAAAGGTTCCTATTGCTTCCTTGGCACCAACTTGAGCTGCCTTTCTTGTGTCACCTGTAATGGAGCGGCGACCTCTCCCTGAGTCATGTTTGCTCTTGGCTTGAGAGTCCATACTTAAATCCTTGTCCCATTATCTAATGCGGAACACGATCCACCAACACCTAAAACACAACAAGAGGGGAGAAATTATAAATTAATTATTTTTGTCAAATGCTAAAACAAATTGCAACCTATAGAAAGTTTACCTGTTATATTTTCATTATAATTTACAACACAGATACTGATTATGCAGTGAATTTTCGATAGGAACGGTATTAAGATTTGACTTACATCTGGGGGACAAAATGCAAAATACGAGGGTCATTCAATAAGTTCTACCTTCTCACTCATAACATCGCTAATATGAATGTCAGTCTCATGACATTTGTCATAATTATAGTTCTGAATCATACCTACACATTTGTGAATGACAACTGATACCTTTTTCAATTTTGTTATGATGCGATCAAAGCCAGAGAGAGATTTTGGACAACGGACACAGAAAATTACCCTACAGATAAATAATGTTTTATCGTTTTCTCTCCGCATTATATGATTAGATATACCAGCCCAATTTAAATACTGAAAATAGAAAACAATGTACGATTGAATATAATACTGTATTATCATGTATAAATCATGTAGGCAATATTAACATTTGTAGGCTTGCAAAAAGTATAACATCAACTCGAATGTATTGCTACGCCTTTAGCATACTGGAATACTGCTATTCAGTCAACTTTTCTTTGTTACAAGTCAAGCCACAGTGATGCCTCGAATGTTAAAACTTAACATGATAGTAACTTTATGAGTTACCTTTATATGCACCTTTAGAATAGTCAATCAGGTAGTCTGTGATAGAAAATTATCTCTTCCAGAGACTTGAAATCCCTCCATTTAGTCCAGTAAAATGAAGATCTGTTAGTTCTTATGAAAAGCAAATATGACTTTTGCAGGGCTTTTCTAGGGTAGGGTTACATTTAATAGCTGTCCTGGTCTAGTTCTGGCTAATTAGAGGGCATTTCCCCCAAGAAATCAGTCACTGTTATTGTTTATATTCTGTTCAAGAGATATTTGTAATTTAGAACGGTTTTAATTGACCGACAGGTACGTTTTATCGCTTAAAATTTGGTCAAATTAATAGCACTTATGAGACATTTGGCTGTTTTTATCCGTTTCTGTCGCTCTAAATGGATCTTTGGTTTTCACTTCATCTCCAGAAAAGTACAACCAGTACTCGTCAGACCTATCTACTATGAATTTGTAGCTGAGATTCAAAGCTACAGTTGTAGAATATTTCATATGAATGGCTTATATAATAGCAAAGTTATGAGGTAGGAGGTAGAACTTATTGAATGACATTCATATATTTGATTGATAGCACATTTTCTAGAGTGAAATTCTGTAGAGAATGTGAATCCAATTGATCAGATGTGATCCATCTTTGTAGTAACTGATATTTCTGTCTACAAATTGGCCATCAAAAGATTGATTTTGAAGTTGGTGTGAATATATTAAAATGTTACTAAATAGGTTCCTGCTGCAAAGACCAAGAGTTGCACTAGGTCAAAAAAATAGGGTCCCTGGAAACTTCTGGCTTAATAATAATAATAATAATAACACGGCATTTATAATGCGCCTTTGCCAAAGGATACAAAGCGCAACGACAAAAACAAAAACAATACAAAGGGAAAGAGCAGAAATTAGGAGAAGAGGTGTGTTTTAAGAAGGGATTTGAACCCTGTGACAGTAGGAGCATTACGAATATGGATTGGAATCTTGTTCCATTGAATAGGAGCAGCCACTGAAAAGGCCCTATCCCCGGCACACTTGTTTGTTTGTCTTAGGAACCCTAAGATTCCACACCAGTAAATAATGTCAGTCCTTGTAGAGACGACAATCAAAAGTTTTTTCTTAGCTTTCATCCTGTGGCCCATTGATTATAGAATTAATCAGAAATGGTACTTATTGCTCCCAAATGATTAAAGTTGTAGTTTAATCCTGATTTTAGGACTACTACCTAATACCACAGTGGAAAAAGACATATTTTCAATGCATTTTGTAGGTTTTTTGGATGTATTTTGATTGTAAATGATCTGGCAACATTTCTCAACTTTTTCTGATAAATGAGGGCGCTACACCAATTGTCCAACTTTGGGGTCTTATTGCACAGAACTTTCGGGGATACCATATATATTTGTTTTGATTAAATGATCAAATATATCATGAAATTTAAGGAAAATGTCAAATTGAAAATTCCAGTCGCTTTATAAGCGAGAAAATGGGCTTTTTGTAACTACCATTTTACATGTAAACGCATAGGGAAACCATTTGGTGGTGTGGATTCCTAAGGTTCAGGCCGTGGTCCGATCTTGTGGTAACAGAGCCATCACAGGGTCTCTTTACAATGAGGCACTCATCAATATACCGGGGACAGGCTTGAAGAAAATGCTTAATTCAGGGGTCCGAAATAAAAATTGTTGGTCCCATATCAGGACTAAAATTAATAAGGTCCAAGAGGGAAAGTAAACCTGATCATCAAACACTCGAGTCTGAGGCACAGAATTTGTTCTAGACTACAAGGCAATTTCTAAAGTTTAAGAATGTAATTTGCCTTTGATTTTGAAAAGGGGCGCCAAAGCCAATTTTGTACTTTTAAAGGGCATCCGAGCACAATTTTTAACATGGAGAGGGCACCAAGGCATTTCTCTTAATTATATATATACTGGTACAAATAAATGAAAATTCCCGGTAGAGAGAACCATACGCATAGCCTGCAGTATAGTGCTTGACTGAAAGTCTGCAACTGCCAAGGAACCCTCAACGTGCAGAAAATGTCAAAATGTGGGTCAGATGATGACACAAATTTCAATAAACCAACACAGTCAACACCAATATCAAAGTCACTAAGCAGAATATTTTTATTATCATTCATCAATTACATATTTTCACATGATCATAATTGCATATTTACATAACACATATTATCAAATAATTTATTTATAAGAAAAGTTTCCCCCCATGAACATGTCACATACATGCATGCAAATAATTACTGGTCTGTATACAGGTCCCCTACTCTTTACGAAAGAGTCTGCAACCTTTTAAACGTGCTCGGGTATTGCTCTTCTGATGCACAGGACCACCATTTCTATGTGACTTCTGAACCACATGTTTTTGCTGCCATTAGGAAATCGTCACAATTACTTCACTTCATTTACATGGCTGCTGATACGGCGCACAATGTATCAGCACTTAGATTGTAATATCCCTGAGTTAAATGAATAAAGTTTAGATTTATGATAAACCATTTCCATATGTACATTCTACACAAAATAATAGCCCCCCCCCTTCAAACCAGAAGTTATCCATTAAAATGCAACAAGCTACTCATGTTATAGATTAATTCAATCTTGTGGAACTGCAAAGGTTTCAGCCCGAAACGTTGTGCATTAAATTGTTCTCACTGCACTGATTCAAAGCACTTGTTTGATTCTACAATGTAATAGGTTGAAACTGTACTGGCAAGCTTGAAATTGTTTCAACAATTATTAAATGAAATTAAACCAACCTATTTCCTTTTCCATGTTTGTACCTCCACCCACCTGTCGCAAAGTTACACGTTATGGGCAAGTGGGCAGGTGCTATTTCCAGGCCTGCATATACTGTATTGATACAACAGATAAAACAATGATATGAGAGTACAAGTTCAAAGGCCATTGATGCTGATGAGATTTCAATCTAAATAATACATGTGAGTTACTATATAGGAATTAAAGTTATTATCATACTAAACACTGTGGAGAAAGGATTTATAGGTACGTGTTTGTAATGTAAGCTTTTTCAGTTTTTGCCGGGCTTTTTTCATAATCATAGACATATCATATGATATTAATTTATTATATGATGATGATATTATCAATCAATTCAATAGATAAAATCATCAGGTCATGAATATGATAATCTAACCCAAGCATTGGTACATGTAACAAAATGTTGTAGCAAGTTCATGTTAGCCCTGTATTCCTTTTGAGTAATTTCATTCCCTATTTGTAACATTAATAGAGAATAGGAAAGTGGTGTACAATCAATCATATGGCTGTATAATTCACCTGTCCTGGAATCTCTTCACACATTGATCTTTTTCAGTAAGCATACATGTAATAAATATAAGAGGGCCTCACGTTTAGATCCTAATTATATAACAGAATCTTTATCGAAATCGGCAAAATGCAGTAATTGTATGAAGTACTATACAGGGTGTCCCAGAATGATATACACCGGGAAAGGTGCATTTATTTTGCTATGAATGCAATTGTTATTGATCAAAGTGCTTATTATTCCCTTATCTACATATATATAGCTTTCTTGGGAATTTTGAATGCAAAATCAGACATCTCTGAAAGAAATGATGGATTCTTTTGTAAACATGGTAGATTCAAAGAAATTACATTGTGTTTAATTACATTTTTTTGAAGTGTTTTTAAGACATTTTGAATAAGACCTTTTTTTATTTATTTATGCTTTCTTTATTGAGGGTAATATGCTTCAGTGACTTGCACTGCTTTCCAAGCAGGCCCTCATTTCGATACATAAGTACATACAAATAACAAATGTTAGTGTTTATATATAATATAAATTATAATACAAATTATGATACAGTGGAAATATATGATTTGAATTGACCGAGTGACAAATTTTCTAAATCAATGCGAATAGATGGTGATAAATTGTTCCACAGATGGCTAGATCTGAAAAGAAAAGTGCGCATACCAGAATTTGAGTTGATTTTAGGAATGATTAAAGTATTACTTGAATGATTCCTGGTGGTATGATTGTGATAGTTATGTACAAATTCAAAATTGGATGATAAATAGGTTGGACTTATATCTTTTAAACATTTGAATAAGATGATAAGTATTTGAATTTTCCACCTATCATTTAGTTTTGTCCAATGAAGTAAGTTCATCATATCATTTATTGGTGTTCTGATATCAGCAGATAATATTGTTCTGGCTAAACGGTTGTGTAAGACTTGAAGTCTTGCTTGATATGTATTTGAACAGTTGGACCATACTGGGCTGGCATAATCAAAATGAGGAATCACAAGAGCATTGGATAACATCACAAGAGTTGGATGTGGAAGAAAATGCTTTACACGACGAATAACACCGATTCTCTTGGAAACATTATTTGCCAAGTAATCTATATGTGATGACCAAGACATGGTACTATCAAATTTGACACCAAGATATTTAAATTCTCTAACCATTTCAATCATATTATCGTTATATGTGAGTGAAATATCATTAAACCTATCTAACATATGTCTGGTACCAAATAGCATAACTTTAGTCTTATTGATATTCAATGTAAGTTTGTTTGCCTTCAACCAATTAGCAACTAGATCTAGGTTTGATGTTAAAGAAGTTGAAAGTTCATCAGGACATTTTGATCTAAATAGTAAAGTGGTGTCATCAGCATACATTTTAGTTTTACAATTTACAGCATTAGGTAAACAATTTACAAATAAAATAAATAACAGAGGTCCTAATATTGAGCCTTGTGGAACACCTATATTTATACGCTCAAACTCTGAAAGATTAGAATTAACATTGACAGCCTGTGATCTATTACTGAGATAAGATATAAACCATAAAAGCTCAATACCATCAACGCCATACCTTTTTAATTTATCAATTAGTACTTTATGGTTGACAGTATCAAATGCTTTCTTTAAATCTAGAAAAATGGCACCTGTGACGTAACCATTATCCATATTATTGAGAATAAAATCTTGTACATCTAGTAGAGTTGTTGTTGTAGAGTGATTTGCACGAAAGCCAGATTGAGCACTTGAAAGAATCCCCTTAGTACTTACATACTTATACAGTTGGTTATGAACAGCTCTTTCAATGATTTTGGACACTATTGGCAGCACTGAAATTGGCCTATAGTTACCAACATCTGATTTATCCCCTGATTTATAAATAGGTGTTACCTTTGCCCTTTTCCAGTCATTAGGAAAAATAGAACTAGAGAGTTCTGAGTACAGATCAAAATAGAACTAGAGAGTTTTGAGTACAGATGAAACCAGATTTCCAGATTGAAAGATGTGTTCCTTTGGCAGCAACAACAAAGCAGTTTTATTTTAGCAGAGTGGCAATTTGTTTAATATTGGATTATGATACTTTAAATGAAAAAGAACCATGAAGAAACAAAGGGTCTTTATTTTAAAATACAGGTAGGTATATATACAATTAGGGAGTTTTTAATTAAAATTAAAAATTGAATTGGTAATAATTTGAAAAATGGTACATGTACAACATTTACATCATCATTTCCGATTGAGCAAGTTAAATCAGCATCGATGACAAACCTAATGTTTTTTTGCCTTCTTTGGAGAGTGGGGGTTTGTGTTCGTTGGTTGAGGTTTGATAGATTGTTTCAATGGTGATGGATCTTTTTGTTTTTCCCTTTGAGAAGGGTTGGCAGCAAAGTAGTTTTTGATTGATTTCTGGGTTTTCCCATCAGACTTTGCATGTTGGGTGATTTTTGACTTATTTGATTTGAGGTCATAATTGCTGGTGTAAATAACAGGTTTCAAGTTCCATTTGTTTCCACTATATATGCCCAAACTAGTGAAAGCATCCGGTTTGTACATCATTTTACAATGAATCCCTACTTTTCTAAGACCTTTTTCCAGATTGTACACATCTTCCTGATCAGTGAAGTCCTCAGAATAAACACAAATCACATGATTTTCCTGGTCCCCCTCGACCCAATCTTCATAGGGACTAACTTTAGCTGATGTGCCTAACTGACCTGACACAATACCCCTAGCAACTTTACCCCATGCCTCATCTACCGCATTACCAGTTTTTATATGAAACAACCATTTGCCACCCAAACAATTGTATTTCTTAGCTAGCCTAATGACAGTGTCAAAGTTGATGACTTTATCAGATGCTTGAACATCTTTCCATTCATCTTCAAGACTCGTAAAATCATCTTCAAATTCCAATGGCTGAGGTCGATCATCATCACTGCCTTCCAACGGCTGTTCTCCCTCATTGAGAGATGCAGAAGGTAGCCCTGTGTCTTCATTGCGAGGTCGTCGAACAGAGATCCAAGGGACTCCATCAGACCTATGGATAGACAATCATGCATTAATTAACATTTGTGCACATGTGGTAACAATAATCAATGTCATTATGGCCTCACAGACTAACCAGTGACGTAGCCAGATTATTCATATTGGGGGGGGGCGAGAAATTAAAATGAACCGACACGATTTTTCTGTGTCAATAAATGCGCGCGCAGTGCTTGAATTTTTTTGACTCTACACCTGTTGTTGACACGATTGAGGTACATCTTGGCACTAAACAAGCTTGTAGCAAAGAATATTGCATTTTGGTACATAAATGTACTTTTGACCATCATAATTCCATGATTCCTCTGGTCAAATGAACCGACAGTGCCAATCTCAACCGACACAACATCAATATTGGGGGGGGGGGGGGGGGGGGATCCCCCCTCTGGCTATGTCACTGAGACTAACATTATGTTGGTAGGTGGGGCAGAATACAGTAAATAATTATAATTCAATTTAAATGTGTCTATACTTGTTTTACTAACAATAGTTATAGGTTACAGAGGATTTGTTTCAAATACAAATAAAATACAAATATAAGATGCATGGTCATAATTTGGCTTGGTAATGGGTTTAGGGGGTGAGGCTGATCGGTTTGTCACGGACGGACGTTTGTGCAAAACATAAGCGAAAAACAGTTTGTAAAAAGTAACTATTGACATTTATTCAACTATTTATGTTTATTGTTATAGAGAATCATCAACTTTATTGAAATACAAAAAAAAAAATAAGGTGTGGTTTGTTACTAAAAATAGAACGACGGAAATGTTTGTGTCACGGACGGACTAGATAGAAATAGGGTTCTCTACCTTTTAGTGCTTCTTTTTAATTTCTATCTAGTCAACTCCATATTCCCCAATGCTTTCCAGGTCAAATAGTAAGTAAGATACATGGTTTGAATATCTGATACACGGCATTTGAAAATATTTCTTATTTTTTACAGGGGTAGGGTAACAAACTTTGTCACGGACGGACATTTTTGAGCGTCACGGACGGACACAAATGTAAACTACATAAAAAACTTTGAAATTGCCACTTATTTACACTTTAGTATGAAAAAATGGTATTAAATACTTACAGAATAGTAAGAAAAATGTTAAGTCATGAATTTTCAGTCTTAGTAATAAAAAGCAGTCAAGATATTACTCTTTTTCCAACACTACAGACAAGATAGAAATAGGGTTCTCCGGACCTTTAGTACTTCATCTTAATTTCTATTTAAACAATTCCATATTCCTCAAGCTTTCCAGGTCAAATAGTAAGTGAGATACATGGTTTGATACACAGCATTTGAAAACAGATACATTTTTTACAGGAGAAGGGTAGACCCGTAACAAACTGTGTCACAGACGGAAATTTGTTAGCGTCACGGACGGACACAGATGTTGAAGAACTTTGAAATTGCCACTTATTTACATGACAAAATGGTATCAAATACTTACAAAATAGTAAGAAAAATTGTATGTCATCATTTTTCAGTCTTAGTAAATAAAAAGGATCACAAGATACCAAAACCAGTGTGATGATTATATTCAAAGGTTGCCGAATTTGGCACTTTGATAGCAGAGGGTGATCGGTTCAAGGTTCACATTGGTGTGATTTTTTTTTATTTATATTGATATTGAAATGTACCTCACAATATTGGACAACATCTTGGCTAACTGAAACTGCATTCGAAAAGAAGAAAAAATGCGGAAAAGTTTTCGGAACAGTCCATTATTGCCCAAGGGGTAGAAACAAGATGCGTCATGGACGGACATTCTTAGTAGAAGTTGACCTTGCCATATTTTATGTTAATGAAACATTTTCAATTTTTTAATTAAAAATTGATAGATGGCACATTTATCCATTAAATAAAAATATATATTTTAGAAAAAAAAGTTCTGGGAAGTAATTACCCTGCCCTTGTGATAACTTTTTGATGCAGAGCTGTCCGTCCGTGACGCAAAAAAGGTTTTAAAGGTTTTTTTAAACTTTTTCAAGAAAAAAAAACAAAAAAAAAACATAGTGAGCTATCTCCCTAGCTATATACCCCCTTTCTCATGTAGAAATGAAACTTAACAATGGCATCAATAAATAAGTTAAATCAGTGATTAAAAGTTGTCACGGACGGACATTATTCAGTTCTGAGTATTGCAAATTCCAAACTGAATCCCGCCTCTCTTACCATAAATGGCAAGAGATAGACCTGCTGCATCATATACATAGACTGTATGCTGTGATACGGACGGACAGCAAAACATCAAAATGTTAACGCAAGTCTAGCGATATAACTTCCCCAGAACTTTTTTCCCAAATATTTATCTTATTTGATGGAAAAGTGTGTCAGCTATCAACATTACATCACAAAACTCTGAAAATGTTACATTAACATAAAAATATAGCATGATGAACTTGAACTAAAATGTCCGTCCGTGACGCATATTGTTTTCACCCCTTGGACAATAATGGACTGTTCCGCGAACGTACCGCATTTTAAATTTTTTTAAATGCAGTTTCAGATAGCCTAGATATTGTCCAACATTGTGAGGTACCTATCAATATCAAAATCAGAAATTTATTTGTTCATAACCATGTTAACCTTTAACCGATCAGCCTCGGGTGTTCATAATAAAAACAAGTGTGTGTGGGGGTGGGGAGGGGGTAGTTAGGAAGCAGACGCATTCATTCAACAACACCTCGGGACCAGTAATTCACACTACTACCCTATACCATGCTGTATTTGTATAATATTACCACAGCTTACTTTTTGACTTGAGATGGTGCATTGTTCTCCAAGAATGACTCCAAATCCTCCTTTGATGAGTCAAAAATTCTCCAAGGCATCACTGCTACCTCTTCTGCATGTGCACTCTGATGGGGGAATTGATTCTGCTCTCCTGAAACAATTGAAGTTTTTAAAAAGTCAATGCGGTTAATCTGACAAAATACTAAACGTAAGAGCTGATGATGTTTGCAAATAATGAATTGATAAATACACCACAACATATGCTTACTATTTCCCCTATTCTATTGGTTAAAAGGTTTGACATGGAACACAAGGGCTGGCTAAAAATGTAATTTAACATCACCATGCACGCTGATATGGCTGTATTTCAGTCAACATTAGAACTGCCTATTCTTTACATGTTGAATGAAAATCAATAGACAAATCTAATCCATCTATTAATCTTTTTGGAGTTCAACCTTTGCAAAACTAGACTTAAATTTCCAGTAAAGGACATCATCAAAATAAAGTGGCATGCATACTTTTAATAATGCTCATAATACACCAACATCAACAATTGAACTATTTAGTTCTCCCATGCATTCAAAGCAACAGTAAGCACACATGTTATGGCAGAACTATGGCATGGCAAGGGTGCTCAACTTTCGACGTCATACAAGTATGACATTAAAGTATGTTCCTAGATTTGATTTTACAAAAAGTGAGCTGTGTCTTACCTAGGGAACTGTAACAGTGTTGTCTTGTGTTGTCTGGGTGGCTTCCGATAAACAATTGTAGCTTGTAGCAGATCTGATTAGGTTGCTTGAAGTGTGGTTATTGCATGAACTAATCACATCAGTATTGCATGATATTAATTGCAACATCCTGTCATGTCATGGATCAAAGTCTGATCTGTGATATCCTGTTTGATCTCAATTAGACTCTGCCAAGTCTTGATACACAGGCAAATTCAACAATGATATACTTTGCAATAATTTAGGACAACACATACTGTACCCGCTTCTCCATCCAATCAGTTTCTGCTCTCCATCCATTTAGTCTCTGCTTTCCCTCCTATCAGCCTCTGCTCCATCCGAACAGTCTCTGCTCGTCCTTCAATCATTCTCCACCCGATTGGTCTCTGCATACTTTCCATCCAACCGATCAGTCTCTGCACTCCATCCAATCAGTCTCTCTGCCCTCTATCCAACAGCAAACAAAATGTGCCGCACTGTTTCGAAAGCCATTCTCATGCAGTTGTGGAGGAGGCCGAGCCCCCTGGCCCTGCATTAGGACAGTTTGGTGGTGCCATTGACTTGACCCTATTCTTTTAGCACCTGTATATAGAGAATATCTTTTCCCTGTTCGCATCCTTTACACCTCACTGTCTGACTATAGTTTCATCATGAGAGGACTGTACTACACCATGATAGATACATGTATATGGAAAGTCTCTGAAACCTTTTCACATTAATCACAAATAGCCATGTGAGACCTGCATTGCATTAGTCAAGTCTAAATATGTCACTATAGGAATGGCAAGAGTTCTTATTAAGGAGCATTTTTTTCACTATTTTTCTTTTTTCATTTTTTTTCATTTTTTTGGTCTCATTAACCTTATCACTCTTGAGTTCTACGAATTACTACGATGCGGTGTGCTTGTGTCACCCGGCTCGGCAGTTTTTCGATGAAATAATGGCCCCAGGGTATATATATACTTCGCCATGTATGGTCCCCCCCCCCCCCCCCCCCCCCCCCCCCCCCCCCCCCCCCCCCCCCCCGTGGCCTACTGCCTCTGAACCCAGGGTTCGAGCCCTGGGGGCCCTTTTTCCCTTCGCTATTTGGCCACCGAAAAAAAAACACTTTGAAAAAGGTGCCTCGGGGTGGGGGGGGGGGGGGGGGTTAATGAATGGACGGATGCACAGTACAAATACTAATGAACTTAATACACCAATGTCATAGTCACCAAATACAATCTTTTTATTATCATTCATCAATTACACATTTTCACATGATTAGATTGCATATTTACATAGCACATTATATCAAATATAATTAATTTATATTCATACAAAGTCTCCCCTAGATCATGATAAGAAACCTTACCCAGCCAAAACATTATCTGGAGAAGAAGTTCAGTTCCAATCAGGCCTCAAATTACGTCATTTTAGGGGCACGGCCACTTTGGCCTTAAGAATGTACCATTTCGAAGGGCACCGAGGCCATGTTCTGGGGCACCAAGGCCAAACCAAGGGCACACACGGCCTCTGTTAAAAATAGGGCACGGCCATTATGGCCGTGAATTTTTTACTGATCCGAGGGCATCGCGGCCAGATGCGAGGGCATCGCGGCAATGGCCGCGATGTAATTTGAGCCCTGGTTCCAATGATGCAATAACAATTCCATTGAAATGGAATGGGGGCGATCCAAGAGAAAAAAGCATGTTTTGTAACCAAACATCTGTTTCATACCAAAATACCTGGGAAATGGTGAATGTATTTTCCATAATTCAAACCAAAAAACAAATCAAAACACTGCAGTCTAAAATAGTACATGAAACCGATACAGTTGATTTGTGTGCATGGAAGGGGGGGGGGGGATACCTTAACTGAAGAACAATAGGTATATATGACACATCCACAACTCACCACTTATTAGACAACAAGTGGAGATTTCTCCTTAGTCAAACAAGATAAGCTAGTCAAACAAGATAAGCTAGTCAAACAAGATAAGCTAGTCAAACAAGATAAGCTAGTCAAACAAGATAAGCTAGTCAAACAAGATAAGCTATTATGTCTCTGTTGGGATATAATAACATCTCTCTGATTGAATCATCAACTATAAACAAATATAGCTTTGACTCCAGCATAGACTGCGGGTACTGTTAAAATAAACTGCATAGGTACATGTAATTTACAAAGGCTACAAACATGGCAGCCTCCACTTATGTCTAGAAAGACCTAAATGTGTAAAGTTTGACAATCACATGCTAATAGGGTGGCTTTTCCCCCAAAAAAGTGATTTCAATCTAAATAAAATACTGTACATGAGTTACACTGTAAGAACAGTTTAATTAAAGTTTTTATCAAGCATTAACCCTCACACGCCTTCAAAACCTGACACTGCTATGATCTTGTACCGAGTGATAGCCCGGTCAATATAGTGCCACCCTCCACCAAGCGTTGAATACAGAGATCAATTGTCAATATCAGTGAAAGAATAAAGACTATAATAGTGACGATCTTGGGCTTAGTCAGTGGCATGCGCAGGATATTGTGAGTGGGGGAGGGGCACCTGGCCATAAATGAAATCCCCCCCCCCCCCCACCCCGACTCAGATTCTTCTCTCAATTCCCCCGATGTACCAAAAAATAGTAAAAGGTAGCCCCACATTTTTTTGCAGTCACCTCGTGAATTTCACGTAAGTGTTTGGGGCGTAGGTTCAAAAAAATTGCACGGTCAAAAAAATTGCGCAGTAAAAAAAAAATTGCAGTCACAAATTCGCACAGTCAAAAAAGACAGCCACAGTCAACAACTAATGGACAAATTATAAGAGTTTTCATCAGTTTTCTCTATAACATTCCTTTTTTTACCAACCTAGTTGCATAAATTTGTCGACTACATGTACAAATTGCCGACTATTTGTCCTATTTGGATTACACCCCTCCCCACACAAAAACCCTCTAGCGACGGACCAGCCCCCGACTGGCAGTAGTTTCCCCCGACTGACAGTAAGTTTCCCCCAAATATTTCAATAGTGGGCCCCCCCCACCCCCCACTTTGCGCACGCTACTGGGATTAGTTTTACTTGAATGAATCCATTGACAAACACTTGCGAGGGTTATTCGATAGGAAGTCAACATTATCAGACTGCACACCATAGGAGTACAATGGCTGTAATGAGCTTGATTAATTATTCATGAGCTCCAATGGGAAATTTGTATGATGATTCGAGAGGAACATATTGTCCATGTTAATTGTTATGGAATAAGCAGAACAGGAAACATGAATTTATTAATGAGACGAGATTTAACAACACATTTGTTCAACCCATATGATTTCTACAGTCCAAATTCAATATCTGGGATAATTTTGACGCCGTAACCAAGTGTCCTATACTTTTGGTTGCTAGTGCTAAAAGGTCATAGAAGAAACAAAAGTCAACTGCCTTTATTTGGTAAATAATAATTTGTGTACGGAAGACCAATGGAGCAAGTTAAATACCAGAGTAGCATGGATGATAAACCTAATGTTTTTTTTGCTTTCTTTGGAGATTGAGGGTTTGTGTAAAACTGTTCGATACAGGTATCTTGGGTCTTCTTATCTCTTTTCATTGGTGAGGTTTGATAGTTTGTTTCAATGGTGATGGATTGTTTTGTTTTTCCTTGAGAAGGGTTGGCAGCAAAGTAGTGTTAATTGATTTCTGGGTCTTCCCTCCGCAGTTTTCATGTTGGTGATTTTTGACTTATTTAATTTGACGTCATAATTGCTGGTGTAAATAACAGGTTTCAAGTTCCATTTGTTTCCCCTATATATGCCCAAACTAGTGAAAGCATCCGGTTTGTACATCATTTTACAATGAATCCCTACTTTTCTAAGCCCATTTTCAAGATTGTACACACCTTCCTGATCAGTGAAGTCTTCACAGTAAACACAAATGACATGATTTTTCTGGCCACCCCCATCATTGTGGGAACTAACTTTAGCTGATGTGCCTAACTGACCCTGACACAATACCCCCTAGCAACTTTACTCCATGCCTCATCTACCTCACTACCAGTATCCTTGTAAAATAACCACTTGCCAACCAAACATTTGTATTTCTTAGCTAGCCTAATGACAGTGTCAAAGGTTGATGACTTCATCAGATGCTTGAACATCTTCCAAGCGTCTTCAAGAAAGTCATCTTCAAATTCAATGGCTGAGGTTGATCATCATCACTGACTTCCAACGGCTGTTCTCCCTCATTGAGAGATGCAGAAGGCAGCTCTGCTCTCTTCATTGCGAGGTCGTCGAACAGAGATCCAAGCGACTCCATCAGACCTGGGGTATAGATAACAAATTTATAATTCATTCATTACTTCATGAATAATCGTGATAGCTGCGTACCAAGTGCGTTCCAATCAAATTAATCGTTAGGATGAGAACGCGCACGCCCGAGCGCGGGTTACTAATAATTGCCCCGAAACTACTGCGCCAAAGTGTTCCATTGTTTTGCTCACTGACTAATTAATTATTAGCAATATTATATCGGTACAAATCAACGATTTGGATAAAATATGCATCTTTTTCAGTAATGAATGAGAATAATGACTGCTTATAACAACTGTTTTCGTGAATTTGTTTTGAAATCCTCAGGTTTTGTTCTGGTCACTCGGAATTGTCCCTCGGGGGCTGCGCCCACGGGACAATTCCTCAGACCAGAACAAAAACCTCTGATTTTAAAACAAATTCACGAAACAGTTGTTACGCAGTCATTATGCTCTAAATCACTAACCCAGCGTTTATCGTCACTTTACCTGAGTGCTGCCATATTGTTCTCTGCAACTTTACTGTAGATGTACCCCAACAGATAGCTTTAAAAAACAATCCAGAGCTGGAAATTCACCAGGACCTCTTTGATATATATACGATGGTGGCAATTCTATTTAACGCTTTTCAATTTAAAATACTGTAATTAATTTGAAATTTGAATTGAATTCCCACACAAACAGACAGTAGCCAGTTCAGATCATTTATGGTCATATGTTCTGTGTCTTTGTAAGAATACGGGCAGCTGCGTAAATACCAGCTGCGTAAACACCAGCTGCGTAAACACCAGCTGCGTAAACACGTCAATTTTATGTGGGGGACGTCCCTAAAACAATTACTGGTAACATGTTTTAAAGTCATACTGGTCCATTTAAGTGTTAAAATTGCCATTTGTTTGCGCTTTTTGCGAATTGGTTAAAATATTTAATGAATTGAAGCTTGATAAGCTCATTTTGTCCGACACAAGATGGCTTACAGAAAACAATCTGGACCATTTTATTAGTTTAGGGGAGGTCCGGGGTAAGTTGAGTGTTGACTTACTAAGTATAACATAATAATTGAACCAACTGCTATTGTTTTATTCATGGGACATGCTTGAAAAACTTTGGCAAAGTGGCTCAACTTGCCCTGGGCTAGGTAAGTTGAGCCACCACAATAATCAATGGGACATTTGAAATCAGAAAATAAGTTTCAGAAATTTTGGTTTATTCATGGTAAAAGTGAAATATACTCATAATTGTTAATACTTTGATCAAACTGGATTTTTAAAAACACTTCCCCACAATTTTAGTACTAAATTTTGACAAATTTTATTTTATCATGGCTAGCTATTTCCTATGCTCAACTCTTACCCCCGTGAAAAATGGCTCATCTTACCCCGCGACGGTCAACTTATGAAAAAATACCCCCCTTCCCTACTGAAGCTTAATGACATTTTCACCATGTTACTAAATTTAAGTGCACATGTCACCCTTTTTAGCACACAAAGTTTGCACCAATACAATCTATGCACTTCTAAGAAAGAAACCACGTAAACCATTTTTTTTTCTCAAAAATTTACTCAAATGTGTCCAAAATCAACTTTCTAGCTCAATTTTCTTACCATGTGTGCACACGATGCAAGGTTGTCACCAGAGAGTTTGTGTGATGTCATCTAACAATAGAGGGCAGTGTAAAATTAGGAATGTCAATAGTTTCCATAATACAGGGGGTGCAGGGGGCGTAACAGAGGTTGGTTGTCAGGGGGGGCACAGCCAAAACATTCCTGGTTAGAATAATTCCGTCCCGGAATTTTTCGTAAAAGGTTGCCCCAAATTTTTCCCAGTCAGTCACCTCGTGAATTTCACTGTAAGTGAGGGGGGGGGCGGGGGTAGGGTCAAAAAATTTTGCACGGTCACAAAATTTCACACGGTCACAAAATTTCGCAGTACATAAAGCACAACAGTAAACAATTTGTTGACTGTTGTGCTTTTTGTACTGCCAAATTTTCTTTCTTTCCCTTTCTTCTTTTCTTTCTTTCCCATTTTTTCTCCTTATCATTTTTCTTTTCCTCCCTTTTTCCTTTCTCTCTCTCTTTTCTTTCCCTTCCCCCCTTCTTTTCCTCTTTTCCCTTCCCCCTATTTTTCCGGGTGGGGTAGGTTTGAATTTCCTGCTGAGCACCTTCAGGGGGGGGGGGGGCACTGTGCCCCCCCCCCCCCCCCCCCCCCCCCCCCCCCCCCCGGCTGTTATGCCACTGGGGGGTGGCTCAACTTACCCAGTGGCTCAACTTACCCCATTCTCCCCTATATGCACTTTATACACACGTTTCAACATTGTAAATAAAATTGTTCACCTCTAAATTTGTTTGCTTCCGCCATCGTTGTATCAACTTACATTACCACAAACTTACTTTTTAACTTTAGATGGCGCATTATTCTCCAAGAATGTCTCCAAATCTTCCTTAGATGAGTCAAATATTCTCCAAGGCATCGCTGTTAAATCCTTCTACCACGTGTGTCGACTGAATATGAGATTATCCAATGATTACTGTCCTATGAGTTTTATGACTGAAAAAGAGATTAAAATGTTGAATTGACAAAATACTAATTTTGCCTAAATTGATTTTTTGGGGGGAGGGGGGAAGTGGGGTGTGGGGGAAAACAAATATTTTTGGGAGGAAAATGCCCCTTACCCCTTGTAGCGCCACCACTGGCTACATGTCGAGATTCGCACTACCTGTCAAGTTTCACTCGTGCATAGGTCACCCACTGCTTACAGAGTTTCACACACTACATGTTGAGTGATCATTTTCCAGATTTAATTTCTAGCTTCTCCGCCGTAACCGCCAACACGCTCTCCGATAATGGAAAATTCTACTGCATCCACCTTAGGACAGACAAACTGAGGAGAAAATGGATATGACGGACAGAATCGGGGGGGGGGGGGGGTGCCATCTTCACAGGCAGAATTTGAAGGGACGGCTTTGGATGATGAAAATTCTTGTCAAATTCCAAGCCGACCAGGTTGACATCTGGTTCAAGAAGTTGGCCAATTTGGAGAAACGGCGTGATTTGCTGCAACGGGCAATCAACAGTGGAGTGACCGAAGACATCCCAGTTGACATATGGGGTGAAAAAGATGGATTTGCCGATGCTACCAGGGTGTCTAATTTATCCTTTGGAAGCTTGTACGAAATTTCAGAGGATGACGAAAGATCACCAAGCTGCATTCATGATACTCATCGTGGCAGAGTACAGGAATGGTCAAATTCCCAAGGTGGAGGAAAACTATCAGTAAGCTGATAGAAGAATCAAGAAATGACTTTGTCCAAATGGAATTCCCCTTGGAAGGTTCCAAGCATTATCGTTTCGTAAGTGTAAATACTTCAATCTCATTGGTTAACACGTATGAAATCTGATCCATATCGTGTAAACAAGAAAGTCAAACCACACGATATATTCCATATCGTCGATTAACCGCATTCCCAGACCACGTTACCAGTTAACTGTGTAAAGCGATTGTTTTGTGTCTGTGGAAGAGTTGCTTAAAATATGAGACGTAAATAATAAACAAATAAAATGGCGGATGATTTAAACGCAAGTGACTCGATTTCTGTTACATTCCGAGGCCGAAATAGACCGCGAAAAGGTATAATCCACGCCGAAAAATAAATGATCTGCATATAACATAACCAAACATATTTTCGGGAAGATTCTATGGAAAGAGGTGATGGCGCAGAGCCTGTTAAAGGGTAGTTTACTTCGGGGGATTTTACGGAGGTAGGAAGGGAAGAGAATTCAGTGCCTTTTGAAGGGAGTTTCGTTTTCCGCGAGTGTTTTAAAAATACCATTTTTTTATTGGGCCTTTGGACTTAACGATAAATTTGTTATCCCCTGCATGTTCACACAATACGGAAAAATACCTATGGTTTGTGCCATATCACATTCCAAACCATAGGTATTTTTCCGTATTAATAATAATAATAACACGCACTTTTAAGCGCCTTACTTTTAGAAACGACAAAACTCAAGGCGCTTTACAATGACTAAAACAATATAAAATATACAGATACAATATTATAGTGTACAAAAGGTTAAAATACATCAAAATAATTAACGCAAACCAAAAACCATCATAAAAAGTACCGGAAGTACCTAAGTTACAAATTACATTATAAAACAGACCTGACAAATATATGAAACATAATTAAGCATCAACGGTAACATGGCATGTTGTATATACAAAAACCAACGGGAAAAAACAAAATGTATAAAATGGCAGAGATCAAAACGTATTGCACGGGACAAATATATAAAAAGCCGAAAAGACCTGGCAAATATGTGAAACATAATTAAGCATCAACGGTAAAATTGGCATGTTGTATATACAAAAACAACGGATAAAACAATTTGTTTAAAATGGTCAGAGATCCAAACGTATTGCACGGGCAAATATATAAAAGCCGAAAATAGCACCAAAACAAACGTGAAATACTGAGTGGATTAATGACACGAAATAACAAAAAGCATAAAACAGAGGAACAATAATAAAACTGGTTATGGTGATCCAAAACGCATTGCACATGGAAGAACGACAAACACAGTCCGTGTCATACTATTTGAATCACCTGCACCGTCAGAATTGTGAACAATGTACATGCAGCAATATTAAAAAGAGAGTTCAGATCATCAGTATTGTGTGAACATGCAGGGGATAACTAATAATATCTATTGCTTGTAGACGACAAGAGGGAGAATCGAACGAAGTTACTTGTTGTACCTCAACCACAGCCGTGACACGTTAATAACAGCATCGGACGTAGGTTCATTTCATTTTATATGAAACACTTCGGTTGCATATAACACACATTGCAATGGAGACTTTTCAGAGCCACCAAAGAACCTAAAGTGAACAGAACACAACTATGATCTTTCTTTTGAGATTAAAAGAAGGTGCCAACCTATTAACCCATCTCTTTTTATAAAACAGTTCAGGATGAGGTCGAACCCCTGGCCCTACGTTAGGACATTCGAGTGGTGCTTTTGGCTTGACCCTCTTTTTATAATTTCATCATGAGAGGATTGTATATAGATATATGGAAAGTCTCTGTAACCTTTTCACATTAATCACATATAGCCATGTGAGACCGGCATTGCATTAGTCAAGTCTAGATGTCACTAATAGTAATGGTAAGAGTTCTTATTAATGAATGGATGGATGCACAGCACAAATAGTAATAAACTTAATAAATACATCAGGGTCATAGTCACCAAATACAATCTTTTTATTATCATTAATATCATTCATCAATTACACATTTACATATGATTAACTTATTTATAGAAAGTCTAAGTAAAAACATGATAAGTTATAGGTTACAAACAATTTAGAACTGAGAAAACAAAAGTAAAACATGTCACTTATCTTTACGTATAACTCAAAATCAATACTTCCGACATCCGACTCATTCAACTTGATTGTGTCACAAAACGAAAGCTTGCCTGCCGGTATATGCACGCGCATTCGAAAGGAGTGTCCATTATATAAACCATAAACCAAACCAGTCATCTGTAACAGGATGTGTAACAACAGCAGTTAAAGGCATATTAAGTGATCTATTCCAGGGGGGCCCTCTATTCATTGTTTTATTAGAAAGTAGATTTTTTTGCAGATTTACATTTCTGATCATAAATCATGAATACACTCTGAGTTACAAAGCGATACGATTCCTAATTACTTCAAAATCATGGTTTTTAGAGTGAAAATAAACTTTTCGCTAGCGAACAATCTATTTTCAACTCTTAAAAACCATGATTTTGAAGTAATTAGGAATCGCATTGCTCTATAACTCTGACATATAAGTGATTTATGATAAGAAATGTAAATCAGCAAGAAAATCTACTTTCTAAAAAAAATCATGAATAGAGGGCGCCCCCTGGAAAAGATCACATAATATGCCTTTAATGCATGTTCCCCCATGCATGGAATAGAACCGTAGATCAACAAGAGGTGACATGATCTATACAGGCATCAGCAAACCAAAATAAGATGTTCATGTTACTATGTCATGCATTTAATGTTACACATAATCAATGTAATTTTAATTTGTTAACATTTCTGAATGGTCAATTAGGAACAACAATATGACCTGTCATAGTGAAATGGATGTTTCAGGATGAGACAGTCTCCCATGCGAGCGAACTAGCTGAGCACATTCTAAGCTTTACAATGATGCATTAGGCGAAGAAAAACCCCACCCTGTTCTAGGCAAATAGACCTCTCAGGTAGGATCGGTTGCTGTCATGGTTTGTTTTGTTTTGGGGATTTTTTTTGGGGGGTACCAAAATTGTTGGGACATTTTTGTGAATTTCAGCAATTTTCAAATGTTTCAAAAAAAATTCAACAACAAAATTAAAAATCTGCAATTCTTTTTTTAAATGGGTTGGTCAGGCCCGTAGAACAGGGGGGGGGGGGGTCATTGTCCTTATTGGAGATAATCAGACTTGAATCACAAGATGTGATTTCAAAAATTATAATTTCTCTTTTCATTCTTTGTTTTAATTTTATTCATCTTTGTTTTAATTTTATTCATCTTTGTTTTAATTTTATTCATCTTTGTTTTAATTTTATTCATCTTTGTTTTAATTTTATTCATCTGTGTGTTGGAAACAAGGTCAGGGTAGATTAGGATGATTCCCATACATATCTATTTTCTTCCCACACTTGAACCGACGTAACAGATAATGATATGTTAACATAAATACATGCAATACTTATCTTTAATGATAAATTCAAAGAACAATAAGTATAAAAAATATGAACAGTATACTTTTACTATAATATAAAATGTTTAAATAATATGAAAATACTAACTACTATGTTGTATCATGTTAATATGATTATCTATGTGCTAATAATGTGTAGTTTTAGTGCATAGGAAGGAAGGATAAACTTAAAGGGACACTAAGAGAGATGTGTTGTATTATTACATGTATGAACTTACACCTATAAGGATTAAGAAATATCAGCCCTCTATGTACAAGAAAACGTTGATTCAATAATACTGATCGAGCCGCGATCAGCATTTTACGTGAGATAAAATGGGAATTTTTAACGTTCATCTTGAATTCTAAAGTAGATTGATTTAAACAAAAAAAATCTTCAACGCTACTTTGTGTAAGACAAAAAGAAATCTAAAATATATCATGCCTACAAAAAACATTGGTAAGTTTAGAATAATCATGTCACCAACATGTATTGACTGTTTGCCACTCCTAGCTAAGTTTGTCTGGGACTCCCCTATATTCCACTGAATCTATGTAGTGATATCAGAGCATATATTCCTCAGATTGCACGTCATTACCGTATGTGTAAGTTTAATACGCTGGATGTAATAGTAAGTTCCAATGCAATCAAAGAAAATCCAGGAAGCCGCACCGCATGTAAATGCTGTGTCAGTCCCTATAATAAGCTCTGACTTCACTGCACAGAGTTGAACAAAGATTAGTATTCATCAGTATAGATACTATTTCAATGTGAACCTTCTACCAAAAAAATGGCCACATCATGACTTGATTTAAATTAGAAAGCTACAGTATATATCCGTTAAAATACATTCTTAAGGTTGGTGTCAACCCTGTTTGGCGCCAAATTTATCAAGCACTGTAACTTTTAAATTATAAATGTGATGTACATAAAAGTATACATTTTTTGTAATGAAATGAGTCAGAGAATCCATTTTTGGTATCAAATTTTACTAAAATTAGTGATTTTTACATTTTTTGCCCAAAAATCACCTTTTTGGCATCAACAATTTTCAGACAACCTAACAATATCAGTTTTTGATTAAAAATTCCAAAATTTCACCAAAATCATCTAAAGTCAATTACCTAGGAGGGAATTTTTTTTTTTGGCTTAAAATTTGTTTGTTTTGAAAATATTGACCAAAAAAATGTTTTTTATCTCAAAAATCTAATTTTTGGCACTTTTTGGTCAATATTTTCAAAACAAACAAATTTTAAGCCAAAAAAAAAAAAAAATCGCTCCTAGATAATTGACTTTAGATGATTTTGGTGAAATTTTGGAATTTTTAATCAAAAACTGATATTGTTAGGTTGTCTGAAAATTGTTGACGCCAAAAAGGTGATTTTTGGGCAAAAATGTAAAAAACACTAATTTTAGTAAAATTTGATACCAAAAATGGATTCTCTGACTCGTTTCATTACAAAAAATGTATACTTTTATGTACATCACATTCATAATTTAAAAGTTACAGTGCTTGATAATTTGGCGCCAAACAGGGTTGACACCAGCCTTAAAGTGGGTGTGGATATATCAACAGGCAATTTGATACACACTATAGTTCAATCCGTTCCAAATTGGCGAGAAATATTCAGTTTTTATCTATCCGTGCGCAAAAGTAATCCAAGCGTATAAGCGCGATTTTGGCATACACAAGCGTCACACATACAATTACACTGCGACATTGCACACCATATTGCGCCATCCAATCATTTTTGCTCATAACGCTCTTCAGAATTCATTCGCAGCTGTAAACAGGTTTCGCCAATTTGGAACTGACTGAACTATATGTGACCAAAAATACATTCTTACAGGGAGTGGCAGTGGCGTAGCTAGGATTTTTTTTCAGGGGGGGGCAAGATTTCTAAAATTTTCGTGAAAGGTTGCCCCAATTTTTTTTCTAGTGACTTACCTCGTGAAAGTCACGTAAGTGGGGGGGGGGGGGTGAGGTCAAAAAATTTCGCACAGTCAAAAAAAAAAAAAACCCAGTCACAAAAAATCGCATAGTAAATGTACTACATGTACAATTTTGCCTTCTATTTGGCTAATAACCTCTGTCTTTTTTCTCAATTTTTTCCTATTTCCTTTTTTTCTCACCCCCTTTTTTTTTAAGGGTGGTGGGGGGCGGGGGCACAAATCGGTTTTTTTCGTCAGGGGGGGCCGCCACTGGGGAGTGGATTAGGATTGGCAATTGATTGGTTGTTAGCTGATTTTCAGCCGATACACACTATATATTATGAGACCAATAATATATAGTTTGGGACAGGGCTTGATTCATACCATCAGTGCGTATGGACAATTGGTGCATTAAGATGTTCAAGCGCGACCTACACAGAGTTGATGGCTTATGTGTTGTGTACATAACACACAGTTGCTGTCGTTTGCTAAAGAATGCGATTAAAAAAATAAAGCAGGCAAATCTGTAAAAGGGGATTTGTTTGATTACAAAATAAATCTTAACAAGTTATTTTTATGATAAAAGATAAAAATATCTAATGAACTAAAATAAGAATGAGAATAAAATATAGTTCATAGCTGTTTTGCTACAGGGTGTCCCAAAAGTCTATGCACGTTTTTGAAGAGTCATATCTCATAAAATATAAATCATAATGGTATAAATTTAACCATATTTTGATAGACGAGATTTGGGAAATTAATTTGATACCAAACACAACCCTATTGGTGAACCCACAACATAATAAAACTGGTTGAAAGTCATTGGCCGTGTGCCACATACCAAGTACCACACATTGTTGCTAAAGGTGCGCATAAATTAACGGTATGAAAGCAACGTTGCGCATTAGTCACAGTTCACTGCTTACCTTGCAACATTAATGTTATTTATACCAAACTCGGTCACTCACAACATAAATAAGCGTAGTAGACAACATTGCACAGCAAAAGTCTTCATTCAAGATGGTTTACAGCATAGCTAAGCGAATACAAATTGTATGGTTCTACGCTGAAACACATTCAGTTCAACTTACTCAACAAAAGTTCAGAAAACATTTCAAAGTGAAACGCGCACCAGGAAGAATATCCATTCTGAAGTTGGTGGATACATTTTTGAACACAGGAACATATTCTAAATGGGTAAAACAACCTTCGATGAGGCCTTCAAGCAGCATTAAAATAATCCGCTAAGTTTAAATTTTAACATGTTTGACAGCTGTGTGATGTGTGTATTCACTATTCTGTTACGTTATTCAATTATTTAGGTCGGTGTTTTTGCATTAGCACACGTCTCTGTATACATGGAAAACATATAAATTAGATTTCACTATAGAAACGAAAATTATGTGTGATATAGTTTGTTATTATGATGATATCACTGTAATGTAAAATTTTAAATATTACAATTGACGGATCACTTTCCGTGTAACCAACTCTACCCATATTTTTGTTAATCTCAATAGGTATGGATTTATGAACTTTATTCCTCCGAAGTATAAAATTACATTTTTGCAGTAATACATTATTTTACTTCTAGGGTGGCATTACAAACAGATGTTACTCCAATGTTTGGTATCAAAATTATTTCCCACATCTCCTCTTTCTAAATATGTATTCATATTTTCAATACGACTTATATTTTGTGAAATACAAAACTTCAAAGTCGTGCATAGACTTTTGGGACACCCTGTATATACGTTGATCTCATCTTGTAAAGGCGGCCCTAGCATTGTGAGTTAGGCAGATTGTAATAATAATGTAAAATGTTTCAAAATGGGTCATATTAACCAGTGGCGTAGCTCGAGGGGGCATTTGCCCCCCCCCCCCCCCCCCCTCTGACGGAAAAAAACCATTTGTGCCCCCGCCCCTCCCCCCCCCCCCCTATAAAAAAAATAAAAAGGGGGAAAAATATGATAAAAGACTGATATGCCGTGCTGGGGCACTCATGGTTATGTAGGGGTATATTCAACCCAAATAGTCAAATAGAAGCCAAAATTGTACATGTAATACATGTACTGTGCGATTTTGTTTTGACTGTGCGAAATGTTTTAAACTCTACCCCCCCCCCCCCCCCCACCCCCCCCCCCCACCCCCCCCCCCCCCCCCCCCCCCCACCACTTACGTGAAATTCACGAGTTGTTGACTGGAAATTTATTGGGGCAACCTTTTACGAAAATTTCAGAAATCTTGCCCCCCACTCTTAAAAAAATCCTACCTACGCCACTTAGGCCTATAACAAGCCACATTTCACTTAAATGTATATCCCCAACCTAATTCTATCCGACAGTTACTGCTCCTGTTGGAATTCACCTGTACTATTCATGGTGTTATTCAACATATCGTCAGCCTGCTTCAATAATTGCTTAACTCACTTTTCATATTTTTGTTGTTTTTTAAAACTAGAAAAAATGAGTTAGGCAATTATCGAAGCAGGCTGACGATATGTTGATTGAGCCAATTGAACATGGATTTACATTTCTTTGGGTTAGGCCAAACAAAAAAGATAGTCTATCTTAGAAACATTTTGCAAATAAGCTAAGTGCTGTGCAATTTTTTTAATTTTTTTTTTAGAAAATAGGCTATGAGGTATGCAATTTTGTTGTTGTTGTTGTTGTTGCTAATCCAAGCTTCAGAGAACTTTTTTAAACTTTTTTTCTAAAAATCAAAAAAAAAAAATCAAAAATCAAAAAAAGAAGAAGTTTCTTTTACATGTAGGCCTCAGTGCATAGACCTAAGCGCCGTAGCTCATTTCACATACCAATGCAGGCAGGCTTCTGAGACAGACTATCTTCTTTGTTTGGCCTTAGGTATACCCTGACCATTCAATGTTGTTAAATCATATAACATTCAAGATATACATGATACATTTTAGAACCATGTCAACGCATGACAGCCCACATGGAAATAGTACAATCTATTATAAGCATCAGACATTCTGAAATAATTACAACAATCAATATAATAAAACTCAATACATCTGTGCAAGTTATATTGAACACACTTCATGGTATAGACTATATTGGTTGTGAATCGTCGAGGGCTAGTTGAGTATTGTAAATGTAATGGAAGTATTCTTTTAACAGATAATCTGTTGGCAACAAAATTAGCGTAATAGAATATGTAACTTTTAAATTGACGAGATTAGGCCTAAAAATAGTTTTATTGGCCTAACCCGACCGACCCTAAATACATCGCCGACCCTGAATATTTTTTTATTATTTTGAGTGGGGGGGGGGGGGGGGGGGGAGCCAGTCATCATGATCATTATAAACACAACACCAAAAGTAAGACCCCCTCTCAAAATGTCGTCATATAAGGTAAAACATTTTACCAATAAAACTTAGTTAGAAATAATCCTATGACTGTTTCCTAAGTGTTGTTTGAAAATGAAAAATGTCTATGACTTCATGGCTGAATGAGCTCAAATGAAAGACAAAATCTGCCCTTCTCAAAAGTCACAACTCACTGTGCTAATATCTGAGCCAAGAAGTGGATTTACATGGCTGAATGATCATGAATTGATTACATATTACAGTAATATTTGCTCAACCACAGGTGTTTTTCCATTAGTAAGATGCAATTCATAACATTTTGTAACTCTTGAGAAGGGCAGTTTTTGTCTTCCATTTGAGCTAATTCAGACATGAAGTCATAGACATTTCAAACAGCACTTTGGAAACAGTCATAGGATTATTTCTAACTAAGTTTTAGTGATAAAATATTTTACCTTACGATGTTAAATGATGACATTTTGAGAGGGGGACTTACTTTTGGTGTTGTGTTTTATATAACCATTTAACTTCAAATTACATACACACGTTCAAGACATACATGTAAGTATGGTATCCAGTCAGAGTATCCAGTAAAGGTAAATGTGGGAAGGCCAAATAAAAAAAACAAGTTTATATCAGAAGACTGTGTACGCGTAGCTTCAAAATTTACATTTCACAGTATTACTTTTTTTCCATATTTGTTCTTGAACTTTGGAAAATGATGGAGTGAGCCAAGTTGTGACTTTATGGAACATATTTTCCAATATTAAAACAGTATTTAAATGCAAGATCAACAACTGACTCCAGTGATTTATTGGACTATGCTTCTTCACATTTCATATTGTGAAGTACCATGTCAGCTTCATTTTCTTGCTTCATCGAGCCTGTATCAACGGGTATCTGGAATTTTGCTTCATTTTCTTGCTTTACCGAGCCTGTATCAACGGGTATCTGGAATTTTGCTTCATATTCTTGCTTTACCGAGCCTGTATCAACGGGTATCTGGAATTTTGCTTCATATTCTTGCTTCACCGAGCCTGTATCAACGGGTATCTGGAATTTTGCTTCATATTCTTGCTTCACCGAGCCTGCATCAAAGGGTATCTGGAATTTTGCTTCATATTCTTGCTTCACTGAGCCTGTATCAACGGGTATCTGGAATTTTGCTTCATATTCTTGCTTCACTGAGCCTGTATCAAAGGGTATCTGGAATTTTGCTTCATATTCTTGCTTTACCGAGCCTGTATCAACGGGTATCTGGAATTTTGCTTCATTTTCTTGCTTCACCGAGCCTGTATCAACGGGTATCTGGAATTTTGCTTCATATTCTTGCTTCACCGAGCCTGTATCAACGGGTATCTGGAATTTTGCTTCATATTCTTGCTTTACCGAGCCTGCATCAACGGGTATCTGGAATTTTGCTTCATTTTCTTGCTTCACCGAGCCTGTATCAACGGGTATCTGGAATTTAGCTTCATTTTCTTGCTTCACTGAGCCTCTATCAACGGGTATCTGGAATTCTGTAATATTGTTGGGGTGTCTGTGAAGTATTGATAGAAACTTCTGTAAGAGTTCTTGGGATTTACCACTGTCCGGATTTAGACAGTGCTCAATTAGTTCCTGTCCTAGCACTGTTGCTTCAGCAGCCAGATCATTTGCTGAAGCATCTGCACGTTCATTGGCAGTTATTAAGGTATGTTGGGTGATTGTCGACTTTTTCAATCTACGGTCATACTTGCTGGTGTAAACAACAGGTTTTAAATCCCATTCGTTTCCAAAGTATATGCCCATATAAGTAAAAGCACTAGGTTTGAACTTCATATCATATTTAAACCCTAACATTCTAAGCTCATTTTCAAGATTGTACACACTTTCCTGATCAGTGAAGTCCTCACAGTAGACACAAATGACATGTTTTTTCTGGCCCCTCTCATAATCCATGTCATTGTAGGTACTAACTTTAGCTAGTGTTCCTACCTGACCTGCCATGAGACCCCTAGCAACTCTACCCCATGCCTCGTCTACCTTATTACCATTACCAGTTTGTATATGAAACAACCATTTGCCACCCAAGCAATTGAATTCCTTAGCTAGCGCAATGACAGTGCCACAGTTAATGTCTTCATCAGAATCTTGAACATCTTCCCATGCATCTTTAAGACTCATAAAGTCATCTTTACATTCAAATTGCTGAGCTGGTTTCCCTGTGTCTTCATTGTGAGGTATTTGTACACAGATCCAATCAACTCCATCAGACCTATGTATAGATAAATAATTATGAATTAAGTTATAACCTTTGGTCACTGTGTCAACATTAAATAATACAAATATGGTCTCATGAACTAAAACTAAACAGTTACAGTTAGGACAGGATTACTGTTAGCCTCAAGTTCTGCCGACACACACTTAACCACTGTGTATAAATTTAACTATAGTACATGGTAGCTAGTACATGTACATGGTGGTTTTTACTTCAGTTGGTAGGACAGAATACAGTAGATATATTCTGTAGTCACATTTTATACTTACATTTTTTCTATATTTGTTTTTAACAATTGTGTTTGGCTAAAATGGAATTATCGCAAGTATAAATGTATGGTGATCGATGGATGCACAGTATGGTTTTAGTATGGCTTGAGACCCGAAGTAGAACATTTATGTCTGCAAAGTAGTTTTAACTAAAAACCAAAAAGGATGGGACTAAATGTGTCAAGTTTAGATGGGATGAGTGCACACATACATGTACGCCTTGATGGCAAGATGACACATTAAAACATCCTACAAGGGAGACAGATTGATACAATTAGGATAGGTCAAAGTGCAGCACATGGTTGAAATTTGAATTTGACATTTGATAATTTGATTAAATTGAAAACCATTATTTCTGAGTAGACAGTAGGCTTAGTACTAGACAGCGATTGGTATAATATCAACATCACTTGGAGAGATGGCAATGGGTAGTCAATAAATAGCACACATTTATACTAAAATGATGAATGCATCCCCCATCCATCCCATGGGTCAAACGAGGGCTCTATAATCACAGTATCAACTTACATTACCACAAACTTACTTTTTAACTTTAGATGGTGCATTGTTCTTCAAGAATATCTCCAAATCCTCCTTAGATGAGTCAAATGTTCTCGAAGCCATCACTGTTTAATCCTTCCGCTTAATGTGTCAACTGAATGAGGGAACTGATCCAATGAGTGCTAACAACTAAGATTGAAAAAAGATAAGAGAAATGTTGATTTGACAAAATATCAAAGGCGACTTTTAATTTCATTAATAATCTTGGCTGTCCATAAAAATAATATGTTTCCTATCCTAATAATGACATGATAATTATCACCATGTCTATTGTCACTATGGCATCAGAACAGCTCAGCTTACCAGGCCAGGCAACCAGTGGCGTACCCAGGGGGGTCCAGGATGAGATGGATTATTTGTTAATGTGTGATTATATCAAAGAAGAAAGGTTGGGTATTAAGATTAAAGTGTATTAGATGCATGGAGCTCATGGAGTTAGAAGCATATTAGTTTGGTAGGTACAAAAGGAATCAACATTATTTGGATTGAGAAATGGTGGCTCTAAAAAGAGCCTTTATTATTTGAGAAAAAACAAACACGATTAAGTGCATTGAATAACAAACTCTTCCAACATCAACAACTTTGATAATACGACACTAGAATTTAGAGTTACATTACATGTAATATATAGACCACACCATTTCAGACACAATTATCATTTATCAAATTGTAAGGGGCCTGGAATAAGCAGTTTCCAGTAGCTGTTTTTAAACGTTTACAATTATGATTTAATATAAATGTATGCATTCAAAGCATCACTATTAAACATCGTGTATCATAAACAAGTATAATGCCATGGATACCATCATTTTAAACGCCATAGAAAATGTGAGCTGTGACTTACCTAGGGATCTGACTAACCTTGATAGGTCTTGTGTTGTCTTGTTAGCTACCCGCAATTCCGATATACAATTGAAGTTTGCAGCAATATCTGATTAGGTTGCTTGAAGTGTGGTTATTAACTTATAACAAAGCTATTTATTGCATGGTAGCTGGTACTCCCCCATCTAGTGGAGCAATACAAATCTTAAGATTTTCGAACTGCCCCATTGGCGCGATCAGGTAGACAACCAAGTTTCGAATCCCGGGGCAACCCTGATTTTCCAAATAGAATTTGAACCATTTCCCCCTAACTAACAGCTATAGTCTTAGTCCCCAAAACATGCCCGGGAGTTTAATAAATAAATTATCACATAGGCCTACATTTGTAGATGTTTTTAGTTGCATATAACTAGAAGACAAGGAAGACAATAACGGGTGTATACACGTAGCCAATTTGAACTCATTGCGAACCAGTGATTGCTCAATACCGAGTGGTTCAAAAAAGTTGACCCAAGTTCAAAGTAACTTTTCAACCACATTTATAGTTTCAGAGAATTTGTGTTTACTTAGTCTTGATCAGCAGCAAGTTTTGAAAGTATCCTGAAAAAATGGCTTGTTTAGCTTGTCTTGTTCTTCAGATATGGTTCATTATCTAAAGCATGCACAAAACTGACCTGTCCACGGGAGCATCCTTTAATTTCTGTCTTCAACAAAACAGCATGCTCTATGTAGATTCAGAATTGAAAAGCCAGCCTGACAAAGTATCCCAATCTCTATGCCTATGTGCCTTTCACATTCAACAAAGAAACGTAGGTACTTAGGTAGGTAGAGTCATGCACCAAACAGATGTTTCAGATGTCTCCTTGTTTTCATTTTCATTTTCTCCATTTTTCATAATTTGTGACCAATCGTGTGTAAGTCCATTTTGTGCATTCTATCTCTACTAAAGGACGCTCCCGTGGACAAGGCAGATTTGTGCATGCTTTCTGTAATGAACCATATCTAAAGAACTAACCAAGCTAAAGGTACCATTTTTTCAAGATAATTTCAAAACTTACTGCTGATCAAGACTAAGTAAACACAAATTCTCTGAAACTATAAATGTGGTTGAAAAGTTATCTTGAACTTGGGTCAACTTTTTTTGAACAATTTATTGTTTAGTTGTCCCACAATAGTTGTAAATAAAAATAGATTGTACATAAATTAAATAAAAATATGCATATTTGATGAGGTGCTATGGAGGGCGAACGAGGTGGGGATGGTCCTATTATTTTTAGTGATGTTGATGCATGATGATAACATTGATGATGATGTTGGATGATGTTGACAATGATTGATGATGTTGCTCAATGCTGGATGTATGATGTTGGCGATATCAATGTTGATTGATGATGTTGCTCAATGCTGGATGTATGATGTTGGCGATATCAATGTTGATTGATGATGTTACTCAATGCTGGATGTATGATGTTGGCAATACCAATGTTGATTGATGATGTTGCTCAATGCTGGATGTTTGATGTTGGCGATATCAATGTTGATTGATGATGTTGATATTGGCGATGATATTAGGTGATGGTACTGGTGATGTTGTTCATACTTAACATGTACAGTATGTAGCATTTTAGTTGGTTGGATGGATAGGTTGGTGATGAGTGCCCAATGTCATTTGTTGTTTACTTTCAAGAGTGTAACTTTACTTTGGGATTTTACTAGTCTCAATAAGGCCAAGTAAAAAGATAAAGCAGTTTCATGTCCCCTCGCGCACCATTTTTCAGGAATTCTATGGTTTGCTTTGATTTTTTCCCACAACTTTTTTGTGTTACCACCCCCCCCCCCCCCCCCCCTGAACCATGAAATAAAACAAGCCTCAAGCTGCCTCATGCTCTTCAAGTTTGCACCATGCTGGTAATGGTGATTTTGCATTGTTTACTAAAAATAAAATAAAAATGCCCTCATCCTCCTTTTTTTCAAAAGTTAGGACGAGAAACTAGTTTTTATATTTATTTGGCCTAAAATGTATTCCCTACAATGTACCTACAGAATACAGAGGGTATCATTAACTTATCATATCACAAAATTCACATTGCATGAGAGCAGTGTCAATTTTTTTAATATTTTCTCTTAAGGCCATTAAAAAAAAATGTATGTGATTCTCGTAGCCCTCCCTCCTCACTTTCTGTGATATGGTCAAACATTTGTTTTTATATCAATTTTCATAGATTATTTAGTTTCTAATACTGAAATGTCAATGGTTGAGGCCTAATTATGTATTAACTCTAACCAGTCCCAATGCTTCAAATGTCCGCGGTAAAGTCTGTCTGTGCCAGCTGACATGGCACTTTTTCGATGAAATAATGGCCCAAGCTACATAGTTGGGCGAATATACTCGCCCAAGTATAGTTGGCTCCCGTGGCGTACTGGTAGTGTGTGCGTCTCGCAACCGAGAGGTTGTGGGTTCGAGCCCCGCTGTGGCGCCACTGTTTTTGTCCGCGTTTTTGTCGTTGACAAAAATTCCCTTAATAGGGTTAATCAATTAACAGTCACTTTCAAGTGTTTTCATAAAACTCTTGGGGTCTAACCCACTTAAAACTTTAAAAAAGAGCCTCACTGTTTTCTTTATGCTGCTGATAATGCTGGTATTATGAATTTTGCATGAAAACGGCCATATTTATGTCTCAATTTAGTAAAATATAAAAATAAAAAACGCCCTCCCTCTACACTTTTCGAAGGTCTGTGCTACCAGAATCTCGTAATTAATTTTAAGTGGTCTAACAGAGAAGCTTGATCTAAATTCATTCATGATGCTCCTAAAGATTACTATCATCAGTTTGGAGTATGGGCGAGACCAGGAACAATGAGAGTGGATTTTGCTTGGTTTGAACTAGGTTAGTACCAATCCTGTATTTTAGGGGAATAAACCGTAGGCCTATACTTCATGAATTTTGACTAACTGAAAATATCCAACCATCCGCAATGTCAACTTGAATACTAACATATAGTCATACATTGTACATGCTTTCATTCCATAGCTCTCCCACAGAGGGCTGAGAGCTAGGATTCAGAGTTAGCCTATTTGATGTGAAAATGTTGATTTCAAAATGTAATTTTTGTGTTGTCGGACTGGGAAGTCAATGAGAAATTGTGTGTAGGCTAACTCTATGATACGAATGATCTATTAAACAAAACTTGACTTTTTGTTAGCTACAAAAACAAGCATAGACATCCCACGTCGTATTCGCTTCAAAACAACAAAATATATTTACTGGTACTGGTAGTTAAATTTAATGTAAGTTATCCTTATACTATAGAACTATTTTACAGATTTTTTTGGTAACTATCAATGTTATTCTAGACACTCACAAATTCCAGAGATTTAAATTAAAGGTTTTTGAACGACCCTAAAGTGTCCAATTTGCTGACAAAATGCATCCGCATGATTACTGTTCTTCGGCGATGCCGTCAATTATGCTTGTTCCTTGCATCAATGGGCTCCACAACTCCGCCAAAGGGGTTCCAGGGTACCGGGAACCAGCCAAAAAAATAGGGGTCGATGCGGTGTTCATATCAAATAGAGCTCCAATTGCACAGCACATTAATTCCCTGTCCTGTATTTACGTAAAATGAAAACTGCATATACCCAGGGGCCAGGACCCTAATTGTACATAATTTGTTGTATTGGGTGCTTTTAAATATAAAATATGTTTCATTGTAGGCCCTATAGTTTGTAATAGACCATTTAAATTAAATTTGAGATCGGAAATCTTTGGAAAAACAGGTCACATGGGCTGGCCAGTTCTTCGCAACAGTTGATCGCATTCATAGGATAGTAGTGGGAGGAACGACAACACTACGCTACGTGAACGAGCTAGGCTAATGTTAAACATGTCCTTTTCTGCACTGCACGAGATCAACACCAGCACCCTTAGCATTTACGTCCTATTGGAGGATCCTGCTAAGTATCAACGTAAACGTAAGTCGTAAACGTTAGGTCCGTATTAAAGTAATTTTAACAGAATTTAGACACTAATTATTTCTCTACCATCTACATCTATCTTGATCTACATCTATGCAACTTTCAGCAACTAGACAAGGTATCCCTGAAACCTAGGAATACAAACATGAGTGTACAGACACAGTTTAGTACACAGACCGGGATGATCCCCTACTCTTTTTACGAAGGAATCTGTGACCTTTTAACGTGCTCGAGGATAGCTCTTCCGATACACGGGAGTACGGGACCAACATTTCTATGTGACTTCCGAACCACGATCGCCATGAACATGCCTACTTCAGTCTGCACGGTCTGAAGGAGGCATAGGCCCATAATCATAGGGACGAGGCTGTGTTAGTGTATTGTATTGAACTCACCGAGTCTCACACTCAAACGATCCACCAACAGAACTACGATGCGCATCAGACTGTGATCAGTGTTATGTCTTACGACGCTCTAATCTAACAGACTGCGCCACCTCGCCCTAGGTTAATTACTAACATGACTAAATTAGTCACATGATAGCTCACTGTTCTGGTTCCACTTTACAGACTTGCTTGAATGCCCAAGTATTCATATCATGAATCTGAGTAGGCTGTAAGGCCTAGGACTAGGCTTATGATTATTTTATAAATTATATTTGACATTTTTAGGTACGATTTTATTTATCATTTTTAAGAGGATCATATTTTATTTTTTTAAAAAGTCGAAAGTCGAATGTTACGTTCAAGTTCAACGGTTCGTTAGACATAGGCTTTCAAACTTACCTTATTTAACTCTGTCTGTACTCATTTGATTTACATTTCACGATTCTTTTCAGCTTCGAAAATCTCAAAAAATCGAAAATCGCAATTTTTTAAGAATATTATTTACAGCTCGTAGCCCAATTTACTAGACAAAATACTCTTCCACCCAGTCTTTAAAATTCGCGGCAACTAAGAGTGTTTGCGGTAATGGGGAATCCCCTAATCCGGATGTTGTTGTAGTCCACTCATGCAATGAAAAGGGAAGGACGGAATGCGAGTGACCAACAAATCACATTTCTGTTCTGCAGCTTGAAATTTCACTTATTTTTAGGTAGAAAATTCTGGTTCTCTAGGTTCAGCTTTGTCCTATACCCTGGCCCTGGTGTATGGTAAAACTCAACAAGCAGTTTGCAGGCCAGCAGACATAGCTTAGACTAGAGTGTGGAGTCTCGGCGCGGTGTCAGGCTGGAGTCGAGAGTGAGTTAGTGACTGAGGCAAGTTCATGAGTTACATGTATTCCGAATTTGACAACTGAACTATAATTCTGGTTCTGGTAGATACGGCTCAACCCCCACAGTCTGGAAAACTGAGTCGCTAATGTGTATGCATAGACAGGGCATGCAGCGGCGTACTCAGGGGGGGGGGGGGTCCCTGAAATAACCCCGTCGATAAACACAACCCTCCGTCGGTAGATTTGTGAATTTGACCATTCAAATTTTTTTCTGCCGGTTATGTGAGCAACCTCATCACTACTCCCCTCCCCCACTTAATATCAAGATTTCAGCTGCTGATGGGGAAAAAATTGTGCAAGTTTTACGATTTATTTTTTTGAGTCGGTAAACAAAATTGTCGGTACATCATGCCTTTCGTGCCCCCCCCCCCCCCCCCCCCCCCCCCCCCCCCCCCCCACCCCCAAGTTTCCAAAAGCTGGGTACGCCACTGAAGGCATGGGTCAAAGTGGGTACCGTACAGTCCGTACTGTACATTGTAAAACAAATTTCACGGCTTTACACTTGAATTGGCATTTGGCAAATCATTTATTAGTAACTGTACTTAACTATTTGCGGCAATTTAATTTCATTAATTTGTATCATCTTCCTATATATAACCATTTATAATATATTGGCGGCAATTTAATCTAGCGAATTGGATCTCCTATCCTATCGAATGTCGCTAAATTAAATTGTGACTAAAATTAAGTTGTTTTACAGTATCTGCCAACAAAACTCTGCTTGCTTGGATTAAGATCGTCCATATAAAATAAATGGCGCTCTCGTTCCCAGTTTGCAAGAGTCCTGTTGACTCTTGCATCAGCTGCTGACAAAGCTTTCATCTATGCTGCACCAAAACTATGGAACAACTTACCAGTTGCAGTCCACACATCATGCTCGGTTACAGTGTTTAAGAAAGCTCTCAAACATCACCTGTTTTCACAAATCTGATTGCTTCTTTTTAATCTTGTTAGATATTTCTGTTTGTTGCTTTTGATGCCATGTAGATTTTCATGTATTTTTGTGTATATATTTTGCGCCGTGGTCCTTTAGAAATGGTGCGGTATAAAAGCCTTTCGTATGTATGTATGTATGTAAAGTGCTCAACAAAAGAAGTTGTACACTTTGTTTAGGTCAATTAAAGTAACTTTTGATTGTTTTTTTACCAAACAGGCTAGATAGACATTTGGATGAATCTTTTAGGCACATTTTGATACCAAACATAACACCTAGCAACAAAGATAAACCATGATTAGCGCCATTTAAAGAAAATTAATCACTTTTCAAAAGTCACATTTTCAATTACTAACACGGGAGGAAAATGTGTGTGTGCGAGGTTCACCCCATGTGTGACACTGTTATTAACCAGGATTGACCGGCGGGCAATCGATCACACAGTGCAGCAGCCGCGTACACTATACAGTGAGCGGGATATTTGATTCCGAACATAAAGGGCATTATGTGCTTGTTAACAATTGGTGTTCCGTGTAAGCCGGGGCGCGTAAGTGTATTGGAAATGTGACTTTTGAAATGTGACTAATTTTCTATAAATGGTGCTAATCATGGTTTATCTTTGTTGTTAGGTGTTATGTTTGGTATCAAAATGTGCCTGAAAGATTCATCCAAATGTCTATCTAGCCTGTTTGGTAAAAAAATAATCGAAAGTTACTTTAAATGACCTAAACAAAGTGTACGACTTTCTTTTGTTGAGCACTTTATGTAAACAGCTATTTGTTCTGCATAAAACAATATATGGACCCTAAATTTATACGTAAAGGCCAAGTTGCATGAAAAGTATACCTTTTTTCTTAATTTTGCCTGTTTTGTTACGATATTCATGTTACGAACGTAACATGTTTCGGCTTGTAAAACTACCCTAATGACATGATTTTTTGGACATGTCTGATACCTCTTGTATTGACCAGTGAGCACCCCAGGCTTCTTCTTCTTCTTTTTTTCTTCTTTTTTTTTTGGGGGGGGGGGGGGAGGTCAGAACAAATCCAAATGTTTCAACAAACCCCCCTTCAAACTAACCCCACTCTCCCCTAACATAAAGAAAGAATCTAAAACATTCTATTTCTGTGGTATACTTTCATGCTTTCACAAAACTATAGTGTATTTTACTATTTATCCATCACGAGACTGTGACATTACTAATTGCAGCACATTATAAATGCACACAGCTACTCAAGGCACTGGTGTATACACACGAGCGTAGAAGAGGGAAGATATATAAGCGTGCGTAAATGCTGCACTTGTTTAACGTCAGCTGTCCAGAGGAAGACAAATAGAGTATAGTCTAGCTTGAAAACTTCATGATTATGAGCTTTATTCCGTGTGCCGTTAATCCCTAAATCAAGCCTTAGAATAACTCTGGCTATCTTACATTACATGTTGCTATTAAGACCATTGTTATTTGTTTTACTAATAGTGACTCTACTGTATCATTTAAACCACCAGGATCTACATTCAACAAGTTACCAAGTACATACATTATGGAGTGTGATGATTCAATGGAAGTGACGCTTGATGACAAGCAGCCGTTTGATTGGCCACGTCCCTTGCCTCCATATCCTGAACCATTCAACAATGGTGATTTGGGTGATGGTTATCTATGGGCATCAGACAAACATTGGGCAGAGGCATTGGAATCAGACTACTCAAAATGGATAGTCTTTCATTCAGCCGAGAGTGGGGAGAAGGAATTGGAGAATTTCTTGAAGATCAATGCACCTTCTGTTGTCAAAAAGTAAGATGATGATATATTTTACAGAGTGACAATAATCTTTGGGTATAAGAGGACTTGAGATGATACATGAGGTGTACCTGGATTGACCTGTACTGACCCCTACATAACCTTAGACCCACTTTGCCAAAACTTTAGGGCCCCTCTCTCTCTTATATGAAAAGTCAGAATTCAATCCTTGGGTGCCTAAGTGCCTGCATAAACAAAAGTATTATTGATTCCAATGTTATCTAACCATGATTTATGATTCACTATATATTCATATTTACCAACAGATCTGATGGTGTTGGCTGGATTAGCGTTCTAGGACCTCACTTCTCAATAGATCACCATGAAGGAGAAGACAGAGTAGGCTTGCAGGAGGCATGGGAAGCTATGAAGGAGTCAGGACGACCTATCAATTTAAACACAATCCTAGATCTAGCCAGGGCTTACAGATGTTTATCTGGGAAATGGTTGTTTTATCTGCAATCTGGTTTCAAGGTCGACCATGCATGGACGAAAGTTGCCAGGGGTATTGTGACAGGACAGTTTGGAATGTCAGCTAAAGTTAGTCCAGCTGAAATCGACAATGGCATCTGGAAGAGTCATGTTGTTTGTGTTTATAACAGTGATTTCAATGATGAAGAAGCTGTGTTTAATCTAGAAGATGGACTGAGGAAGGCTGGTATCAAGTGCAGTATGACATACAAGCCAGATGCTTTCACCTATATGGGTATATACAGAAACAATAAATGGAAAATTAGGCCAGCAATTTATGCCAGTGATTTTGACCTTAATCTACAAATGTCAAAACCTGCTGCCATTTCTACTCCATGATTAGGATAAATACTAAGAGACATTACATTTGATTGGAAATTTGACTTTGAACTGTTTCAATAATGTTAAAGAAAAAGCTGCTTTTACAGTGTATATTAACAGTTAGTGTTAACTCTCCTTTTCAATCCTGTCATTTTTCATTGAATGTTCATCATATCTCTGCCAATTAAGATTGTTGCGTTGTAATATCATGTTGTACCCAAGGCTATTAGGAACCGGTATGTATGATTCCTTCATTGTTGCATCTCTAAGGAACCGGTATGTATGATTCCTTTATTGTTGCATTGTAATATCATGTTGTACCCATGGCTATTCTAAGGAACCGGTATGTATGATTCCTTTATTGTTGCATTGTAATATCATGTTGTATCCATGGCTATTCTAAGGAACCGGTATGTATCCTTTATTGTTGCATTGTAATATCATGTTGTACCGAAGGCTATTCTAAGGAACCGGTATGTATGATTCCTTTATTGGTGCATTGTAATATCATGTTGTACCCAAGGCTGTTCTAAGGAACCGGTATGTATGATTCCTTTATTGTTGCATTGTAATATCATGTTGTACCCAAGGCTATTCTACAGAACCGCTATGTATGATTCCTTTATTGGTGCATTGTAATATCATGTTGTACCCAAGGCTATTCTAAGGAACCGGTATGTATGATTCCATCATTGTTGCATCGTAATATCATGTTGTACCCAAGGCTATTCTAAGGAACCGGTATGTATGATTCCTTTATTTTTGGCATGTACATGTCAGTGTTCTTTAAACAAGGTTTCATGCATGTCAAAAGAAAAGGAATGTTTTTTAAATGTTTTGGTAAATGTTTTAAAGCAAGGGATTGACATGAAAAGTGTCCATCAATTTTTAACCATGTTTGATGCAATGTTTTAAAACTGTGGAATGTTTTAGAGTGAATTTGTCTGCAAATTTCAAAATGTCAATAAGGACATGATAAAGAAAGAAACTGTGCCAAAAGCACCCACATGTAATGCTTTGTGGAATAAGATTTTTGGCATTACATGGTGTGATGAATGGTACATTTGCTAATTGATTTTAATTGTTTTGGGAGGTTGAGTAGAGCTAGTTTTAGTTTTAGTTTTTGCTGCTAAAAAGACCTTAGCTCATTCAAAAAATGAAAACATATTTTAACATTTAGACAAATTTGAAAATAGAAAAAAAAGAAAAAAAAAGAAATGAAGAATTGATAAAAAACACCATGTGTACAGAGACAAATTCCTGCACACATTTATTGTTGATTTGGAGCAACAATCTCCAGAAGTTCCAGAATGCATGCATCACAATTGTATTTCAAAGATGGAAATTTTATATAGCCAAACCATAGGTCACTAAACATGTGAATTTTATGTACGGTAGCTTACAGTACATATCGAATTTAGTGGGCTTCATTTTATACAATATATTTTAATCAATTTGTGTTCTAAAAAAAAAGACACTGGAGTTTTAAATTCAGCAGATGTACAGATCAGTGCCATTGCTTGAAGACGGCATTGCTAGTAGTGGTACCTTCAAGATATTAACACAATAATGTTTAACTTTTCACATTTAGCGTGCCAATCGTCACCCTAGGAAATGGATACTCCTTTATATTACTAACGATGCGCAGGTTTGTCTACTGGGCCAGAGAGAGGGGGGGGTGGGGGAGGGGTTGACGATTACAATGTCAGCATGCTTGATCACAAAATCTAGTAATAAAGTTTTGTTACTAAGATGAGGTGCTTATGGTGAATTTTGGCTTCAGAGGAAATCTGCTTGCAAGGGGTGTCTGAAATATCTTTGGTTGCACATGCTAACAGCATGACAGTTGTAGTGCCCTCCCCACCAACCCCAAACCCCTTCCCCTGGGGCTTCTGGGTCACATTAATTTGTAAAGAAGGGCCTAAAAACAAGCACAGAAAACACTGGTCTTGTGACCTAATGTAAACTGCTCAAAAAAGATTGGAATTTGTTTTCAATCACAATGTGTTCAAATATCTCGGGATATGTTCATTTAGTGTAATATATCATTTAAAAGCTAATGTTTTCATCTTTACAATGATACCAAATGTGAAACAATCTTTTGCCCCAGTGCTCAGCTACTGGCTTGAGAACATGGGGAGGTCACAATCTGAATGTGCCAAAATCAACGCTATTTCGTGCTCAAAAGAACATCTTTGTCGTCTGTTCAATGAAGTGTTACATAGACCACTAAGGTGTAGTGTGATGATCTATTGATTTTTGAGTACAAAATAGTGTTGATTTTGGCACTTTCAGAATGCCTGCTCCCCATGTTCTCAAGCGTGTGGCTAAGCACTGGAACAAAGGATTGCTTCAAATTGGATATCATTGTAAAGATGAACACATCAGCTTTTAAATGATATATTACACTAAATGAATATATCCCGAGATGTTTGAACAAATCGTGATTGAACAAAAAATCCAAACTTTTTTTGAGTAGTTTAGTAGGGCCTAGAAAACACTGGTCTTGCGAGTTAACTGTGTTCAGAGTGTAAACATAATGATACTGAATTTTATAATCAGTTTCGATCAATTTGGTGATTTGTTAGCATAGTTTTATAAGAAAATTGGCTACCAAGATCTGTGGTATCTCATGTTTTAAAACCCTGGAATTTACTAACTCAATATTTTTGAAATTGTTGTTTCATGAAAAACACATGAATTATGGTATCTATCATATTTTTATTTTTGAAATTCTTAACTCAATATTTTTGAAATTGTTGTTTCATTAAAAACACAACTGCGGTATATACATGTATTTATCATATTTTTATTTTTGAAATTCTTAACTTAAAAATGGGTCTTCTGGCAAATCCCAATATGAAAAAGCTTATGTGGAATTATTTGTTTTATGAATTATTATTAGAAACTTACGGTAGATTTTTCTTTTGGTTTCTTTCTAGGTTTTTAATGATTCTATGTTCAGATGCATACATTAAGTAACCACCCATTCTTTTTTGAACTCTTGTAAAGGTGAAAATAGACAAATTTCACTAAGTTTATGAAGCCTGGTTTTATGTGCAATATGTTTCTGAACTTTTGTCTATGAACATTTTCATCATTTTATCAAAATTCTATTAAAGATGGGTGACCTGATGTCTGGCTAAATTTTTCAAAGGGTGATTATTATTTGATATATTTGACATAGAGGCACATCATCAATACAGTAATACTCCTATTTCAGTCAAATTGCTACAGTGGTGTTTTCTTTACGATAGAAGCAAAATTTCATTTCAAATTGTTGAAAGAGCAGCTAGTGTCCATACCACTTTTGGAGGTTATTTCACTACTTTTCCACTTCCAGGATCTAAAGGAAATGTCTCTCAGACCTAAATTTTGCAGGGATGAGGAAAATGTGGGCTTTCTTTCTTATGACACCCAAAATCTCAATGTTGATGGAATAAAGTAAATTTGTTTGGATCACCCACATTTAAATGAATTTTCAGATTTATAGAAAAACAAGAAATCTTAGTTGGCTTATTGCAGTTATTTGTCACAGAATGAGGGTACTATTTCATTTTATTTTATTTCACATTTACTTCATTTTATTTCATTTCAATTAAATTCACTTAATTTTATTTATTATTACGGTATATTTATTATCTATTAATTTGTTAATTTATACATTGATGTTCATGGTAAATGGTACATTTATGTATTAATTTATTTCGAAAAATTATTATATATGTTTGTATTTGTATCATTATGTAATGATACTTTTGAAGCAGAATATCATGAGAATGGTTCACATTTTAAATAAAGAATATGTTTTTACTATCCAAAGATTGGATTTGTATTCTAGAATGGTATATTAAAAATATATTAATCTTGCATACTATTATACACTTTTAATATTGTTAAGAATACACTAATGGTTTGTTGTTAAAAATGAAGTGTATATGTTTGTGAGTAAATTTGAGCATGCAAACAGAGTTGTGACTATGTCAAATGATTATACTTTGATACTTTTCCTGAAATGGTTTGGTAACGAATAATAGCCCTAACAGCACTTTAAGGGTGTGTACCATCCTGAAGACGCCTTGTATACTTCTCTGCTAGATTCCTCTGTGAATTTGGATTATTTCTTTGTTTTAGAAGTTACGAGCTTAGAATGACTCCCTCAATAGTGTGAATTATAGAAAGGCTACAACCCCGGAATATTCAAATCATATCACGTCATATAACAGTTACATCATACCTTGGTTGGATTGCGATTTCATGTAATTCATTTTGAGGGGAAATTGGTAGGGCCCTAATAGTCTAGAGGCTAACTCTCATACGAGGCCTAAGGTGAATCGTTCAACGGGTGTACCTTCTCAAATCTGATCACATTGGTAGTTAGTATATATACCCTCCAGATAAGTGCCAGGTAGTGAGTCAATCCAAATTGTGGTGTCACAAAAAAAATTTACAGGCCTTTTTAGAAGTGTCTCATTCGATAGTAAAATAGCACGATTTCAGGGTAGGGGAAACATAACTCATCACATATATACTTATTCTTAACCGAATTGCATCATTTTTGCATTAAAATATGCCAAATGGTTACATCTCGCATGTTAATATTTTCATGAAGCTGTGTATCACACAAATAATTCGAAATACTAATATAACATATCCATTTGACAAAATATTAACATGTTTATTGCATACTATTTTCAACATTCAGCAAAGTTTATTCAGACATAATTCTAATAAGTTATTCATCATTAATGTTGTCGTATTGGTAACGGTCAAACATGTTGAAGTCATATTGGAAATGTAATGGACAGATAATAACTTCGCGTATTTACATATTGTTTTTACAAAGTGTCCCATAGAATAGTGAAACTTGATTGTTTTAGGTGATTGAAAATTAAATTGTCTCATCATTGCGTTTACTTACCAAAACAGGTTCCTTTGGTACCAATGGATATAGTATGAACCTCTCTCCTCTTGGTCCGAAATTGTTCTCCTGGACTAGCTTTGATTGTGGTCTTTCCGGATCAATGACAAGGTTTTAAATCATTTCATTTTATCATTCTATTATTGAACTTTAACATATATCTGTGAAGTAAGTAAAAAGTTTTAACGGGTTCGCCGTCGGGCAAGTTTTAATCTGTCAAGCTTTCGTCAGGATTAGCTCTGACTTCTTCAGGACCAAATTATTATAATATTAAACAAAACATAGAGATTGCCACTTCTCTTGTTATCATCATTTGGGCTGCCCCTTGCCCGATGATTTGAGAGTAGGTGCCCTTTCCTACTTGTGAAAGAATTGGTGGCTCTGAAAAGAGCCGTTCAGATGGATTGCCGCTTCCACTGAATACGTAGGTTGCCACTGGCCCACTAGGGGAAGGTGGGGTAATGGCGGACACCTTTTGTCAGAGAGGTATAACACACATACATATAATACGTCATATAACAATAAAAATCATGTAAACACAAAGCACTGTGATGGTTCTACCTTTTATCAAGTTTTTATCAACTCATCATTTTGAAATTCGAAGCTACGACGCAATAAAAAAAAAATGGCGTCGTCCGGCATTACCCCACACTCTGGGGGTAATCCCGGACCGTATTTTTCAATGGCAGCCCTCTTTTTATTGGAATACAGTATTTCAATGGGAGTTAAAAAATACCATTTTTAAAAGTGTAGCAGAAATCAAAGAACAATGTCACATATTTATATGGTCAACAACTATTACCGATTTATGATGTTAAATTGACCACGCCCATATTGGTTACCATGGAAACGGTACATGTCCGGGATTACCCCAATCCATGTACAATGTATGGACACATCCTCTCTTATTATTATGCTCATCATTGTGACTCCGAATTCATTTCTTTTTTATCAGAAGGTATCATACATTAAATAAAAAAATAATAAGACTTTGTTTTCCTTGATGTAGAAATACCAGTTTCAAAGAGAAAGTAATGCACCAAAATATCAACTTGCCCAAAAAGTGATTTTTGTAATTCTCGCGAGAATTTGCGAGACAACCATCCCATTTAGGTTTTGTGTGATTTCAATGGAGAGGCACCTAACATCATAGGGTGGCAAAATACCACCTTCTTTCACCTGCCTTTAGATACAGCCCTGTCCGCGATTACCCCGCGTCCGCCATTACCCCACCTTCCCCTATATATAAATGTGATTCTAATAGAACCTCCAAAGGACTGCCCCTTGAGGCCTTGACCAATGGAAATAACGTAGAGGCTGCCCCTTGTCTACTACAGACTACACTGCAAAAACTGTGGTGTTAAATTTAACACCACGGGTGTTAAATTTAACACCAGTACGGATTCACTATAGGACCACACCACCTGGTGTTAAAATGAAACCATCACTAGTGTTACAACGTTGGTGTTAAATATAACACCAATGGGTGTTACAATATGACAACACCAGTAACTTGAACGTTTTTGTGAATTAATGTTCTTACTTGCCATTTAATTATGTAATGGTGCATGTTGCAGATCGAATCACTAGATCAAATGTATAAATATACAATCCAAAGTGTTAAAAACCAATATAACCCACCCCCGTGCGCATGTGTGGAATAGTGACACCCATGGGAGTTATTCTTACACCAAGTTTAACACAAGAAATTTAACACCATGAGAAGTGTTACATCAGTTATTCCTATGGTGTTGACCTAACACCAACATTAACACCAGGAGCGTAACACCGGCTCAGTGTTGCAGTTTAACACCGGAGTTTTTGCAGTGTACAAAAGTCTAATGCACAGTACCTAGTGTGGTCACTGATCTGTAAAGATCGTTTGATCGTCTATGTTTTGTTTAATATTATAATAATGTGGTCCTGAAGAAGTCAGAGCTAATCCTGACGATATATTGACAGATTAAAACTTGTCCGACGGCGAACTCGTTAAAGCTTTTTACTTATATTATGAATACCCGTCGTAAAAGCCTATCTCACGATCTGTGAAGTATTTCATAACATAATTGAAAATTATTTTTTGAAGTAAACAATAGTGGTCATGCTAAAATCATTTAGTTGCAAAGAATGAGTCAATCATTTCACATAAGTGTCGTCGTCAGACAACTCAGAAGACTTATCCAACGTCGTGTATGGATTACAGCATCCCTTGTGACACCCGAAACAGGCGCAAGTTTCTGTGCAGCTAAGGTTGTACATCTTGCAAGAACAGTCAGCTCGTCGGCATGCAGATTATTTGCAGCCACAGTGAGTGAGCTCCAAAAGCGCAAGTGGTGCAGGATCTTGTGCCCGATCTTGTGTCATCAAAAAAAATTCACTTTATTAAAATGTAAAGCCAACAAATATGATTCAAAATAAATTTTTGTTATTCTACAATACATATTTATTTGCTGCCACATTTTTTACTTGCATTCATTTCACTTATATTTAAGAAAACTTTATGAGATGGTTTTAATTTAAGAAATTAAAAAGGAGCAATATTTTTCATGTTTCCAACTTACCATACGGTAGGCCTACCTTGAAAGTGCCAACTAACCCAGATCTATTTTGATATTTTGTAAGTACAATATGATTCAACATCCCTTAACAAGTATGGAGAGTATTTGATACCCTAAGCAAGTTATTCAATGTATCAGTATCAAACACCCTAAACAAGTAGTCAAAATAGTGTGATACACTAAGCAAGTAATTTGTATAAGTTAAACCTTTATTAAGCATGATACATTTCAAACTCTTTTTTTCCTTCTTTTGTAAGTTTGAAACAAAGATGAGCTGATCTAGATCAGATCCCCTATGCGAGGGATAGAATTGAGAATTATATCCAGCCTGTAAACAGCTATTTATTCTGCATGGAACAATATGGACCCTAAATACGTAAAGGCCAAGTTGCATGAAAAGTATACTCTTTTTCTTAAAGGTATATGACCCAATCACTTTTTTGGGGCTATGAATTTTTTTCACATCGAGATATTTTGGTATCAGAAGAATCCCTATATTTTTCTCATTATGTCTGTAAAATATTAGGGGCCAGAAATGTTTCGTTTGGAAATTATAGGCTAAAATGTGGTGAATTACTGCCAAAGGTGGTTAACCACCAACCAGTCTGTGTATACTACTCAATCAATGGGCACATGTCTTTTGACCTTGCGCTTCTAAAAATAGAACCGTTGGAGTTATGCAACTCAAACTTTGGAATGCAACAATTTAAAGGATGTCCTTTCATGTCAAATAGAAAACATCAAGTTGAAAATCGGGTCAGCAATCGGAACATCTACCTTTTATTACCATATTCATGTTACGAAAATAACATGTTTCGGCTCGAAAAACTACCCTAACGACCTGATTTTTTGGACATGCCTGATACCTCTCTTGTGTTGACCAGTGAGCAAGCTTCTTTTTTGGGTGTGAGGTCAGAACAAATCCAAATGTTTCAACAAACCCACCTTCCAACTAACCCCACTCTCCCCTAACATAAAGAAAGAATCTAAAACATTCTATTTCTGTGGTATACTTTCATGCTTTCACGAAACTATAGTCTATTTATCCATTACGAGACTGTGACATTACTAATTGCAGCTCATAAATGCACACGGCTACTCAAGGCACTGGTGCAGGGGTTGCCACTTAGCTTGCCGATCGGAAGCCACTTTTAAATTAAAATTTGGTCAGCATAGAATTTGGTGGCGCTATACCGATAAGGCGTGATTGTAGCAGACGACGCGACACGCGCGCTGGCCACGCGTGTCTCAGACGACCCAATATGGCAGCGGGAGTGCACCATTTTGAATTATTTTTAACAGTCATCGCCCGGTTAACGATGAAAATTCTTCTAATGATGAATTTTTGTTCAAAATGATAAAATTTACATTCGCCGATTACGTGTTTATATTCACTACGAATTCAAAATTGTAAATCTACAGCGCCCCCAAATCAATGCCGACCAAAAATGATGTTAAACCTGGTTAAACATTGTTAAACGCGTTAAACGCCGGTCACGGACGCATTCCGGACGATTACCCTCATTTATGTAAATATTAATAGAATCCCTGACTGGTGTATACACACGATCGTATAAGAGGGCAGGGAAGATATATGCGTGCGTAAATGCTGCACTTGTTTAACGTCACTGTCCAGAGGAAGACAAAAAGAGTATAGTCTATCTTGAAAAGACTCTAGCGGCCACCAAATTGAAGAATTGAAGAATTGAAGAAAAACTTCATGATTATGAGCTTTATTCCGTGTACCGTAATCCCTAAATCAAGCCTTACACCAGGGACAATCGAATGAAGGGACTAGAAACGGCCTATATCGTTACATCATCGTATTCAATTACAAAAAAAAATAAAAAAATGCGGTGTTGCGGGTTAGCTCTAGTAGTTGCGGTGTGTTTTTATTCAAGGAACTCGAAGGTTGCCCTATAATCTTTCGGAAAATGATCAAAATATAATTTTCCAAAAAAAATGGTCCTAGGTCAAACTGAATACAATGTATAACGTGATTTGTTTAAAAAATAACGTTCTAGTGTTAATGATAATCGGTATATTTGAGAAAAATGTGAGAATTTTAGATTTATAAAAAATGTGAAAACATGCTAGAACAAAGTAATTAATATTTTTCCTGGGAAATTTAAACTATAGACATTTTGTTCCTTTTGATTCCAATATCCAAATTAATCGGAAAATGATGTTATTTGATGATATATATTTGCATTTCTAGAGTATAGTAGTTCAGCAGGAATTGCACAGGTATGTAGTCAAGTGGATATCTTCACACTTATGACATGACCGTGAAGTAGGGTACAAATGCAATCTGATTGCTGAAAATGATACACGAGGGAGGATGTCTAGATTCAGAATATTTATTTATTGACGTTAAGCCACGCCCTTTTCGATAATGTTATAATTATGACAAATATAGTTTGTCTTATAAACAAAATGTCATGTTTGGTATCAAATTAAAGCTGTTGACTCCTAAAATACATATAAAATGATATAATAATTACATAAAAAAGTCAAAAGAGGTCAAACGTGATTAAAATGTATTCATACAGGTCATGTCACCTGTAATTTCATGTCACCTGTGATTTCATGTCACCTGTAATTTCATGTCACCTGTGATTTCATGTCACCTGTAATTTCATGTCACCTGTGATTTCATGTCACCTGTAATTTCATGTCACGTACAAACAACGCTATATCCTGCCTGTCGATTTGATCCATGGTGCAAATAAAATTGTCAACTTCATCAATGCCTGTTCCCATACATCAGGTGCTTGTTACAGTGGCGTAACAGCCGGGGGGCAGGGGGGGCACAGTGCCCCCCCCCCCCCCCCCCCCTGAAGGTGCTCAGCAGGAAATTCAAACCTACCCACCAGGAAAAATAGGGGGAAGGGAAAAGAAGGGGGAAAGGGAAAGAAAAGAGAGAGAGAGAGAAAGGAAAAAGGGAGGAAAAAGAAAAAGGAGAAAAATGATGGGAAAGAACGAAAAGAAGAAAGGTAAAGAAAGAAAGAAAAAGAATGTTGACTGTTGTGCTTTTTGTACTGCGAAATTTTGTGACCGTGCGAAATTTTGTGACCGTGCGAATTTTGTTGACCCTACCCCCCCCCCCCCCCCCCCCCCCCCCACACACACACACACACACACACACACACACTTACGTGAAATTCACGAGGTGACTGACTGGGAAAAAATTGGGGGCAACCTTTTACGAAAAATTCCGGACGGAATTATTCTAACCAGGAATTATTTTGGCTGTGCCCCCCCTGACAATCAACCTCTGTTACGCCCCTGGCTTGTTAGTAATATATTTGGAGTTAGAGGCACATCAGCATACTGATAATTGTTTGTTTTGAAACGTTCAAATATTTAATACAAGTAGATTGAGACTATGGTCTTCATTATTTGTGGTTATTTTGGTTAATTAAAACCGTGCCTTGTTGAATGGCTACAGTATACTACTTCACAATTCCACCCTCAGAACATAAGAAACCCCATACTGCAGTTACCAGTATTCTCATTATATTACTTCTCTTAAGGACATATGAATAGGGTTTTTTTTTAAATTTAAATTAATAGTTTTAAATTTGCATAATTTGTACGACGGGCTGTCTCTAACAGTGACTAAAGGCAAATTTTGTGAATATTTAAATAAATTAGCATAATTAATTAATTTATGTAAATGAATGTTATTGTTAGTTAATCTCATGTACTTATTCCCCTTAAGGTTAGTGTTATCATCATTATTATTATTATTATTGTTATTATTATTATTGTTATTATTATTATTATTATTATTATTATTATTATTAGTTGCGTGCAGGCATGTAAATCAACATTAGGCCTCCATTAATTTGGAAACACTGTGAGATAGCACAACATTGCGGGTAAAGTGATTCAAAATAAGCTGGAAATAAAAAGACTTATATTTTGAAACTAATAATGCTCAGATAAAAACGATTGCGTCATTAGCCTGAATTTGAATCTATAGGCCGTGCTTTAATTTCATACCAAACACGATATGTTTGTGTTGCAAATATATTTGTCATTATTATAACATCGATCGATAAAGGGTGTGTGGCTTAAGACGTCAATAAAAAAAGTTGCCCAAGAGTGCCATTTTGGCACCCGGTGGTGTGAATCTAGACTTACTCATCCATGATTTTCAGCAATAAAATCACATTTGTACCCTACTTCACGGTCATGTCGAGCTTTCACCCGACTAAGGGTCCATCAGTATCGAGCAAGATACACAGCGAGTCGTGCAGTATGCTTGCTGAGATTTGTACCAGTGCCCATTCATGAATGTATTGTGTATGCTTGCTCAACTGATGACATTGTACCCCCGCAACACGCATACTTATATAATAATAGTACAATACTGAGTTTCTTGTCCCTCCATTCGATTGTCCCTGCTTAGACTAATTCTGGCTATCTTACATTACATGTTGCTATTAAGACCATTGTTATTTTGTTTTACTAATAGTGACTCTACTGTATCATTTTAAACCACCAGGATCTACATTCAACATTCAACAAGTTACCAAGTACATACATAATGAATTTGAAGTGTGATGATTCAATGGAAGTGACGCGTGATGACAAGCAGCCGTTTGATTGGCCACGTCCCTTGCCTCCATATCCTAAACCATTCAACAATGGTCATTTGGGTGATGGTTATCTATTGGCATCAGACAAACAATGGGCAGAGGCATTGAAAACGGACTACTTAAAATGGATAGTCTTTCATTCAGCCGAGAGTGGCGAGGAGGAATTGGACTACTTCTTGAAGATCAATGCACCTTCTGTTCTCAAAAGGTAAGATGATGATATATTTTACAGAGTGATGACAATAATCTTTGGGTATAAGAGGACTTGAGATGATACATAGGGTGTACCTGGATTGACCTGTAATGACCCCTACATGACCTTAGACCCACTTTGCCAACACTTTAGGGCCCCTCTCTCTATATGAAAAGTCAGACTTCAATCCCAACTAAACTTGGTGACAATACTATTTTGGTAAGGGGATTTGAGATGACTCATGGGGTGTACCAAGATTGATCTATGTGACCTTTGACCCCATTTAGGTAAATTATTTCCCAGCCAGGGATTCACAAGTCGTGACTTGTAATATATTTCATTTCGTTTCATGAAAGTGGCCCACTCCCTGGCCCACCTGCTTTAAGTGACACTGATTTGATATGGGGTTCAACAATTCCCCCATACCTTAAGTATGTCAGTAGCAAAACATTGTCAATTTGAGTTAAACAACGCTGCTATGGGCAACCAGCGCGCCGATCAATCTGCACCACGCGGATAATCTTTTCGGCACGATACACGATCGCAGACTCGGTGTGTTGTTTTTTGAATGATCGTGCCAACTGTTTTCATCGAGTTTTTAAGTTTACTGAAACTTGATTATTACTTACTTACTTACTTGGTATACTTGGTAGATTAGGCCTTTACTCCAAAGGGAAGGACTCTCAAATTTTTCTTGAAAGATGCCACACTAGGAGCAGAAATAACTGATTCTGGAAGGTTATTCCATGGACCGACCACTCTGTTAGAGTAAAATTGGCCGGCTAGTTTGGTCCTGGTTCGCCTGACAAACAGTTTTTTAGAGTGACCCCTGAGGTCTCTAGTGGGTAGAGAGAAGTACTTGTCAGATGCGGTTTTGTAGTGACCATTAATGAATTTGTAAGTGTCAACCAGCTCTGTCTTTCTCCTTCTCTGCTCCAAGGATTCCATGCGGATCTTGTTGTCTTTGCACAGGCGAAGGCAGTTTTTCTGCGCCTTTTCTAATTTGGTAATGTTATCTTTTGTTAGAGGGCTCCACGCAGTAGAAGCGTACTCCAACGCTGGGCGGACTAGGGACTTGTAGAGAGTTGATATTTTTGTCTCGTCGAGTCCAGTAAAGCAGCGTCGGATCATCGCTGTCTTTTGGCGGGCCTTCTTGGTTATCTCATTGATATGAATTGTCGGCGTAAGATTATTACTTACAGTAATACCTAAGTCTTTCTGACTACTCACTTCCTGTAGGTAAACTCCATTTAGGGAGTACTGGTACTCGATTGCAGCCTTGATGCGAAGAACCACACATTTGTTAGTTTGGTCAATTTGGTGAATTTTTAGTACAGGGAAGGGATACTTATGTGCGCCAAGTCGTTTGAAGCTATGTGTGTTTCGGACCAAGATAAAGAGTGTGTAGTATTATAGGTCAGAAGTCACAAACTGTTCCAATAATGTTGAGAAATGCACCAATTCTGATTAAACGGGACAAAACTTAAGTTTAACATACTTAATGACCCACAAACTATATATTGTTGGAAAGCTTATGATTCAAGGTTTTTCAAAAAAGAATCAAATTATACAGGGTGTGTAACACTTTTACAGGGTGGAACATAAAAAAGTTGATCGTTTTTGCTCCTCACAAAATATTTTGATAGTTTGTACAATTAGGGTTTAGCTGAAGATAGTCACCAAAATCAGAACAACCGCAGAAGGTGCTACCAAATTTGCTAAGAATCACCTGCCCAAAATGTACACAGGAAAAGTACAGGGTGTCTAAAATTATGATGAAATAATGCATAAAATGAAGGTTTGTATATAATATTCTATGAAATTTAGTTAGCATGGACTATTTAATTTAAAGGAAAATGGTTATCAAAACGAACTACATGAATATCATTAAAGTTCTTTTTATTTTGAATACAGGGTGGTCCAAAATAGGTCTGAATAGCAAATTTTTCATAAATCTATGAACAATTCTGTGAAGAAACACTTCTGGCTTTTTTAGTTAAATGTTTTACTACCCAGGGTAGAAAAGGACCGAAGAGTCACACAAATGAAATAGAGAGACTGTGATTTGGCCATTGTTTAATCAATAAAATGAATAAAACTGTGTATTTTTTACATTAAAACACTCCCTGAATTGAACACCATATTCTAGTAGAGAATGTCTAGATAACAATTCAATATTATTATTCATAGTAGCAGACACATGTTATTAACACATATGGCTCATTCCATGAAGTTGGGGCATATTATGTGACATCCAAGTGAAATTTTCAAAATGGATATTTTCCAACTCTTTCTTCTTTTTTAGGTTCTACATTTACCAAAGTCCAATGTAGAACTTTTTTTTTTAATGTAACATTTGGTGTAAAATAACCGCACATGTTCAACAGTTGGATGACATTTCCAAAAATCCTGATGCTACATGGACACCATTTCCCATTTCCATATCATTTTCTAATAAATTAGCTTAAGATGTGGGCCAAGTTTCTATACCTCAATTAACTACTTGGAACCACAAATTCATGAAAAGAAACCAGATTTGTCTAGGTTGAACATAACTTAACGAACAAGACATCGTATAGATTAACTGTTTTATGTAAAAACTCATTGAAAAGTGACTCTTTATTTTGCAATCTGTATAATGAATTTAAATAAAGTACATATCAATATTTGTTTGATGTAAAGTACTCTATAAACCATGCACATTGATTACATTATAGTCATAAAGTAAGTATATGAAGTATTATTTACCTGTATAATATCTGAGACGATAATCGTCTCAGATAATATGTTATAAAATGCACTACCGATGCTACATGGACACCGCGTCTTGTAACATTGTTAATAATAAGACTATTCATACTGTTACAATTATTTGAGTGTGAATCGTTTGTCTACTTGTTCATCATATCAAGTAGATACACAGAGTGAATTGCTTGAAATTTATCTAAACACTGTTCATGTAAAATTTACCTTTTCTGTGTACTTTTAAGTACACAGAAAAGGTAAATTACTTAAAAGTATTACGATGCTACATGGACACCGTGCCCTAAAATATTTGGAACAGCTTGAACAGGTGCATCTTTTTCAGATCAATAGAGAGGATGTACTATGATGTTAACCTTTTATGTTATAAGCACACGATAAAATTAATAACATGGATTGTAAAACTACAAATTACACAAAAAGATAACCTGCCATGTAGCATAAAACATAATTACCTATGATACACATACACCATTTCTTACAATTACACAATAACAATACACCATTGATCAAAGAAACTTAAGATGTCCACTGAAACAAACTTCATGCAGTGTTGTTCTTAAAGTACCCTTTGTGATCTTAGTCTCTTTGCTCGTTTCTGATTGAATCATCCTCTATTATTGATAAAGATGATTGAAAAGTGTGATCACTTAAAAAGTCAGTTTGCAAAAAAATAATTTAATTGCCATGATGGATTTCTTTGGAAAGGTACTAGTTTTTGAAAATGATGGGTTCCTTGTCTTCATCTCCATAAAGTCCAGGACGATAGAACTGTCTTCTGAATTAATGTCAAGAACCTGCAAAGCAAAACAAAATAAACCCTATGGCTTAGTATCTTCATGGAACATTGTGTATTGATATTGGAGTAGATTATTTATTCATGTTGCACTTTTTGTGTTGCAGGAAAATATTTATATTAAAATCATGCTGGAGTATTTTATTTATTATTCATTTAACATGAAAAAGAATAGCAAAGGATAGAGAACTTAAATGATTTACAATTATTTGTTTTATTTATAGTAAATAAAACTAAAATAAGGGAATGTTTATTGTGAATTCAGTGAAATGCTAATGGAAATGGTGTCCATGTAGCATTGTGTATTAATATATTTCATTAGATATACATCTCTCATAATATGCCTTTTTTCTGTAAAGTGTAGTAAAATGTAGGCAATGTTTTGAATGTTTTGGGTGATGGATAATTTCGAATGGGGTAATTGTTTTAGTCTAATTAGGCACATTTTATGAAATGCTACATGGACATGGTGTCCATGTAGCATCGTATTGGTAAGCTATATTATTAGCATTAAAAGAGCAAAAACTAATTCATTATTAACTTCAAAGTTTATTAATGATGTGATTCTACAAAAAAAATACAATTTCAACGAACTATAACGATACCTAATGCAAAATATTGCCCATGCTATGCCCGATGCTACATGGACGCCAAATTATTATGGCGTCCGTGACTCAAAATAAATATCATAACATGAAAAGAAAATCTGATTCAGTGTTTCCCTTTCAATAAAAATGCATTAATAAATACAGACATACAAGCAACATTAAGAAATAATTACAATCGCACTTACCATTCACAAAACTATCCAATGTTTACATTTTGATGCTACATAAAAGTCCCGATGCTACAACGGGACACCAGCGACTGAAACCTTGATAAAACTAGCCCACATGTGGCAAATTCCAAACAAACCTGATAGCTATTGACCTCTATCCTTACAAAAAGAAATATGGAATGTTTTATTTATCTCCAGGGGGGATTCCCACAAATTGCATAGGATGTTTATCACGATGCTACATTTTATGGTTAGGACACCATGCACACGGCACGGTATACTTTTTCATGAATGTATGGAATGGTCTTCATGAAATTTATTCTCATTTGCAATAGTTTTCAATTGATAAATGCTCTTAATTTTGGAAAATAATTTTAAAATGTATGATAGAGAACTACCCCCATTCAGCAATGAAAACTCCCGATGCTACACGTGTATATTTTGTGGACACCGTGCGTAGCATCGGAAAGGCAATTTTCATGTTGCTTGGGTGAAAAATCAGTCCAGCGTGACGAGGTGTTTTGGTCAGTAAACTATGAATACATGTATCTTTTATTAATCAAATCAATTTCCAAGCAATTCTATGATAGTTTTGCTTACATAAAACTCATATTAATTGTTGTGTTTTCCATGTCACGTTTTTTAGCAAACCACCTCATTTTTATTTATTTTTTCCTTCAAGGAAGGGTCGATTTTTTCTTCTTTTCATGGCTCAATACTATAACCTAGTACTGTTTTTGGACACTAATTTTTTTTGATATACACATAGAGTAAAACAGTTTATAAGCTGCCTAAAGTACCAAATTCTGCTATTTTAACAAATACCCCAACTTCATGGAATGAGCCATATGAGAAGTTTGAAAACTTTCCTATATATACTTTTAAAATGGCATCAATTTCAAAAGTTCTAGTTTTCCGCTATTTTGTGTAGAAACCTATGGGCGCCTCATCCACCGGCCCCACCCTTGACTCACTCGACGTTTAGATTGATAACTTCACTGTTACTAAACATGTGGCTTTAATCCTTTTTTTATTCGGTAGCTGGATAAATTGTCTTTAATATGATACCAAAAATGTTATGTTTTTTTTGACAACTTCTATTTAAAATAGAGACGCGTATCACGATTTTAAGGATTTTTGAAACGGCCCCACCTTATTTGATATACCTATTAGTGACCTGTGACCTATAGCCCTGTCATGAAATAACTCAACAACAAGTCATCAATAAATAATCACTCTCGTTCCCTGAACGATTACATCTATTAGTATCGATCTGAACAATATGCACACATTATCAATACGGTGCATGTGGGTTCGAGTTTAGTTCTTTAAAAACACTAGGTGGAGAAGTTATGTACAATTATCACACAAATAGTAAAATCATCCAGACACGGTGAATGTATGTGATAATTTGATATGTTGAAATTGTTAGAAGCATATACACTTTGACCGTGCCATCTCGTTTTTAACGTTGAATGGGATTAAATCATGTTTCAGTGTGTGTGCATCATATCACCAATCAACAACTTGCATTCTGCGTGTGCTGCGTGTTTATTTCCCTCGGGCAAATAAAACATGCAGACGCGCCAACACCGTTGTCGATTGGTGATGCACACACGCTGAAACATGATTCAATCCCTTGTTATGTCTCTAAATAAAATAAAGATATCCCCACATTTTACCCATCACTTGTTGGCATCTTACTGCAGCTTACTGCAGATCATAAGATTTTGCCTTTTAACAATTAGATCCAAATTTTGGCAAAGTTATTCCTCAAGGAAGGCCTAACTATTTGGGTGCCTAAGTGCCTGCATAAACAAAAGTATTATTGATTCCAATTTTATCTAACCATGATTTATGATTCATATTATTCATATTTACCAACAGATCTGATGGTGTTGGCTGGATAAGCGTTCTAGGACCTCACTTCTCACCAAGAGAAGACAGAGTAGGCTTGCAGAATGCCTGGGAAGCTATGAAGGAGTCAGGACGACCTATCAATTCAAACACACTCCTAGATCTAGCCAGGGCTTACAGATGTTTATCTGGGAAATGGTTTTTTCTTTTGCAATCTGGTTTTAAGGTAGACCATGCCTGGGCAAAAGTTGCCAGGGGTATTGTGACAGGACAGTTTGGAATGTCAGCTAAAGTTAGTCCAGCTGAAATCGACAATGGCATCTGGAAGAGTCATGTTATTTGTGTTTATAACAGTGATTTCAATGATGAAGAAGCTGTATTTAATCTAGAAGATGGACTGAGGAAGGCTGGTATCAAGTGCAGTATGACATACAAGCCAGATGCTTTCACCTATATGGGTATATACAGAAACAATAAATGGAAGATTAGGCCAGCAATTTATGCCAGTAATTTTGACCTTAATCTACAAATGTCAAAACCTGCTGCCATTTCTACTCCATGATTAGGATAAATACTAAGAGACATTACATTTGATTGGAAATTTTACTTTGAACTGTTTCAATAATGTTAAAGAAAAAGCTGCTTTTACAGTGTATATTAACAGTTAGTGTTAAATCTCCTTTTCAATCCTGTCATTTTTCATTGCATGTTCATCATATCTCTGCCAATTAAGATTGTTGCATTGTAATATCATATCCCAAGGCTATTCTAAGGAAACGGTATGTATGATTCCTTTATTGTTGCATTGTAATATCATGTTGTACCCAAGGCTATTCTAAGGAACCGGTATGTATGATTCCTTCATTGTTGCATTGTAATATCATGTTGTACCCAAGGCTATTCTAAGGAACCGGTATGTATGATTCCTTCATTGTTGCATTGTAATATCATGTTGTACCCAAGGATATTCTAAGGAACAGGTATGTATGATTCCTTCATTGTTGCATTGATATATCATGTTGTACCCAAGGATATTCGAAGGAACCGGTATGTATGAATTATACAGTATGATTCCTTTATTGTTGCATTGTAATATCATGTTGTACCCAAGGCTATTCTAAGGAACCGGTATGTATGATTCCTTTATTGTTGCATTGTAATATCATGTTGTTCCCCAAGGCTGTTCTAAGCAACCGGTATGTATGATTCCTTCATTGTTGCATTGTAATATCATGTTATACCCCAAGGCTGTTCTAAGCAACCGGTATGTATGATTCCTTCATTGTTGCATTGTAATATCATGTTATACCCAAGGCTATTCTAAGGAACTGGTATGTATGATTCCTTTATTTTTGGCATTTACATGTCAGTGTTCTTTAAACAAGGTTTCATGCATGTAAAAATTCATGTAAGGAATGTTTTTTTAAATGTTTTAAAGCAAGGGATTGACATGGAAAGTGTCCATCAATTTTTAACCATGTTTGATGCAATGTTTTAAAACCGTGGAATGTTTTAGAGTGAATTTTCAGCAAATTTCAAAATGTCAATAAGGACATGATAAAGAAAGAAACTGTGTCAAAAGCACCCCATGTAATGCTTTGTGGAATAAGATTTTTTGCATTACATGGTGTGATGAATGGTACAATTTGCTAATTTTTTAAAAATTGTTTTGGGAGGTTGAGTAGAGCTAGTTTTAGTTTTACGTTTTTGCTGCTAAAAAGACCTTAGCTCATTCAAAAAATGAAAACATATTTTAACAGTTAGACAAATTTGAAAATAGAAAAAAAATAATAAAAAAGAAAAGAAGAATTAATAAAAAAAAAACACACCATGTGTACAGAGACAAATTCCTGCACACATTTATTGTTGATTTGGAGCAACAATCTGAGATCGTGAACATTTGATGCCACTAGTATTGCGCTTTTTAAGAAGGTTTTTTAAGAAGTTCCAGAAAGCATGCATCACAATTGTATTTCGAAGTTGGACATTTTATATAGCCAAACCATAGGTCACTAAACATGTGAATTTTATGTACAGTAGCTTACAGTACATATTGAATTTAGTGGGCTTCATTTTATACAATATATTTTTAATCAATTTGTGTTCTAAAAAAAAAAGACACTGGAGTTTTAAATTCAGCAGATCTACAGATCTGTGACATTGCTTGAAGATGGCATTGCTAGTAGTGGTACCTTCAAGATATTAACACAATAATGTTTAACTTTTCACATTTAGCGTGCCAATCGTCACCCTAGGAAATGGATACTCCTTTATATTACTAACGATGTGCAGGTCTGTCTACTGGGCCAGAGGGAGGGGGGGGGGGTTGACGATTACAATGTCAGCATGCTTGACCACAAAATCTAGTAATAAAGTTTTGTTACTAAGATGAGGTGCTTATGGTGAATTTTGGCTTCAGAGGAAATCTGCTTGTAAGGGGTGTCTGAAATATCTTTGGTTGCACATGCTATAACAGCATGACAGTTGTAGTGCCCTCCCCCACCAACCCCAAACCCCTCCCCCTGGGCCTTCTGGGTCACATTAATTTGTAAAGTAGGGCCTAAAAACAAGCACAGAAAACACTGGTCTTGTGACCTGATGTAAACTGCTCAAAAAGATTGGAATTTGTTTTCAATCACAATTTGTTCAAATATCTCGGGATATCTTCATTTAGTGTAATATATCATTTAAAAGCTGATGTGTTCATCTTTACAATGATACCAAATGTGAAACAATCTTTTGCCCCAGTGCTGGCTTGAGAACATGGGGAGTACACAATCTGAATGTGCCAAACTTGAGAACATGGGGAGATCACAATCTGAATGTGCCAAAATCAACGCTATTTCGTGCTCAAAAGAACATCTTTGTCGTCTGTTCAATGAAGTGTTACATAGACCACTAAGGTGTAGTGTGATGATCTATTGATTTTTAAGTACAAAATAGTGTTGATTTTGGCACTTTCAGAATGCCTGCTCCCCATGTTCTCAAGCATGTGGCTGAGCACTTGAACAAAGGATTGCTTCAAATTGGATATCATTGTAAAGATGAACAAATCAGCTTTTACATGATATATTACACTAAATGAATATATCCCGAGATGTTTGAACAAATCGTGATTGGAAAAAAAAATCCAAACTTTTTTTGAGTAGTTAGTAGGGCCTAAAAACCAGCACAGAAAACACAGGTCTTGTGATACGAATGTTGCATGCATTGTATGTATCAGACTCGGGAATCTTGCGTGTTAACTGTGTTCAGAGTGTAAACATAATGATACTGAATTTTATAATCAGTTTCGATCAATTTGGTGATTTGTTAGCATAGATTTATAAGAAAATTGGCTACCAAGATCTGTGGTATCTCATGTTTTAAAACCCTGGAATTTACTAACTCAATATTTTTGAAATTGTTGTTTCATGAAAAACACATGAATTATGGTATCTATCATATTTTTATTTTTGAAATTCTTAACTCAATATTTTTGAAATTGTTGTTTCATTAAAAACACAATTGCGGTATATATATCATATTTTTATTTTTAAAATTCTCAACTTAAAAATGGGTCTTCTGACAAATCCCAATATGAAAAAGCGTATGTGGAATTATTTGTTTTATGAATTATTATTAGAAACTTACGGTAGACTTTTCTTTTGGTCTCTTTCTAGGTTTTTAATGATTCTATGTTCAGATGCATACATTAAGTAACCACCCATTATTTTTGGAACTCTTGTAAAGGTGAAAATAGACAAATTTCACTAAGTTTATGAAGCCTGGTTTTATGTGCAATATGTTACTGAACTTAATTGTCTATGAACATTTTCATCATTTTATCAAAATTCTATTAAAGATGGGTGACCTGATGTCCTGCTAAAATTTTCAAAGGGTGTTTATTATTTGACATATTTGACATTAAGGCACATCATCAATACAGTAATATTCCTATTTCAGGCAAATTGCTACAGTGGTGTTTTCTTTACGATAGAAGCAAAATTTCATTTCAAATTGTTGATAGAGCAGCTAGTGTCCATACTGCTTTTGGAGGTTATCTCACTACTTTTTCACTTCTAGGATCTAAAGGAAATGTCTCTCAGACCTAAATTTTGCTGGGATGAGGAAAATGTGGGCTTTCTTTCTTATGACACCCAAAATCTCAATGTTGATGGAATAAAGTAAATTTGTTTGGATCACCCACATTTAAATTAATTTTCAGATTTATAGAAAAACAAGAAATCTTAGTTGGCTTTAACATTACACCAAGCTTATTGCAATTATTTGTCACAGAATGAGGGTACTATTTCATTTTATTTTACATTTACTTCATTTTATTTCATTTCAATTAAATTCACTTAATTTTATTTATTATTACGGTATATTTGTTATCTATTAATTCGTTAATTTATACATTGATGTTCATGGTAAATGGTACATTTATGTATTAATTTATTTCGAAAAATTATTATATATGTTTGTATTTGTATCATTATGTAATGATACATTTGAAGCAGAATATCATGAGAAGGGTTCACATTTTAAATAAAGAATATGTTTTTACTATCCAAAGATTGGATTTGTATTCTAGAATGGTATATTAAAATATATTTATCTTGCATACACTTTTATTGTTAAGAATACACTAATGGTTTGTTGTTAAAAATGAAGTGTATATGTTTATGAATAAATTTGAGCATGCAAACAGAGTTGTGACTATGTCAAATGATTATACTTTGATACTTTTCCTGAAATGGTTTGGTAACGAATAATAGCCATAACAGTACTTTAAGGGGTGTGTACCATCCTGAAGACGCCTTGTATACTTCTCTGCTAGATTCCTCTGTGAATTTGCATTATTTCTTTGTTTTAGAAGTTACGAGCTTAGAATGAATCCCTCAATAGTGTGAATTATAGAAAGGCTACAACCCCGGAATATTCAAATCATATCACGTCATACAACAGTTATATCATACCTTGGTTGGATTGTGATTTCATGTAATTCATTTTGAGGGGAAATTGGTAATAGTCTAGAGGAGGCTAACTCTCATACAAGGCCTAAGGTGAATCGTTCAACCGGTGTACCTTCTCAAATCTGATCACATAGGTAGTTAGTATACCCTCCAGATAAGTGCCAGGTAGTGAGTCAATCCAAATAGTGGTGTCACATTTTTTTTTACAGGCCTTTTTAGAAGTGTTTCATTCGATAGTAAAATAGCACGATTTCAGGGTAGGGGAAACATAAATCATCACATATATACTTATTTTAACCGAATTGCATCATTTTTGCATTAAAATATGCCATATGGTTACATCTCGCACGTTAATATTTTCATGAAGCTGTGTATCACACAAATAATTCGAAATACTAATATAACATATCCATTTGACAAAATATTAACATGTTTATTGAATACTATTTTCAACATTCAGCAAAGTTTATTCAGACATAATTCTAATAAGTTATTCATCATTAAATGTTGTCGTATTGGTAACGGTCAAACATGTTGCCAGTCATATTGGAAATGTAATGGACAGATAATAACTTCGCGTATTTACATATTGTTTTTACAAAGTGTCCCAGAGAATAGTGAAACTTGATTGTTTTAGGTGATTGAAAATTAAATTGTCTCATCATTGCGTTTACTTACCAAAATAGGTTCTTTTGGTACCAATGGATATAGTATGAACCTCTCTCCTCTTGGTCCGAAATTGTTCTCCTGGACTAGCTTTGATTGTGGTCTTTCCGGATCAATGACAAGGTTATAAATCATTTCATTTTATCATTCTATTATTGAACTTTAACATATATCTGTGAAGTAAGTAAAAGGTTTTAACGGGTTCGCCGTCGGACAAGTTTTAATCTGTCAAGCTTTCGTCAGGATTAGCTCTGACTTCTTCAGGATCAAATTATTATAATATTAAACAAAACATAGAGATTGCCACTTCTCTTGTTATCATCATTTGGGCTGCCCCTTGCCCGATGATTTGAGAGTAGGTGCCCTTTCCTACTTGTGAAAGAATTGGTGGCTCTGAAAAGAGCCGTTCAGATGGATTGCCGCTTCCACTGAACACGTAGGTTGCCACTGGCCTACTATATATAAATTTGATTCTAATAGAACCTCCAAAGGACTGCCCCTTGACCAATAGAAATAACGTAGAGGCTGCCCTTTGTCTACTACATACAGACTACAAAAGTCTAATGCACAGTACTTAGTGCGGTCACTGATCTGTAAAGATCGTTTGATCGTCTATGTTTTGTTTAATATTATAATAATTTGGTCCTGAAGAAGTCAGAGCTAATCCTGACGATATATTGACAGATTAAATCTTGTCCGACGGCGAACTCGTTAAAACTTTTTATTTATATTATGAATACCCGTCGTAAAAGCCTATCTCACAATCTGTGAAGTATTTCATAACATAATTGAAAATTATTTTTTGAAGTAAACAATAGTGGTCATGCTAAAATCATTTAGTTGCAAAGAATGAGTCAATCATTTCACATAAGTGTCGTCGTCAGACAACTCAGAAGACTTATCCAACGTCGTGTATGGATTACAGCATCCCTCGTGACACCCGAAACAGGCGCAAGCTTCTGTGCAGCTAAGGTTGTGCATCTTGCAAGAACAGTTAGCTCGTCGGCATGCAGATTATTTGCAGCCACAGTGAGTGAGCTCCAAAAGCGCAAGTGGTGCAGGATCTTGTTTGTTTGTTTGTTTGTTTGTTTACACGGTCGGTCCATACAGACACACGCTTGGGTCCTGAAGGGACCAGACTCAAGCAAATTGCTCGGGCCAGGCTTAAAAAGCCTATATAAGTGTGTCATCAAACAAAATTCACTTTATTAAAATATAAAGCCAGCAAATATGATTCAAAATCAGTACTTGATACTCTAAGCAAGATAAACAATGTATCAGTATCAAACACCCTAACCAAGTAGTCAAAATAGTGTGATACACTAAGCAAGAATTTGTGTAGGTTAAACCTTTATTAAGCATGATACATTCAAACTCCCTTTTTCCTTCCCTAGTAAGTTTGAAACAAAGATGAGCTGATCTAGATCAGATCCCCCGGCCCATGCGAGGGATAGAATTGAGAATTATATCCAGCCTGTAAACAGCTATTTATTCTGCATGAAACAATATGGACCCTAAATACGTAAAGGCCAAGTTACATGAAAGGTATACTCTTTTTCTTAAAGGTATATGACCCGATCACTTTTTGGGGGCTATGATTTTTTTTTCACATCAAGATATTCTGGTATCAGAAGAATCCCTATATTTTTCTCATTATGTCTGTAAAATATTAGGGGCCAGAAATGTTTCGTTTGGAAATTATAGGCTAAAATGTGGTGAATTACTGCCAACCTGTCTGTGTATACTACTCAATGGGCACATGTCTTTTGACCTTGCGCTTCTAAAAATAGAACCGTTGGAGTTATGCAACTCAAAATTTTGGAATGCAACAATTTAAAGGATGTCCTTTCATGTCAAATAGAAAACATCAAGTTGAAAATCGGGTCAGCAATCGGAACATCTACCTTTTATTACCATATTCATGTTACGAAAATAACATATGTTTCGGCTCGAAAAACTACCTTAACGAAACTACCTTAACGACCTGATTTTTTGGACATGCCTGATACCTCTCTTGTGTTGACCAGTAAGCAAGCTTCTTTTTTGGGTGTGAGGTCAGAACAAATCCAAATGTTTCAACAAACCCACCTTCCAACTAACCCCACTCTCCCCTAACATAAAGAAAGAATCTAAAACATTCTATTTCTGTGGTATACTTTCATGCTTTCACGAAACTATAGTCTATTTATCCATCACGAGACTGTGACATTACTAATTGCAGCTCATAAATGCACACGGCTACTCAAGGCGGCACTGGTGCAGGGGTGTGCCACTTAGCTTGCCGATCGGAAGCCACTTTTAAATTAAAATTTGGTCAGCATAGAATTTGGTGGCGCTATACTGATAAGGCGTGATTGTAGCAGACGACGCTGGCCACGCGTGTCTCAGACGACCCAATATGGCAGCGGGAGTGCACCATTTTGAATTATTTTTAACAGTCATCGCCCGGTTAACGATGAAAATTCTTCTAATGATGAATTTGTCAAAATGATAAAATTTACATTCGCCGATTACGTGTTTATATTCACTACGAATTCAAAATGTAGGTTTCGTGTGGCCACCGTCGTCTGTGTAAATCTACAGCGCCCCCAAATCAATGCCGACCAAAAATGATGTTAAACCTGGTTAAACATTGTTAAACGCGTTAAACGCCGGTCACGGACGCATTCCGGACGATTACCCTCATTTATGTAAATATTAATAGAATCCCTGACTGGTGTAGGGGAGATGCGGGAGAGTTGAGCCACCGGGAGAGTTGAACCACCCCCTATAACTCGAAAAGTAGTAACTTACTAAAATTTATATTGGCACATATTGTTATATAGCATCAATACGACATTCTTAGTGTTAAACTCTACTGTCATGTGTGCTCAGTATCAAAGATACCTAAACAAAATCATTTTTTTTCACTTTTGAGTGAAAAATAGAAAAATAAATGTTTTGTCTTTTTTCCCATAGCAAGACTTAGAATATAATAGCGGTAATTTGTTTATTGAAGGGGGTATATATGACCATTATTTTAGAGAACTATTGTAAACTACCAAAAGTTCTACACCAGACAGGATTGGGTTATTTACAAAATGGTCACCATGAGGAGAGTTGAGCCATTGGTCATGGGGAGAGTTGAGCATAGGGAAAACATGTAGTAACCTTTTGATTTTTGGACTAAAGGTGAAAAATGTATAATAAATGAGAGAAAATGTTATTTTGTGCCATGATAATAACAATTGAGCACCATATTTACTTTAAGGATTAATAAATCAAAAGTTCAAAAAATATGATTTTGTTTTTTTCACCAGCCATTGACTTATCATGCTGGCTCAACTCTCCTGTAATGGTGGCTCAACTCTCCCATACTGTAGGGAGAGTTGAGCCACTTTACCATTTTTTTTCAAACCTTTTGTATAAATAAGCCTTAACTGCTATCCCAACTGTTATTGTTTCACAACGAAAACAACACTCTAAAGTTTATCTTACACTAATTTTTTACAGGTTTGTACTTTTCTTCCGCATATGGTGACACAAAATATAAAAAATGGCTCAACTCTCCCGCATCTCCCCTATACACACGATCGTATAAGAGGGCAGGGAAGATATATGCGTGCGTAAATGCTGCACTTGTTTAACGTCACTGTCCAGAGGAAGACAAAAAGAGTATAGTCTATGTTGAAAATTTCATGATTCTGAGCTTTATTCCGTGTACCGTAATCCCTAAATCAAGCCTTACACCAGGGACAATCGAATGAAGGGACTAGAAATGGCCTATATCGTTACATCATCGTATTCAATTACCAAAAAAAATTAAAAAATGCGGTGTTGCGGGTTTATAGCTCTAGTAGTTGCGGTGTGTTTTTACTCAAGGAACTCGAAGGTTGCCCTATAATCTTTCGAAAAATGATCAAAATATAATTTTCCAAAAAAAATGGTCCTAGGTCAAACTGAATACAATGTATACGTGATTTGTTTAAAAAATAACGTTCTAGTGTTAATAATAATCGGTATATTCGAGAAAAATTTGAGAATTTTAGATTTATAAAAAATGTGAAAACATGCTAGAACAAAGTAATCGGAAAATGATGTTCTTTGATGATATAATCCCTTGATATAATGTATATTTGCATTTCTAGAGTATAGTAGTTCAGCAGGAATTGCACAGGTATGTAGTCAAGTGGATATCTTCACACTTATGACATGACCGTAAAGTAGGGTACAAATGCAATCTGATTGCTGAAAATGATACACGAGGGAGGATGTCTAGATTCAGAATATTTATTTATTGACGTTAAGCCACGCCCTTTTCGATAATGTTATAATTATGACAAATATAGTTTGTCTTATAAACAAAATGTCATGTTTGGTATCAAATTAAAGCTGTTGACTCCTGAAATAAAATGATATAATAAATACATAAAAAAGTCAAAAGAGGTCAAACGTGATTAAAATGTATTCATACAGGTCATGTCACCTGTAATTTCATGTCACCTGTGATTTCATGTCACCTGTAATTTCATGTCACCTGTGATTTCATGTCACCTGTAATTTCATGTCACCTGTGATTTCATGTCACCTGTAATTTCATGTCACCTGTGATTTCATGTCACCTGTAATTTCATGTCACCTGTGATTTCATGTCACCTGTAATTTCATGTCACCTGTGATTTCATGTCACCTGTAATTTCATGTCACGTACAAACAACGCTATATCCTGCCTGTCGATTTGATCCATGGTGCAAATAAAATTGTCAACTTCATCAATGCCTGTTCCCATACACATCAGGTGCTTGTTAGTAATATATTTGGAGTTAGAGGCACATCAGCATACTGATAATTGTTTGTTTTGAAAACGTTCAAATATTTTATACAAGTAGATTGAGACTATGGTCTTCATTATTTGTGGTTATTTTGGTTAATTAAAACCGTGCCTTGTTGAATGGCTACAGTATACTACTTCACAATTCCACCCTCAGAACATAAGAAACCCCATACTGCAGTTACCAGTATTCTCATTATATTACTTCTCTTAAGGACATATGAATAGGTGTTTGTTTTTTTAAATAATAGTTTTTTTATTGATTTGCTTGTATTTTGAATTTTTTATGATGTATCATATTGTAAAGCGCTCTGAGGGATTGTGATCCACAGTGCGCTATATAAACACTGTTTTTATCATCATCATCATCATCATCATCATCATCATTATCATTATCATTATCATCATCATCATCATCATCATCATCATCATCATCATCATCATCATCATCATCATCATCATCCTCATCCTCATCCATCATCCATCATCCATCATCCATCATCCATCATCCATCATCCATCATCCATCATCCATCATCCATCATCCATCATCCATCATCCATCATCCATCATCCATCATCCATCATCCATCATCCATCATCCATCATCCATCATCCATCATCCATCATCCATCATCCATCATCCATCATCCATCATCCATCATCCATCATCATCATCATCATCATCATCATCATCATCATCATCATCATCATCATCATCATTATTAGTTGCGTACAGGCATGTAAATCAACATTAGGCCTCCATTAATTTGGAAACACTGTGAGATAGCACAACATTGCGGGTAAAGTGATTCAAAATAAGCTGGAAATAAAAAGACTTATATTTTGAAACTAATAATGCTCAGATAAAAACGATTGCGTCATTAGCCTGAATTTGAATCTATAGGCCGTGCTTTAATTTCATACCAAACACGATATGTTTGTGTTGCAAATATATTTGTCATTATTATAACATCGATCGATAAAGGGTGTGTGGCTTAAGACGTCAATAAAAAAAGTTGCCCAAGAGTGCCATTTTGGCACCCGGTGGTGTGAATCTAGACTTACTCATCCATGATTTTCAGCAATAAAATCACATTTGTACCCTACTTCACGGTCATGTCGAGCTTTCACCCGACTAAGGGTCCATCCGTATCGAGCAAGATACACAGCGAGTCGTGCAGTATGCTTGCTGAAATTTGTACCAGTGCCCATTCATGAATGTATTGTGTATGCTTGCTCAACTGATGATATTTGTACCCCCGCAACACGCATACTTATATAATAGTACAATAGTTTCTTGTCCCTCCATTCGATTGTCCCTGCTTAGACTAATTCTGGCTATCTTACATTACATGTTGCTATTAAGACCATTGTTATTTTGTTTTACTAATAGTGACTCTACTGTATCATTTTAAACCACCAGGATCTACATTCAACATTCAACAAGTTACCAAGTACATAATGAATTCGAAGTGTGATGATTCAATGGAAGTGACGCGTGATGACAAGCAGCCGTTTGATTGGCCACGTCCCTTGCCTCCATATCCTAAACCATTCAAAAATGGTGATTTGGGTGATGGTTATCTATGGGCATCAGACAAACAATGGGCAGAGGCATTGAAAACGGACTACTTAAAATGGATAGTCTTTCATTCAGCCGAGAGTGGGGAGGAGGAATTGGACAACTTCTTGAAGATCAATGTACCTTCTGTTCTCAAAAGGTAAGATGATGATATATTTTACAGAGTGACAATAATCTTTGGGTATAAGAGGACTTGAGATGATACATAGGGTGTACCTGGATTGACCTGTAATGACCCCTACATGACCTTAGACCCACTTTGCCAAAACTTTAGGGTCCCTCTCTCTATATGAAAAGTCAGACTTCAATCCCAACTAAACTTGGTGACAATACTATTTTGGTAAGGGGATTTGAGATGACTCATGGGGTGTACCAAGATTGATCTATGTGACCTTTGACCCCATTTAGATAAATTATTTCCCAGCCAGGGATTCACAAGTCGTGACTTGTAATATATTTCATTTCGTTTTATGAAAGTGGCCCACCCCCTGGCCCACCTGCTTTAAGTGACACTGATTTAATAATAATAATAATAAACAGGCATTTAAAAGACGCATTTCAAACCGCAAGGAAACACAATGCGCCGCACAAAGATAAAATCAAACAATTCAAAATTTAAATTCAAAATTTAAAATTTAAAAATTTAAAAATTTAAAAATTTAAAATTTAAAATTTTTAAATTTAAAATTTAAAATTTAAAAACTTAAAATTTAAAATTTAAAAAATTAAAATTAAAAATCTAAAAATTAAGAATACGCACAATCTGTACAATCATAAAATACCATAACAAATTAACAAAATATATACATGAGTAAAAGGCAAACACAATTGAAGCGCAAAAGTCAATATAGATACAGAATTGCCAAAATTACAAACGAGTGAAAAGGTAGTGCTTCAGCTTGCACTTAAACTGTTCGACAGTGGAAGCAGATCGAACCTTGGTGGGAAGCGAATTCCACAGTTTCGGGGCAGCCGCCGAAAACGCGCGCTCGCCATACGTACGGGTATGAATTACACATGGTGGATCCAGCAGGTCCATGGATGAAGATCTAAGAGTCCGAGGAGGATCGTGTTTCTTCAAGAGTTCTGTCAGATAAGAAGGGGCCAGACCATGAAGGCATTTGTAAGTTATAAGCAGTATCTTGTATTCGATATGGGGTTCAACAATTCCCCCATACCTTAAGTATGTCAGCAGCAAAACATTGTCAATTTGAGTTAAACAACGCCGCTGCTATGGGCAACCAGCGCGCCGCCGATCAATCTGCACCACGCGGATAATCTTTTCGGCACGATACACGATCGCAGACTCGGTGTGTTGTTTTTTGAATGATCGTGCCAACTGTTTTCATCGAGTTTTTAAGTTTACTGAAACTTGATTATTACTTTCTTACTTACTTGGTATACTTGGTAGATTAGTCCTTTACTCAAAAGGGAAGGACTCTCAAATTTTTCTTGAAAGATGCCACACTAGGAGCAGAAATAACTGATTCTGGAAGGTTATTTCATGGACCGACCACTCTGTTAGAGTAAAATTGGCCGGCTAGTTTGGTCCTGGTTCGCCTGACAAACAGTTTTTTAGAGTGACCCCTGAGGTCTCTAGTGGGTAGAGAGAAGTACTTGTCAGATGCGGTTTTGTAGTGACCATTAATGAATTTGTAAGTGTCAACCATGCGGATCTTGTTGTCTTTGCACAGGCGAAGGCAGTCTTTCTGCGCCTTTTCTAATTTGGTAATGTTATCTTTTGTTAGAGGGCTCCACGCAGTAGAAGCGTACTCCAACGCTGGGCGGACTAGGGACTTGTAGAGAGTTGATATTTTTGTCTCGTCGAGTCCAGTAAAGCAGCGTCGGATCATCGCTGTCTTTTGGCGGGCCTTCTTGGTTATCTCATTGATATGAATTGTCGGCGTAAGATTATTACTTACAGTAATACCTAAGTCTTTCTGACTACTCACTTCCTGTAGGTAAACTCCATTTAGGGAGTACTGGTACTCGATTGCAGCCTTGATGCGAAGAACCACACATTTGTTAGTTTGGTCAATTTGGTGAATTTTTAGTACAGGGAAGGGATACTTATGTGCGCCAAGTCGTTTGAAGCTATGTGTGTTTCGGACCAAGATAAAGAGTGTGTAGTATTATAGGTCAGAAGTCACAAACTGTTCCAAAAAAATGTTTCACTTCTAATAATGTTGAGAAATGCACCAATTCTGATTAAACGGGACAAAACTTAAGTTTAACATACTTAATGACCCACAAACTATTGTTGGAAAGCTTATGATTCAAGGTTTTTCAAAAAAGAATCAAATTATACAGGGTGTGTAACATTTTTACAGGGTGGAACATAAAAAAGTTGATCGTTTTTGCTCCTCACAAAATATTTTGATAGTTTGTACAATTAGGGTTTAGCTGAAGATAGTCACCAAAATCAGAACAACCGCAGAAGGTGCTACCAAATTTGCTAAGAATCACCTGCCCAAAATGTACACAGAAAAAGTACAGGGTGTCTAAAATGATGATGAAATAATGCATAAAATGAAGGTTTGTATATAATATTCTATGAAATTTAGTTAGCATGGACTATTTAATTTAAAAGAAAATGGTTATCAAAACGAACTACATGAATATCATTAAAGTTCCTTTTATTTTGAATACAGGGTGGTCCAAAATAGGTCTGAATAGCAAATTTTTCATGAATCTATGAACAATTCTGTGAAGAAACACTTCTGGCTTTTTTAGTTAAATGTTTTACTACCCATCTTTATCTAAGTTAGACAGCTATTTCATTATAGGCTATGCGAGAAAAAGGAAGTTGTGCAAAAAGATGATTTTTTTCTTGATTTAAGTAGTATAGATCATTGGTTCCTAACCTCTTTGGCCCACGACTCAATCAGACATATTTGGTCAGAACCCTGACCCCCAAAATGAATTGCGAAAAAATTATCCCGATTGATTAAAACTGAAACTGTTAAGTCATATGATGCGAGCGTAGCGAGCAGACATTTTTGCGTATTTGAACGGTTCTTTTGGGTTTTTCTAAGCGTTTTTAGAACGAAATATGAAAATGGTTCCACAAAAAGCTATATATATGACCCCTCTCTTTAGGTTCGTTATTTATTTATTTTCCGACCATGATTTTCCATACTATTTTCGACGAATTGGGTTTTTGATTTCCCCGCTTGACGAAATAATTTGACTAAAAACCTCTTAATTTCCTCCGAATAAGTATAATCCCAACCCCACCCGAATGAATTTAGTTCCGGGTTACCTGTTTCCGGAAAACATGAGCGCGAAGCGCGCGAATTTTTTTTCCTATATACTCAGTTCTGGCTATAATTAATGTGTATTTTGGTTTGAAAAGGGCTTTTAGATAGATATTTCTGGACATATGCACGCATAGCACACGAATATAAATGTTCTTGCATACGTACTCATTCATAATATTTGTAAAGAATATGGTTTCGATTCCTTCGACTGAAGCCTTGAAATTTGATAGAATTAAATATATAAACCCATGCAATGTCTATCTGTCAATTTTTAAGGGGTGCATGCCCCTCCAAGCTGGATTATATCAGCCACCCCCCCCCCCCCCCCCAATTTGGACACGCCACTGATATCCCAAGTGGTTGCAACTAGGCCTTTTCAATATACCGATAGACATCTGTTTTCCTTTCCTCTCTTCTTTCCCTTTTCTTTTCTTTCCTTTTTCTTTTCTTTCCCTTTTCTTCTCTTTCCCTTTTCTTTTCTTTCCCTTTTCTTTTCTTTCCCTTTTTATTTGACTTATTTTTGAGGCGGGAGATTATATATGCTATGCGGGAGTGCGGGAGAAAGAGTGTCTATGCGGGAGACTCCCGCCTAATGCGGGAGAGTTGACAGCCCTGCAAAAGTTCTAGTTTTCCGCTATTTTGTGTAGAAACCTATGGGCGCCTCATCCACCGGCCCCACCCTTGACTCACTCGACGTTTAGATTGATAACTTCACTGTTGCTAAACATGTGGCTTTAATCCTTTTTTTATTCGGTAGCTGGATAAATTGTCTTTAATATGATACCAAAAATGTTATGGTTTTTTTGACAACTTCTATTTAAAATAGATCAGACACGTATCACGATTTTAAGGATTTTTGAAACGGCCCCAACCCCACCCGAATGAATTTAGTTCCGGGTTACCTGTTTCCGGAAAACATGAGCGCGAAGCGCGCGAATTTTTTTTCCTATATACTCAGTTCTGGCTATAATTAATGTGTATTTTGGTTTGAAAAGGGCTTTTAGATAGATATTTCTGGACATATGCACGCATAGCACACGAATATAAATGTTCTTGCATACGTACTCATTCATAATATTTGTAAAGAATATGGTTTCGATTCCTTCGACTGAAGCCTTGAAATTTGATAGAATTAAATATATAAACCCATGCAATGTCTATCTGTCAATTTTTAAGGGGTGCATGCCCCTCCAAGCTGGATTATATCAGCCACCCCCCCCCCCCCCCCCCCCAATTTGGACACGCCACTGATATCCCAAGTGGTTGCAACTAGGCCTTTTCAATATACCGATAGACATCTGTTTTCCTTTCCTCTCTTCTTTCCCTTTTCTTTTCTTTCCTTTTTCTTTTCTTTCCCTTTTCTTCTCTTTCCCTTTTCTTTTCTTTCCCTTTTCTTTTCTTTCCCTTTTTATTTGACTTATTTTTGAGGCGGGAGATTATATATGCTATGCGGGAGTGCGGGAGAAAGAGTGTCTATGCGGGAGACTCCCGCCTAATGCGGGAGAGTTGACAGCCCTGCAAAAGTTCTAGTTTTCCGCTATTTTGTGTAGAAACCTATGGGCGCCTCATCCACCGGCCCCACCCTTGACTCACTCGACGTTTAGATTGATAACTTCACTGTTGCTAAACATGTGGCTTTAATCCTTTTTTTATTCGGTAGCTGGATAAATTGTCTTTAATATGATACCAAAAATGTTATGGTTTTTTTGACAACTTCTATTTAAAATAGATCAGACACGTATCACGATTTTAAGGATTTTTGAAACGGCCCCACCTTATTTGATATACCTATTAGTGACCTGTGACCTAAAGCCCTGTCATGAAATAACTCAACAACAAGTCATCAATAAATATTCACTCTCGTTCCCTGAACGATTACATCTATTAGTATCGATCTGAACAATATGCACACATTATCAATACGGTGCATGTGGGTTCGAGTTTAGTTCTTTAAAAACACTGGGTGGAAAAGTTATGTACAATTATCACACATATAGTAAAATCATCCAGACACGGTGAATGTATGTGATAATTTGATATGTTGAAATTGTTAGAAGCATATACACTTTCACCGTGCCATCTCGATTTTAACGTTGAATGGGATTAAATCATGTTTCAGCGTGTGTAATCAACAACTTGCATTCTGCGTGTGCTGCGTGTTTATTTCCCTCAGGCAAATAAAACATGCAGACGCGCCAACACCGTTGTCGATTGGTGATGCACACACGCTGAAACATGATTCAATCCCTTGTTATGTCTCTAAATAAAATAAAGATATCCCCAAATTTTACCCATCACTTGTTGGCATCTTACTGCAGCTTACTGCAGTTTAACTGCAGATCATAAGATTTTGCCTTTTAACAATTAGATCCAAATTTTGGCAAAGTTATTCTTCAAGGAAGGCCTAACTATTTGGGTGCCTAAGTGCCTGCATAAACAAAAGTATTATTGATTCCAATTTTATCTAACCATGATTTATGATTCATATTATTCATATTTACCAACAGATCTGATGGTGTTGGCTGGATAAGCGTTCTAGGACCTCACTTCTCACCAAGAGAAGACAGAGTAGGCTTGCAGAATGCCTGGGAAGCTATGAAGGAGTCAGGACGACCTATCAATTCAAACACACTCCTAGATCTGGCCAGGGCTTACAGATGTTTATCTGGGAAATGGTTTTTTCTTCTCCAATCTGGTTTCAAGGTAGACCATGCCTGGGCAAAAGTTGCCAGGGGTATTGTGACAGGACAGTTTGGAATGTCAGCTAAAGTTAGTCCAGCTGAAATCAACAATGGCATCTGGAAGAGACATGTTATTTGTGTTTATAACAGTGATTTCAATGATGAAGAAGCTGTGTTTAATCTAGAAGATGGACTGAGGAAGGCTGGTATCAAGTGCAGTATGACATACAAGCCAGATGCTTTCACGTATATGGGTATATACAGAAACAATAAATGGAAGATTAGGCCAGCAATTTATGCCAGTAATTTTGACCTTAATCTACAAATGTCAAAACCTGCTGCCGTTTCTTCTCCATGATTAGGATAAGCACTAAAGACTAAGAGACATTACATTTGATTGGAAATTTTGCTTTGAACTGTTTCAACAATGTTAAAGAAATACATTAGCTGCTTTTACAGTGTATATTAACAGTTAGTGTTAACTCTCCTTTTCAATCCTGTCATTTTTCATTGCATGTTCATCATATCTCTGCCAATTAAGATTGTTGCATTGTAATATCATGTTGTACCCGATGCTATTCTAAGGAACCGGTATGTATGATACCTTTATTGTTGCATTGTAATATCATTTAAAAGCTGATGTGTTCATCTTTACAATGATACCAAATGTGAAACAATCTTTTGCCCCAGTGCTGAGCTACTGGCTTGAGAACATGGGGAGGTCACAACCTGAATGTGCCAACATCAACGCTATCGTGCTCAAAAGAAGATCTTTGTCGTCTGTTCAATGAAGTGTTACATACAGGGTGAGTCAAAAAGACTGCAATAGTGGAAAGAAGCCATTATGTTTTCAAAACCAAAATGAATTTTAAAACTTTTTAAACGTTGCAAGAATGATGTATTTAATCCTAACTTTGTGTGAAAAAATGAAGTCGATTACATTTTCCGTTTGCCTTTGGTGAACCTTTTGACCAGTGCACCCATTTCACACGTTTGTCCACGAGATACCCAAAATATGCATCAAATCGCAAAATGTGTCTCTCATTCAAATTTGGAAACTTGAGTTCATTTGTGATGTTATTGGAATTTGATGCATCCTTTCTTGTTTACATGTGAGTTAGCATAATCAATTATAATCATACCCATGCTATGAAAGCGTATAATGTTCTAAATTTTAATAAAAAACTGAAATTTTCCATTTTTTTTTGTTGGCGGGATATTCAAATATGAAAATGCAATGCGTGCCATTTCAAATGAAAATCACTGTGCTCGTGGACAAACAGGTAAATCTGGTTGTGCAGCAAAGAGGGTCACCAAAGACAAACGAAAAATGCAATCGACTTCATTTTTTCACACAAAGTTAGGATTAAATACATCATTCTTGCAACGTTTAAAAAGTTTTAAAATTCATTTTGGTTTTGAAAACAAAATGGCTTCTTTCCACTATTGCAGTCTTTTTGACTCACCCTGTAGACCACTAAGGTGTAGTGTGATGATCTATTGATTTTTAAGTACAAAATAGTGTTGATTTTGGCACTTTCAGATTGCGGCCTCCCCATGTTCTCAAGCATGTGGCTGAGCACTGACTGGAACAGAGGATTGCTACAAATTGGATATTATTGTAAAGATGAACACATCAGCTTTTACATGATATATTACACTAAATGAACATATCCCGAGATGTTTGAACAAATCGTGATTGAACAAAATCCAAACTTCTTTTGAGTAGTTTAGTAGGGCCTAAAACCAAGCACAGAGAACACTGGTCTTGTGATACGAATGTTGCATGAAAATTGGCTACCAAGATCTGTGGTATCTCATGTTTTAAAACCCTGGAATTTACTAACTCAATATTTTTGAAATTGTTGTTTCATGAAAAACACATGAATTACGGTATCTATCATATTTTTATTTTTGAAATTCTTAACTCAATATTTTTGAAATTGTTGTTTCATTAAAAACACAATTGCGGTATATATATCATATTTTTATTTGTGAAATTCTTAACTTAAAAATGGGTCTTCTGACAAATCCCAATATGAAAAAGCTTATGTGGATTTTTTGTTTTATGAATTATTATTAGAAACTTACGGTAGACTTTTCTTTTGGTCTCTTTCTAGGTTTTTAATGATTCTATGTTCAGATGCATACATTAAGTAACCACCCATTATTTTTGGAACTCTTGTAAAGGTGAAAATAGACAAATTTCACTAAGTTTATGAAGCCTGGTTTTATGTGCAATATGTTACTGAACTTAATTGTTTATGAACATTTTCATCATTTTATTAAAATTCTATTAAAGATGAGTGACCTGATGTCCTGCTAAATTTTTCAAAGGGCGTTTATTATTTGACATATTTGACATAAAGGCACATCATCAATACAGTAATATTCCTATTGCAGTCAAATTGCTACAGTGGTGTTTTCTTTACGATAGAAGCAACATTTCATTTCAAATTGTTGATAGAGCAGCTAGTGTCCAAACCACTTTTGGAGGTTATTTCACTACTTTTTCACTTCCAGGATCTAAAGGAAATGTCTCTTAGACCTTGCTGGGATGAGGAAAATGTGGGCTTTTTTCACAATCTCAATTTTGTAGGAATAAAGGTAATTTGTTTGGATCACCCACATTTAAATTGATTTTCCCCTCAGATTTATAGAAAATCAAGAACAATTAGTTGGCTTTAACATTACTCCAAGCTTATTGCAATTAGTTGTCACAGGAAGAGGGTATTATTTCATTTTATTTCACATTTCCTTCATTTTATTTTATTTCAATTCAATTCATTATATTTATTATCTATTAATTTGTTAATTTATACACTGATGTTCATGGTAAATGGTACATTTATGTTTTAATTTATTTCGAAAAATTATTATATATGTTTGTATTTGTATCATTATGTAATGATACATTTAAAGCAGAATATCATGAGAAGGGTTCACATTTTAAATAATATGTTTTTACTATCCAAAGATTGGATTTGTGTTCTCGAATTGTAATGGGTATATTAATTATCTTGCATACACTTTTATTGTTAAGAATACAATAATGGTTTGTTGTTAAAAATGAAGTGTTTATGTTTGTGAATAAATTTGAGCATGCAAACAGAGTTGTGACTATGTCAAATGATTGTACTTTGATAATTTTCCCGTAATGGTACCGAATGATAGCCCTAACGAGCACTTTTAGGGGTGTGTACCTTCCTGAAGACGCCCTTGTATCCTTCTCTGCTAGAGTCCTCTGAATTTACTTGTTCTAAAAGACACAGGCTTAGAATTACTCCCTCGATAGTGTGGATTATTTAGCTATGTTTTAATAAATGTATTATTTTGTGGTAAAGAAACTGCATTTCGTATTGTTTCAGCACGTAATCAAGGACGTCCAATTCCCAGAATATTCAAATCATATCGACGCGTCATACGATGGTTGGATCCCGGTTCGATTCCCAGGGGTTGGATTGTGATTTCATGTAATTTATTTTAAGGGGAAATTGGTAAAAAGATTAACTCATTTTATTTTGAGTTCAAATAAAGTGCAGCTAAAGAAAGAGGAGACTTTCCTTTTTAATTTAATTTATTTTTGTAACTTTCTTGTATAGGATCTTAGAAAGTGCCACTTTTCTGAAAACATTAGTTTGGGGGGAAATGTGACTTCTTTTGAACTTCATGGCGTTTGGATGAATACCATAATAAAACTCAATAACGCTTCAAGTCGTATTGACTATACCACGACGGTCTCAATAACTAGATTGATCACAATTCTGATTTACCCCCAATAAACCTAGTCCTACCTTTAGGACTACTCTATCTATAATCCTAGAAAAATTGCTCCCCATCCGAGAACCGACCAACCCGAGAACCGAACACTCTTTTGACTCGGCTGGAGGATGGCTGACTCAGTGTTTCTATATTCTATCTTAGTATAGTATTTCCCTGGATAGTGGCCCTACGAGGAGGGCTACAATAAACCAGGGTGCAAGATTGTTCAATCAGTATTACCAGAGATGTTGTGTACGGATCCCAGAGCTGAGACAATTATTCCAGGGTGTGTCGACCGACAGTCGCAGGGCAGAACAGGACAATGTGCTCTCTAAAGTTTATATGTAGAAACGTAACGTTATTCAGCCAGTGGCGTAACTAGACTTTTTCATTTAGGGTGGGGGGGGGGGGGGGCAAGAAGGGGCAGTGACTTGAAATGGGGGGGTTGGCTCCATTCCACACCCACACCGATTGATTTCATTTGGGGGGGGGGCAAGCCGGGGCAAGGGTTCCAAGTGGAGGTGGGGGGGGGGGATCCAGCCCTGCTCCCCCCTCCACCCGTCCCCCCGCTGGTTACGCCACTGTATTCAGCTTTTTATTCTTAAAATTAAAAGTTGAAAGACGCCCTCTCGAATAAGAAATATACCGCTGTATTTCTGAATCTTCAAACTCTAGACTTTAACAATATAATGATTATACTATTTTATTCGTGTTCAAAACACAGCTACTGGAAAACTGAGTAAAATGGTTGAATATTGAAGGCATGTGCTCCTTTAAAACCATCTAGATTGTTCATAGTACAATGTCGTGTAGAGTTCATTCTGTTTTGGAAAATAATGCTGTCTCCAAAACATACCAACAGCGCGTTTTCTATTTTTCTTTCTCCAAAAAGTTAAATGCCGCCCTCTAGTGTTTTAAAAATAGTAGGTTATTGTTCAAAGTAGAATGACGTGAGTGTTGAAGTATGGAAATGGTACGTAATTGGCTTTCTTTAAATAGTTTTTTTTTTAAAACTGAATATTGCCTTCGAGAGTTGAATAGCATATAATTGTCATTGAATAACACATACATCTTTATCATATTGATATATTTGTTTATCTTTTCAATCCAAGATGAATATAACGTAAAATTTAAAAGGTGAACCATCATTGTTTTAGTTATTAAGAATTCAACCACCACTTTTTAATTTAATATGTATTTTGATTAAAGGTATATTATGTGATCTTTTCCAAGGGACGCCCTCAATCCTCGAAAAAAATTGGAAGCAGATTTTATTGCAGATTTACATTTCTGATAATAAATTATGAATATATTCCAAATTACAGAGCGATACTATTTCTAATTACCTCAAAATCATGGTTTTAGAGTGCGAATATAGAGTAAAATTTGAAAATAGATTGTCCCGGTACCGGGACAATCTATTTTTCAACCTCTTAAAACCATGATTTTGAAGTAATTAGGAATCGTATCGACCTGTAACTTAAAAGATCTTTATGATTTATGATCAAAAATGTAAATCTGCAAGAAAATCTGCTTTCATATATAGTAAAAATCAATGATAGAGGGCGCTACTTGGAAAAGATCACATGATATGCCTTTAACTTGGGTTCGCAAAATGTAAATGAAAATGCTAGATAATGTGTACTAGAAATAAAATATTGGGTGTTTTTATTCCTCATTACTTTCTTTAACAACCAAACCGTATTGAGCAGAGTAAGCTACATGTACAGTGATTTCTTGTAGAAAATAATGCAGAGCCCCCTCAATCTGTCAAATCAGTTATATTTTTCTAAACATCTGTTTGATCACACGTATTTTTATTGATTTCTATTTGAAAAGTAAAGGAAAGAGATTGAAATGTGTATTTAATGCTTTGATACGATCGCAATTCGCGGTGTCAAAGTGAATCGGAAGCTTTGTCATACCAAGAAAACCCGGTATGACCTGAGACTAATATATTAGTCTCAGATATGACCATGGAAGAGCTTCAGGCTTATGGAAGTATTACTTGGACACCCTGTATAGCGGCCTCACCTAGCAAGATAAGTATGATAGATAACCCTAAGATAAAAGCACAATATACAATCCTATTAACACGCTCTAACACTAATAGAATCCATCGCTCAAACTGACTTGACGGGTATGCACTATGTATCATTTATCAATTTGGAGTGTGCGTTGTTTCACAATTTTAATAAAGAAAGATTTATGGGGCTACTTTATTCTCACGTGAAACACACCCAGTACATAGGTTTCTTACCATGCAAATCTCAAATCTTATAGTCGGCTTGTCAAGGTCCATTTCGAATGAGATTTATTTAAATCGGGCTGATTTCTGTTCGAATCCCCGGGTCAGAATCCAAGAGGGCACTCACATGGAGCAAGTCGGGTGCCTGTCAAAAGACCTTAAGTTTTTCTTCAACCAAGCTTGACAATCCAGAAAAAACGATCCCTTTATTATTTTTTTACTATTATTCACATAGCCTACCGTATGTCATGAACATCTTTGACCCGGCACCTCATGGTCGACCAAAGCAGTTAACACACATTTTATAAAACCTACATCGATGGACCTCTTGAAGTAGTACTCCTTTGGATTTGGTTTCTGATGATAAGAATTTGGGTTATTGTCCATCACTGATAAAGTGCCTACTGGTTGTATTAACATGTTAATTAAAGGCAGATGTTCTGATTGCTGGCCCGGTTTTCAACTTTCTAATTTACATGAAAGGTCATCCTTAAAATTGTCGCATTCCAAATTTTGAGTTGCAGAGAACTCCAATGGTTCTTATTTTAGAAGCACAAGGTCACAATAAATTTGCCCATTGAGTAGTACACACACTGGCGGGGGTTAACACCACCTTCGGCAGTAACTCACCAAATTTTTAGCCTATAATTTCTAATGGAACAGTTCTGGTCCCTAATATTTTACACACATAATGAGAACAATATGAGGATATTCTTCTGATATCAAAATATCTTGATGTGAAAAAAAATTCATAGCCAAAAAAGAGTGATCGGATGATAGACCTTTAAGAGGACTCCTCTTTTACCATCAGCTCTGCCTATTTCTCCTTTTGAGTCGGTATCGGTTCTTTCTTAAAAGACCCCTATTCATCACACTTCGAAAATCGCGACAAGTTGTATTCTGATGTCTCACGTCAAAAATCGCATTCTTACACACATTTGGAAACTAGGAGACCTATGATCGGAGTAGTGGCACACTCGTGAGTTATCAAAAAGATGACTGTTATGACTTGATGTTTGAACCACGAAGAAGATACAGTGCATTGAGCTTCGAGAATGCAACAGACACGTACGATGGGTTACCATTTAAGCCAAAATATCTTGTGATCTTTTTTTTTCAAATTTTTACCCATATTCCCCCCTCTTATAGGCCTAAGTGAAGTTTGACTTATCAGGAAAGAGTGTCTATTAGAACTCATAAATCTTGACTATATTTTCCGTTTAAAAAATCATCACAGAGCTAGAACTTTGCTAAATTCACATTTTTCAACATTTGTTTTATTAATTTTCATCATAAAGCATTCCGTACTATATTGTTCAGTTGCGATCCGGAAACACTGTAAACGGTCTTAACACAGTAGCAAACAATGGAATATTCAATTTACGAAAGAAAACACCACTCGAAAAATAAACTATTGGGTTATCCCGACAACTTGACAACAAAATTGTATTTAGAGAAAAAGATCGAATAATATGCCTTCAAGAACCTCCATGGAAACATCTTGGAATTGTCTTTTGCGTGATAGGTTCAGCGCCTCTACTTAGGGCCTTCAAAACTTCGGTGTCACATGGTTCTGGTTTTCTTGATACTTGGGTGCGGCTTACCTAACATATTGTATAATAATAATAATAATAATGCATTTATAATGCGCCATCTATCTAGACAACCTGTAGTAAGGTATACACAATTTGGAGCTCTTGAGATTAATTTCCCATTCTATTTTAAAATCAGTTTATAGAAGATGCGATTAATTAAGATCATTTGGAAACATTACACGATCTTATTTTCTGGATTTTCTTTTTTTGCAAAACAATACGCTCGTTGTCTTAGTTTAGTAATTAGATGCTGAAAATCTTTCTTGATAGTTTTATTCCGTAAGAAGTATATGGCAACGTTCCAGCAACTGGTGCATCCAAAACAAACTCTGGCAAAAATGATGACATTATCACTAGGTGGGAAGTGAGCCATGTGCATGAGAGACACTACCTCGTATGGAATGAACCCGATAATCACAGACAACGCTATAAGAAGAAAGGTTTTCGACAAACGTTTCTTTCTAACATCGATTGCTCCATGTTGCCCAAGCTCAACAACTCGTTTTTGCTGATAGTTGATGATCATCAAGACACGAATGTACACAAATGTAACAACGATGATTGCTACCAATAAAGGAAGAGCTCCTACGATGTTAAACACAATCATGAATGATTTGATATAATAAGGAGTGTTATTAACAGACGCTTCATAACTGCACATAAGATGCGAGGGAACGTACAAAACAGCCCATTTACTTATGCTGCCCATGATCACGAGATATGCAAGGAAGATCAAATGAAACATGGCCAGCGATATTGCAGATCGACGTAAAGTTATGTATCTATGGTAGCTCAGTGGATACGCCAATGCTATGTATCTCTCTATATTCACAGCAATTAAGGAATATATTGTTCCAAAATAGGACGGAAATAAGAAGAGAATTTGGATGATACAACCAGTATCCCCGTACGGCCAGGCACCAGTCACTGCAATACCAATCGCTGGTATAACGAAGAAAATACACGATCCCAAATCTGAAATGTTCATTGATATCAAGAATAGTTTGGAAACATCTTCGAGTTCAGAGCTTCGCCACACAGCAATCATACATAAGGGATTTAATGCAAGTGATAAAATAGCTATGACACTCCAAATTACCGTCAGCAATGTACTGTCTATAAATCCATAATCCTCACGTGGAGTCGGAGCTACGGTGACATTCATACTGTCAACTAACGATAATTCCAAATGGAACTCTTATTCTTATATACAGTTTATATTTAATATCTGCTATCTCACCAATGAGCTTTAAACCATGCCTTGTGTTGTCGCATTTGAAATTGACCAGTTCGTAATTTGTAATCAAGAATCACGAATTCAGAGACGCAATCAAATATTAGTGCACACTTTGGAGATGTTAGGAAGATGCCCAGATTGGATTGAGGTAAAGTGAGAAGTGTGTGTAATGATGTAAAGTTACTAATAAACCCGCTTATAATTGATGGTAAGGTCAAAGTTGTCAAACCTGTATGTTAATTGGGGCTCACAAAATGTCAATTTTACGCTTAAAAAGCGACAGGAAATTTCAACTTTACTGGTGTTGCGCCCTCATTAGTCATTACATAATTGAGAATGGTTGACAGAAGTGGACCTTTGCCTTTTTGAAGTACTATGTCGTGTAGGTAGAGTATATTCTGTTTGGAGGGGGCAATGCTGTCTCCCAAACATAGCAATAGTGCATTTTCTATTTTCTATCTACAAAAAGTTAAATGTCGCCCTCTAGTGTTAAATAATAGATAACACAGGTATTATAATGCTAGATTTTGAAACATGGCACCATCTGTTCGTAAAAATGAAATGCGCACCTCTAAAGCTTTGAAAACACAGTATTATTTTTTTCTTCAAAGTAGAATGACGCCCTCTGGTGTTGAAGTATGGAAATGGTACGTAATTGGCTTTCTTGGGAAATAGTTATTTTTTTCTTGAAACTGAATCTTGCCTTCGAGAGTTGAATAGCATATTGAATAACACTTTACACATACATCTTTATCATGTTGATATATTTGTTATATATCTTGGCAATTCCAAGATAGATATATTGTATGTATTTAAAGATGTACTGACCAATGCAAATAGTTTAAAGGTGAACCACCATTGTTTTAGTTAAAGAATTCAACCAACATGACACCATCTTTTCGTAAAAATGAAATGCGCACCTCTAAAGCTTTGAAAACACAGTACTATTTTTTTCTGCACATATGTATTTAAAGATGGACTGATACAAATAGTTTAAAGGTGAACTACCATTGTTTTAGTTAAAGAATTCAACCAACATGGCACCATCTTTTCGTAAAAATGAAATGCGCACCTCTAAAGCTTTGAAAACACAGTACTATTTTTTTCTGCACATATGTATTTAAAGATGGACTGATACAAATAGTTTAAAGGTGAACCACCATTGTTTTAGTTAAAAAATTCAACCAACATGGCACCATCTTTTTGTAAAAATGAAATGCGCACCTCTAAAGCTTTGAAAACACAGTACTATTTTTTTCTGCACATATGTATTTAAAGATGGACTGATACAAATAGTTTAAAGGTGAACCACCATTGTTAAAGAATTCAACCAACATGGCACCATCTTTTCGTAAAAATGAAATGCGCACCTCTAAAGCTTTGAAAACACAGTACTATTTTTTTTCTGCACATATGTATTTAAAGATGGACTGATAAAAATAGTTTAAAGGTGAATCACCATTATTTTAGTTATTAAGAATTCAACCACCAATTTTTTCGATTCATAAAATTTAATGGAGATGCTAGAATATAATGTGTACTAGAAAATAAATACTGGATGTTTTCAATATTTAGTTATTCCTTTAACAACCAAAACGTATTGAGTAAGATTAAGATAGATGTAAGATACATGAAGTATGTTATTTTGTTTGTAGAAAATAATGCGGAGCACCCTCAATCGGTCATATCAATTATATGGTGTTTATTTCTAAACACCTGTTTGAACACACGTATTTTTATTGAATTTTATTTGACAATTGAGACGATGGCAATCCGTTGTGCAAAAGTGAATCGAAAGCTTTGTCATATCATGGAAGTATTCATGCTTCCATGGTCATATTAAGCTTCCGGTTTTCTTGGAAACCCTGTATCAGATTATTGTGCGGCCTCACTCAGCAAGATAAGCATGATAGATAACCCTAAGATAATAGCACAATATACAATCCTATTAATACACTCCAACCCTAATAGAATCCATCGCTCAAACTGACTTGACGGGTATGCACTATGTATCATTTATCAATTTGGAGTGTGCGTTGTTTCACAATTTTAATAAAGAAAGATTTATGGGGCTACTTTATTCTCACCTTAAAAACACCCAATACATAGGTTTCTTACCATGCAAATCTCATCTTATTCTCGGCTTGTCAAGTTCCATTTTGAATGAGATTTTATTTAAATCGGGTTGATTTTTTGTCCGAATCCCCGGGTCAGAATGCAAGAGGGCACTCATATGTGTGTGCGTTTAAAAAAAATTGTTGTACAAATCCAATTTGCTACTCAATGCTAGACAGTTTCGTCTTCCCGTTCGGAAGACTTCTTCCGGTTACTTGGATCCACTTGTTTTTCCCGCGAGATTTGCTTGCATTATTGGTCCCAGAAGACATAATTTAGAGAATAAATACCGGCGTCGCGGTTGATGATTTTGGCCCCCTGCCTGCGTATCCAAATGGATTCTCTTATCCATCGCTTATGTTTGTCGTAGTCTTTGTCAAGGATTGTTGCCCCGTCCCAGTCGATCGTGTGATTTTCTTGTGCTTAGCAGCTACCATAGGGACAGCGGGGGGAAAATGCCACCCCTGACCGAGAAAAAAATCCTTAAAAAACCCTTAAAACGCCATTTGTGCCCCCGCCCCAAGCCCTATTGTGCCCCGCCCCGTCTCCGGATGTAGTGTGTATAGGCATTATGATAACTTACATGGAACATTTTTCGAGCGCGTTTCGTGTAAACCCCCCACCCCCCTTTCGGAAATCTTGCCCCCCCCCCCCCCCCCCCCCACCCGAAAAAAATCCTAGCTATGCTACTGTTGTTATATATAGTTGGTGACACTGACAGCTGATTTATGTTTATGTTTTCTGTTGGCTGACTTTCTTGGCGTCTTTCTTGTGTTCGTTTAGCCTTGTTCCAAACAGACGGCCTGTCGCACCAACGTAGACTTTGTCACACGAGTGACATGGGATCTTGTAAACACAATCCCTGGTCTGTAACGTGTCTCGTTTGTCTTTGGGATGTACTAATAGTCGTTTATAAGTGTGTTGTAAGGTTTCATTGCAGTCTGGATATTGTACTTCTTAAAAGTCCTTTGTAGTCTTTAAGACACACCTTGGATGTAGCAAATCTACATCTCGTGGGAAAAACAAGTGGATCAAGTCACTACCGAAGAAGTCTTCCGAACATGAAGACGAAACTGTCTAGCATGTGAGTAGCAACTTGGATTTGTACAACTTTTTTTTAAAAACATTTCAATCTACAATCCTGATGAACTTATTCAAAGATGTGTGTGCGTTGTTTCACAATTTTAATGAAGAAAGATTTATGGGCCACTTAATTCTCAAGTGAAACACGCCCAATATATATAGGTTTTGTACTATGAAAATCTGAAATCTTAATATAGTCTCGGCTAAATCTGAAATCTTAATATAGTCGGCTAAATTAGCTGACTATATTAAGGTTTCAGATTTTCATAGTACAAAACCTATATAAATTGGGCGTGTTTCACTTGAGAATGAAGTGACCCATAAATCTGCTTGTTTCCATTTTGAATTAGATTCTATTTAAATTGGGCTGATTTTTGTCCGAAACCAAGAGGGCACTCACATGGAGTATTCATGTGCCTGTAAAAAGACCTTTTGTTCTACCAAGATTGACAATCCAGAACAAATGACCCCTTCATCATGTTCATTATTCTTGTTAATTAGAAAACATTATTCACATAGCCTATATCATGTACATCTTTGACCCGGGGTGCCCGACTCAGGAATTACCTTGTAGTCGACCATTTATGCAGTTAACACACATTTTATATCCCAAAACCTACATCGATGGACACCTGAAGTCGTACACTGCAAAAAGGTTGCTTAAATATTTACTCAACATTTTACTCAACGTTGTTCAAGTATGCAACCGCTCAACTGTTGAATAAAATTTGCCCAACACCGTTGAATAACATGTTTTCACCAACAGTTGAATAATTCTAGTTACTCAAAAGTTTGGCAATTATATTCACCCAACAGTTTTTCAACGTTAAAAAAAATCATCATGAAGTATTTCTTATTATTTTGTTCACTTGTGTTATTGTACTGTCTTAACACGGTGTCAAACAATGGAATTCAACGAACGAAAACACCAGATTTATACAGAATTTACGATTAATTAAGATCATTTCGAAACATTACACGGCCTTATTTTCTGGATTTTCTTTCTTTGCAAAACAATACGCTCGTTGTCTTAGTTTAGTAATTAGATGCTGAAAATCTTTCTTGATTGTTTTATTCCGGAAGAAGTATATGACAACATTCCAGCAACCGGTGCATCCAAAACAAACTCTGGCAAAATGATGACATTATCACTAGGTGGGGCATGAGCCATGTGCATGAGAGACACTACCTCGTATGGAATGAACCCGATTATCACAGAAAACGCTAAAAGAAGAAAAGTTTTCGACAAACGCTTCTTTTTAACGTCGATTGCTCCATGTTGCCCAAGCTCAACAACTCGTTTTTGCTGATAGTTGATGATCATCAACACACGAATATACACAAATGTAACAACGATGATTGCTAGCAATAAAGGAAGAGCTCCCACGATGTTAAACACAATCATGAATGATTTGATATAATAAGGAGTGTTATTAACAGACGCTTTATAACTGCACATAAGATGCGAGGGAACGTACAAAACAGCCCATTTACTTATGCTGCCCATGATCACGAGATATGCAAAGAAGATCAAATGAAACATGGCCAGCGATATTGCAGATCGACGTAAAGTGATGTATCTATGATACCTCAGTGGATAAGCCAATGCTATGTATCTCTCTATATTCACAGCAATTAAGGAGTATAATCGGCCGAGTGCACCAATGACGGGTAACTTAATAGGGAGGTAAGCTACCTCCCTAGTAGTTATGCTGTAACTGTAGCGTAACTTACTAACGATGTAATTCTTAGAGCACAACTGGCGAATAACAACAGAATAGTAACTAGCGAGGTAAATATCCACATTAATCAGCATCGTCCCCTTACAAAATTAATTGGCGCATATGCGAAGTGTTAACCTATAGGTTACTGTAAAATACTGACGTGAGTGGTCCTCCGTAATATTTAAAATGTGTCGTCACTCGCTAGGTCATAGGTGAGTGTACATAATTAACATAAATAATCACGTTGACTCGGCTTGCGTTCCGAACAAAAATGACGGTATTTTTTTGGCCAAAAATTTCGAATTTGTTCAACGCTTTTTCAAAAATAAGGACTATCAAGACATTACAAACATATTTTGGGCGAGGGGCACACACAAATATTGCACCAAAAAGCACAATTTTAATGACAAACACAAGCACCCGATGCAAACAATTATATACAATTATAACACACCTCTTTACATTCACACTTCCGTGGCATGGATACCTTGTCCTTCGCCTGTTAACCGCAGGACCCCGGTTCGATTCCCAGACCACGCACGGCACGATATACTTCTTTTTTTCTTCTTCTAGTTATACCCTTCCACTCACAATAATGTTGAAACTTCAGTTTTAATTAATAAAAACAATAATAAGTTTATTTATTTAGTCATTATTTAAGATCCTTGGACAATTATAGTACATTTTGGTCAAAATATGACCCAAAGTCGGTGCGATTAGTGTTTGAATGGGCAAAAGGAGTTGATCTAAATTTTGACTAAACAAATCCCCAAATTGCATGAATGGATTTTCAAAATATAAAATATTTCAGCTTATGAGGGGTCACATTCCACTTCAAATATACATTCCCTGGGCATGCAAGCGAAATTGGTCTTTCAGCATCAGCGAATCATTCCCTCCAAGCCAATGTTCACAACAAATTTACGCTACTGCTAGAATCGACTGACTTGTGGCATAAAATGTTATGCCCCAACTTACTCTTGGGTCCGGTCAGGTATAACATTTGGCGTAAATTACCCGCCAGTTACTAGCCTAGTAGCTTACCCGGCATTGGCGCTCTCAAAATTTTGGGTTACGCCTCAGTTACTAGCGAGGTAGCGCTATTCTTCAGCTACCCGTCATTGGTGCACTCGGCCGTATTGTTCCAAAATAGGACGGAAATAAGAAGAGAATTTGGACGATACAACCAATATCCCCGTACGGCCAGGCACCAGTCACTGCAATACCAATCGCTGGTATAACAAAGAAAATACACGATCCCAAATCTGAAATGTTCATTGATATCATCAAGAAGAGTTTGGAAACATCTTCGAGTTCAGAGCTTTGCCACACAGCAATCATACATAAGGGATTTAATGATTAATTTAATGATAAAATAGCTATGACACTCCAAACTACCATCAGCAATGTACTGTCTATAAATCTTGGCGCGGATACAGGGGGGGGGGGGGGGGGGGGCTCTACGGGCCCGCCCCCCCCCCCCCCCCCCCCCCCACCAAGAAAAAGGAAAAAGGAAAAAGGAAGAAAAATAAAAATAAAAAAGGGGAAAAAAGGAAAAAAGGGAAAGAGAGAGGAAGAGGGGACTAGAAAAAGGAAAAGGAAAAGGGTGGGGGAGGAGGGGGTACAACAAGGCGGGAGGGGAGGCATGCGAGGGCCATAAGAAAATATTGCTCAAAAGTACATACCAAATCGCACCAAATGGGCTCGAAAATTGAAAAACAAATCTAATTCAGACTCCCCCCTGTTCGAGCTTTTAAACAATCTATACTTAAATCAAAATATCAGTATGCTCAACTTCTTTCTTGCATTGAAAAAGACAAAATATTTATTGGAAATGAAGAGGTGGCTTTTCGTCAAATGTAGACACCAGATCGCACCTTCTGAGGGGGGGGGGGGGGGGCATATCCCCCCTCAGACTCCCCCCTGTTCGAGCTTTTAAACCATCTATACTTAAATCAAGAATATATCAGTATAATATGCTCAACTTCTTTCCTGCATTAATATAAAAAAAACATAATATTTATGGAAATGAAGAGGTGGCTTTTCGATAACGTTTTGGTCAAAAGTATACACCAGATCGCACCAAATGAGTTTGAAAATTGAAATTTTGTCTACTTCTGAGGGGGGCCATTCTCCCTCAGACTCCCTCCTGTCCGAGCATAGCTCGGAGGGCGGTGCTGCGCACCGCTTGGATGGTACCAGCAAAAAAAAAGCATTTTTGGCCCCCACCTAAAATTTTCTGGATCCGCCACTGTATAAATCCATAATTATCGCGTGGAGTCGGAGCTACGGTGACATTCATACTGTCAACTAACGATAATTCCAAATGGAATAAAGATGCGAAGTTTTTATACAGCTTAGATATAATATCCTCTATATCACCAATGAGCCTAAACCATGCCCCGAGTTGTCACATTTGAAACTGACCAAAGTTCGCAATTTTTCATCAAGAATCACGGATTCAGAAACGCCCAATTGGAGATGTTAGGAAGATGCACAGATTGGAGACAGGGCAAATTGAGATATGTGTGTGTATAAATGATGTAAAGTTACTAATAAACCCGCTTATAATTGATGGTAAGATCAAAGTTGCATTTGTGGTAAATGATACGGTCTTTTGAATTATCGCCCTCAAGAGTTTTGTCGTTCAGCTTTTTGCAATATATTCAAATGTGTATGTGTTCATTTGTTAAGAGTTAAAGGTAGATGACCCGATCACATTTTCGTAACACAGAATTATTTCAAACATACGGAGATTTTCATATCATATGAAAGCTCGTATTTTTCTCATCATCATACTGAAATTTGACGGCCTAAATCGGTATAATTACCATGATTACGGAGAAATCGATGAAATAACGTCGAATTACCGCGAATGGTGGTAACCACCGATATAGTTTATGTACTACTCAATGGGTACAGTTCACAGCATCTTGTGCGTCTAAAATAAGAACCATTAGAGCTATGCAACTCAAACTTTGGAACACGACTTTTTTAAGGATGACCTTTCATGTAGAATAGAAAACTTCAAGTTGAAAATCGGAACATCTACCTTTAACTGACACCGGTTTAGGTTCATTATACTTTATCTGTAATAAATGGTGTTCACAAAAAGTCAATATTCCGCTTAAAAAACGGCAGGATTTTTCAACTTTACATTTTTCTTGTACATTTGAATATAACATATAAAACATTTGAGAAGTATTGACAAAACATGCAATTAAAATCCCTCAAAACCTATCAAATGAACTGAAAATTATAAAATGAGGTTCTTGTGAACTGTAATTGTGCGATCTCAATAAATTAACTTCTTATTTAGCTTGTTGCTTAAAAAGCAAATACATTACACATATCATGCTTTAGAGCTATAAGTACACCAAACTATAGGACAGATATTGCACAAGTCACCGCAGGTGACGAGTTGTAATATTGTATTTATTATGCGTTTATAGGAAGAAACCAATTTCAGAGAAGAAACCAATTTCAGAGTAGTTTATAGTACAGTAAATTTAGACTGGGGTACTGAGATGTTTATAAACATTCATTTCCTTTCATTTCATAACTTGTTTATTAAAATTAATATATCATACCTTTTCTTAATTGTAATATAAGGACCCATTTGGAAATAAGTTTCTTTTAGCTTAAAGGGTTATCCTCGGCATGTTATCATTTTAAATGTTTTGCAGTATAAATGTATGTATATTTGTAGTTATAATATAGAGTTTATATTTGTATTCCGTGCAATCCTATTTTTGTATAATGTGATAATATCAAATCAAATTAAATCAAATCATAGCAGTAAAAACACTGAATTGCATCAAATTAACAAAGAAATACATACAAACGAAATACATAGTTATAATATAAAACTTTAAAAGACTATTAGAATGATAAAATATTGCACATAGAATTAATACATCAAAAATTGAAAAACCCGAGCCCGCACTCATCAAACAGTCACGCATACTCCACTCAAACTTCAATACTCACTTAACGAAACACAACCCTCACAAATAATCATTACACACACCCCCACTGAACTCATAGACACACACCGGGCAAACCCCCACCTCCAATTTAAACTATCGTCTATTTCTCTATGTGCTTTTCCCTTTATCACATGATATACGGCAGGGCCGTCAGCAACTTTTGTCCAAGGGGGGTGCGTTTTCACGATTTTTTACCGGAAAGGGGGGTGCGTTTTCACGATTTTTTACCGGAAAGGGGGGTGCGTTTTCACGATTTTTTACCGGAAGTAGTAGTATGACGTCAGAGTGTTAGTGCTGCAGCACGCTGACGATGCGAGCGCCTCTGGCGAAGGCGGGCCCTGGTTGGGGTCCAGGGGGCAAAGCCCCCGGAAGCTCTGAGCATTACAGCGAATTTAGGACACAATTTTCATGTATCTTGCCATCGTTGACCCCATTTTCCATTCATAAAACAACATGTTACCCTAAAAAAAAGAAGAAGAGATTTTCAAGGGGGGTGCGTCCGCACCCAACGCACCCCCCCCCCCCTTCTGACGGCCCTGTACGGTATAAGGCCGTGTGTTTTGAACTCGCCACCCTTACCGTTGCATGTCCAGATTTTTACATTTTACACCATCTGAGATTCGAATTAGCATATTGCAATAACTATTTGTTCTACCCATTAAAAATTATATATTTTTTGAACGGTAATCTCACAAGGAATCCAAATATGCTATTGGAATTTAGATAAGGCCCTTCACAATAAAATGTGTGTTTCCTGTTACGAGCGCGCGTCCAAAAGTCCTCCCTCGTCATATATTTTATTATTTGATAATATTTTATTATATTACATTTTCCCTTTGAAAAATGCTGTTTTCCCATCTATTTCGCACATTTTTAGACCCGAATTTCATTTTGATCATTGCATTCGTGACTTGCCAGTAACACGAAATCGACGGGTCGCTGTAGTAGTTGCATATTACAGGCAATGCGTAATCGTATAAAATGAACTGTACATGTAGTGTGTGAGATGGAATATAGTCTACGTCGCATGCTTCAGGTTATTGATCGTTTAACACACCCGTCATGACAAGACAATACTTTAAACTATGTTGGCCTGAACTTTCTTCAGCACAGTTCAAGTCTAGCGAGTACCAAGTAAATGTATAAATATTGGATATTTTATTTAGTTTTTGTTTTATATGTTTTACGAATCCAGATTGTGTGTGTAATCGATTGTAATCGATTTGTATAGTATAGTATTTATTTGAATAATTCCAATAGAAATAACATTGGAAAATGACTTTCGCTTGGTCCTTGATCGGTTCAAAATTCGGCTACCTATAAAAATAAATTTACACGCATATCGTGATGTGCAAATGGCTATAGAGTACTGGTTTTGAAAAAATCATGCGCTTTCTATCGTGGCCAGTAGCCTTGGACGGTGTTCTTTTGAGTTAGATTTAATATTCCTGCTAGTAGTGTAGTTGTAGGTCTAGTAAGGTGCTTGGTGAGTCACAACAAACCATAATTGACCACATGTCTCAAAATGTCAAATTTAAATTAGATTTTGCGGTTCTTGGCTTTTGCGGTTGGTATCAATGACCGTATGATAGTTTGCAGTTTGCTATATAGATTGGGTGGGTCGAGGGGGTGGTAGTCATGTAGTGGTGGATATGGGGGTGGGGGTGGGGGTACTATGGAGAAAAACTTGTTGCTGTATACATTTTGAGATTGGGGATGGGGTGGGGGGAGGATGATGGGTTGGGTGAAGGGGTGATGGAGGAAAATGGCCAACATGATTTTTTATTTTTGCTGTGGTGGGGTGGGGTCGGGTGGATATCATTTGGGTGGTCCGGGGGTGAGGGAGGATGAGTGATGGGAGGAAAAATGTTACTTTGCTGTATTTGGGTGAGGGCTGTCCAATGACCAAAACTCACATACAACCGTATTAAAATGGATTTTGTGTTTTGCTGTTGTAGTTTCTAGCTTTTTATTTTCTATGCATAAAAAACAGTTTAATTTGTCAAATACGTTACCTTAGTTGACCCAAAGTGACATGCAACCCCAGGGGTTGGAGTAGGTCTACTGTAGAACAGACCATGCCATCTTGTATATATCAAAAGACCCCTTTTTAATTGTATATTCATTTTGTTTGGTATCTCCGGTGGTCCCTTTTTCAACATTTTGTTTAATAAAAACAATTGGTAGCTATTTTGGTCCATCTTAGGCCAAAAAAAAAATGTTGACTTGCCCTTCCGACCGACCCTAATTTTCGGAAATCTAGGGTCGCTATTTTTTTTTTTCTTCAAAAAAAAAAAAAAAAAAAGATTGAAAAAAAAAATTAAAACAATTGAAAGAAGCACATAACAATAAGAAAGATCAAAACGTATTTTTAAGTAGTATCTGCTTGTTTAAAAATAAAAAAATAAAAAAATAAAAAATAAATAAAAAATAAAATCTTTAAAACGTGTTTTTGTGCAGTAAATTTTCAAAAATTTTCAACAAAAAAAGAAAGAAAAAAAATAAATCCGACCGTCCGACCCTGACTTTGACCCTGAAAGGGCAAGTCAACTTTTGTTGTTGTTGGCCTTATTTCCCACCCTCCCCTGCTGGCATGGTCATAGTCATAGGCCTACTTGCTGATCAATCAACATTGTAAAGCCTTTGTTTTATGATGGTGTATATACCTTTTGTTGTCAGTCAAAAGACTGAAGCGGTGCCGATATTAATTTGAACCGTGCCCAAATAATAAAATCCCAAAATTAATAAATAATAAAAAGTCGCCTCATCCTCTTTTTCAAATTTGTAACCGGAAACACAAAATTTATTGTGAAGGGCCTAAGACCTAATGGTAACATGTTGTGATTAGGAATGTTCAAAAAATATCGATTTTTTTTCTTCTTCAAATTTTGATTTAAGCTCAATAATATTTTTATACCAATCCCAATCATAATTTTACTGAGCATATTTAAGTTCCTCATGCAATTACCCATCATAACATAATAGTTGTCAATGGTAAACATGTTGAAATACACTATATCGAGAAGTAAATGAGCACAAACGTTTAAATTTCACATTTATTAGAGTTTACAAGTATATTTCTTTGGGTATACACCCTTTCCTGATTTAAACGGCATTTTTGAATTCCCCTATTTGAGAGCTTTCCAAAAATGTATAATTTTGCGATCATCGGTTAAATATTTCTTTTGTTATAGTCATGTATGTAAAACCGCTGAATTAGGGCAAGTTCACTGTGTAGTGAATAGGGGAAAAGCCAAGGACAATGCAATCGATTCGTGATTACAATTGTTACGTAATAGTTGACACGTTTGTTGAAACAGAAACTTATAGAATATAAAACAATCTAAAATATGAGAGCAAAATCATGTTTGTACCATACAGAAATGAGAAGTTATTGTACTTGGAACGTAGAATTGGGAACATTTTCTATATTCCCCATAGAGATTGTACACAACGCCACCGCTACCGCCGCCACCGCCACCGCCACCACCCCTGACTTTCACAACATAATCATTCATATCTCAGCCAAACATTTATAGAAATACCTGATTTATTCACACACTGTAGCTAAATAAATAGGCTTTCACATGACACCTCAACCATAGCTCTACCACATTTAGTTGTTGAGTTAATAGAGAGAGATGGATGATTCGTCACCAAAAATGCAACGCCACCATCCTTTTTGGGTGGTGAGTTCAAAACAGGTGGCCATAAGTCATTGGTTTTTTGATAGGGCGCAATCTGAGATAACCTTGCAAATCAAATTACATAGTACCGTTATAACACAAAGCTGGGACTTAACCATTAACACTAAGGCCCTGTCTCACCATGGCTTATCGCCTGAACGTAGGCCTATGCCAACGTATGCGAAATATCGAAAAATACGTTAGGGGTAAGTTGGGGATACGTCGTTTACGTTAAGAGCACGCTGTGATACGCTGTGAAAATTTGGAACACGTCGAGCCCGCGAAGAATTATTGAGCATGTTCAAAATTTCTCGACGTACTCAACGTGTGCTTATAAATACGTTCTGCATAAGTTCCCGATAGGTTCGTGTACGTTAGACATACGTTTACATACGCTGACATACGTTAGACATACGTTGACATACGCTGACATACGTTAGAGGTACGTTACTCGTAAGTTATAGGTTGGACCTATAGATTTATCCTTCTAGATATTTTAATAGTTATCATCTAGGCTGCGTTTACTTGAACTGGCAACACTTGTCCCGCCGTGTACGACACTCAATTTCTGCAGCTGCATAAGTCACGAGTCCAAGTCCAAAGGTCATTACAAACAAGCTTGGTGACAATAATAATTATTATAGGTAACATGGGGTATTATCATCTTTTTGTTTTCTTCTTTTTTATTATAGTATTTATTTTGACATACGTGCATTATTGCGCAAACAATTTGAGGTTCCTACCGCACATAGTCATGAGAACTTTTGAAAATAAAGATTGTATCGGAAAGCAAGAAGAGGAAAGAGTGAAAATAAGAATGTTACAGTTATAGAAATAAGAAAAATATAAATGAATGAAAAAAGAATTAAACACAGAAATAGAATAAAACATTTGTAGAAATTAAAATAAAATAAAATACAAAACAAAAACAAAAACAAGAATAATTAATTTCAAAAATGATAACAATAATAAAACAAGGAAAGAAATAAGTTTTAATAATAAAAATAAAACAAACAAAAAGAAATAACAAAATCAAACGAAAAGAATTAAAAACCCATCTTAAATATAATAGTAATACATTGGGGGTGGTATGGTTGAACATGACTATTTAGGCGAGTTCTTACACGATTTGGGTGTTATTGTATTATCCATACTGGCCTAATCGAATCATTATTACCTCGGTTTAAATTAAATCGATACGTTATCGACATCGAAAACGACATAGATATCGATGACGTCACTGATTAAGGTCAGGGGTCAATTATCGATCATCGATTATCGGTTTATCAATAATCAATGATTTCTTTTGTGTTGGGCCAGGTAGACGGGTTACCTACTGTCCACACATGATTACTGTACGCGGTGTTAATATAAAACATAATGTATACTCATGGTATAAAACGTTTCGTGATCGTGTTTATGTGTGTGTGAAGAAATCTGAATAGGAAGTAACAAGTTACAGTTCCAAATTAGTCATGGGTTCAGGCTGCTCGGAAATACGTCTGATACGTAAGTACATGTAGGCCTAACATGTGGTAATCAAACGGTTAGTAATGCTTACCGTGGTCACCCCTCGTATTCATCGCTATATTATCAGTACGTTGTGCACAAAGTTAACACGTCTTAAGATTCCAGGAGGTCTGGAAGAATTTTTTCACAACAAAGCTGTCATTTTACATTAAGGTATGTATGGCAAGTTCGCTAAATGTCGATGATTTAGAATGCACATTGCTACTTTTTAAAATACGTCATGTCTTTTATCTGTGATTATGATAAACCAATATCTGGCAGTACTATACATACATACATAATCTTTATTTATCCACGATACATAGGTCAACTTTACAGCTGTTTTTCACTGAGGCCGTGATAAAGTCAATATAATTAACATTTTATATAATAACTCTAAAATTACATAATATAACATATTTCTTGAATCTTATAGTATACAGTGTAATAAAACAAGATTACAAAAATTGAATGCTAAGATATCGAAAATTACAACTGACACATTCGTTTAAGACGGTTGATAAATATACTAATATTGGGGGAGACTTGAATATTTTTGTCAAGTTTGTTCCATTCAGTGGCACCCCTATAAGAAAAACTGCGTTTTTTATAATTTGTTTTAGGTTTAGGAATAATACTAGCATTATACTTACTTCTGCGTAAATTGTAATTAATTACGTCATTATACAAAAGTAAATCATTCAAATATGATGGTGCAATATCATTGAGTATTTTATAAGACAAAATATTACAGTTGTATGTTTGTCTACTATCAAGTGGTAACCATTTAAGATTGTTAAGAACCTCAAGATTAGGTGTATCCCAAGCTACTCCACAAATAATACGAGCAGACCTGTTTTGAATAATTTGAAGACGAGATGCTGAAGTTAAGCCACAATTTCCCCATACAATATTACAATACTGTAGATGAGGAAGTACTATGGCACTGTATACAGTTTTGAGAATATCATGTGAAAGAAAAGGCTTCGCTCGCTTTAACATGTGTAGGCCCTTTAATGGGTTTTTTCGGGTATATTCAATATTTTCATTCCAAGTTAAATGTTTATCAATAATTACACCAAGATGCTTACTACATTTATCAACTTTAGCTAAATTGTTTCCAATAATTTGTACTGTCAAATTATGATTTTCTACATTTGCTAAACGTTGCTTTGATGAGATACATGTAGTAGTAGTAGCGTGTAGACCACTGAAGTAGGCCACAGATAGTCAGTAGGCCTATACCTATGCTGCCATATTGGCTAAAACTGCTAATCCAAACCACCTGTGGACTATGCTATTCTGGGACTAACAAATGGAAACATTATACAATTAAAAAAAGTGCATCCAGAGGACTCTTAACGAAATATGAAGACAATCCGTGATAGTTTGACGACAAGTGCAAATAATCCGTTATTAATCGCTTAATTACATTTCATAGTAGGCCTAGCAAATATGGAATTTGTTATGTTTATGTTCTATTGTTTTTTTAATCAAATAGGCCTAATAGGCCTATATAGATGTTAGACTTCACGGTTACATTATGATTGAAAACAGACCTTTACTACTCACTCACCAGAACAGTTTCTGCATACGTAATGTGACTCGAGTGTAACCCTTCGGGTGGAGCACTGTCCACTGACTGGTTCCATAATTAATACTTGACCATCATGTTGAATTTCTATACATTTTCATATTATATACGCGGGACTAACTCATTACCGTTTCAGATTTGCTTGTTTCTATGTTACAATGACTTGATACTTTCTTTTGTAACTTTTTTGATGCAATGGACAATAAGAGCAGAACCACAATATTTGTATTCGAAATTCAGTTGAAATGTGGGCGGTGTAATAACTGCCTTCCGTCTCAAACTATTTATTAAATAAACAAATAAAATCTCCAAAAGATGTCCAGTAATAAATTGCAAAAGAATAAGGAATAGCTAGTGAAGGTCCCGGAGGCCCATAGTGTCTACCATTTCCATTTTACTTGATGATTGACCACCTAACTGTTTACCTTCCTTATGCTTTAATAGGTACGTTAAGTTTGAAGATGGAGCCTCAACAGGACAATTCCGTACCACAATTGGGTACCACACCAATGAAAGACACCAGCAAGGTGGATTCAAGCCAGAAATCCAGTGACGAGGCAAAATTGAAGGCTATGTTTGAATCCGCCTACAAAAAGCTCGATACGTGTTCAGATTATATGTTAAAGGAAGTTTCTGACACGTTCCGTATGTTACAAACTGAAAGCAACGAGGAAAACAGTAGGGAGACAAATGGCGACATTCTAGCCGAATTAGGATTTGGTAAACTCTTTGTGAAAATGTGGAATAATATGCCGTCCAAAAATAGTCTGCACCAGATGCATCGTTTGAGCATGAAACAAGCTTACTGGAATTTCACAGATTTAAGTAAGATGTTTTGTCTTGAACTTGGTAATGCTGGTGCCATGGAATTACTTTTACAAGAATTGGAGAACTTGAAAAGTTCTAAATCAGCACAGTCGCTAGACCATATAAATATAGATCTTGTCATTTTGTATAACTGCGCTCGTCTTTGCGATACAAATCGTACGCGCTTTCGTGAGTTTTGCAGTAAAGAGAAAAGTAATGCCGTTGATATATTATCAGGCTATCTTCAAGACACTGTTATTGTCAACAAAACTGTCAGTCTCTTAACGCTTGCCTACATTGTTGAAGAGAACGAAAGCGAAAAACTGGCTACAACCGGAACTGATGGGTGCTTAAGCTTTCTTGTGTCTATTCTGGAAGAATCACTTAGTTATTCCAATCACAGGGCTCAATCTGTTCTCTTCACAACTGAAGAAATTCTTGGTGGATTGAATGAGTTGGCTAAAAATGACGCCAATAAAGTGAAGATTGTTCAGGGAGGTGGTGTACCTCTCATTGCCAAGGTTTTATCAAATGGACTGTGTGAAGAGTAACGGGAAATAGCAGCACGTGTTTTCTGGAGACTTGCATTTGTTGCTAGCAATAGACAGGTTATCTGTCAAAACGGAGATGCCATCAAAGGTGAGTTTATATTTTATTCAATATTCGATTAATTTATTTATAGTATCGAAACAAAGTAAGAATATATTTGTAAATATTTATTGAAATCATGCTAGAGGAAATAACACAAGTGACGACAGTTCTCTCCAATGAATGAGTATTATGCACTGGTTGTTCTTGATCCAATGGATTTCACATCATATATAAGTTTGAATATCTTTTGTACGAATTTTAAAATTGCCTTTTTCTTTTTTTTTGGTTTTCTTTTTTTGCAATAGCTTTGAAAGAATGGCAGAAAAGTGAAGTTACTGGAATCCAAGAAGCTTGTACTGGTGCATTGTGGGAATTATATGAAGGTCAAGTAAATTTGAACCAAGTTTGTAACATATCGTCTGCTGGTGACCAGACTTTACATAAACCTCATGTTATGATCAGTTATCAGTGGGATGTACAAGAACGTATGATACAACTCAAGGACAAGCTTCATACGGCAGGTTATAATGTATGGATGGACGTCGATAGAATGGGTAAGATGAATGCTGGTTACCTGTAATCATGGTAATGTTTACTCATTAAAACACTGTCTGGTATTGTTGGTGATGGTCTGTAAGTAGCCTTAAAGGTGTACCCGAAGGGGACGGATGTGGCCTCATTGGTTATTCGGTTGAAACAACTCTTCTGGATGAAAAGACTCATTCATTCGGGGCAATGATTAGACTGTTGACTTAGGGGTTGGTGATTAGGGGGAAGTGTTTATAATATTTATAGCAAGGAGAGCTCCCCCCCCCCCCCCCCCCCCCCCCCCCCCCCCCCGCCCCTACTTACGAATTCCTGCTAACGCCACTGCTGTAGTAAAGGCCGTGTCACATTGTTGCGAATAGAGCTAACGGTGCCCAACATTTTTGTACGCTCAAGGTTGTGATTTCAGCTCTAGAGACACTTTGTTTACAGTGGAAGTATTGGCCATATTCAGCTTGTACATGAAAAATGTACCTATGTTGATGTCAAATATAGGCACTTCGTTAAATACCCTACAGTGAACAATCCACATACAATTTTTACCAGGTGAATCCAATGGTTGGGCGATTCTAATCTTAGCCCAAAAAACCACCAGCAAGGGGCAAAAGCTGATGACAGATATGTCTGGCCATACAAAGACAGCTAGTGTTTACATTATAATAATAATAATAAAAATGGATTTACTATAGCGCCCAATGCAAGGAGCCTCTGGGCGCTTCACATAACTATATTACAAAAAGAAAACAACATAATCAACCTAAAAACCATAAAATATTATAAATAATTGCACATTATACAAGCAGGGAAAAAACAACAATTGGTGCACCACGTCTCTCCTTGTATGCTTGCAAATCGATGATTCAAGAGATGCAGACAGAAAAGAGATGTCTACACGTCAAGAAACATGATCGCAGATAGAAAAAGAGACGTGGGCTACATAAAAGAACATTTTGATATTACATCAAAACAACATGACAGGTAATGTTTACATTATGCCAGACCATGCTCAGACAATGTTCTGAATTCATGCCCTGTCTTAGTTATGTCATGTATTATGTGCTGTACTAAAGCTAACTGTCACTGCAGACAAGAACTAGACCTATCATCTTGGGGGGTGTCCTTGCCGACAGGTATGTCACAAATATTTGAGTTATGGTGTTTAGAAATCATAACAAGTAATGAAATCATAACAACTTGGTGAGCCCTCATTACTCAAGTTTGACACAGTGGGACTATTGGCTGGGTAGGCGTACAAGTAAAATGTTCCATTCGTGCCCTCACGGGCACTCATGGAACAACGTTTACTTGGAAATTGGGTGTACGTGTAAAAGTTGTCATTCGTTCTTGTTCGTCAGCTGTTCATCGGCCATATAGCCTACGTCAGCCCATCTGTTCGTTTTTATCACCGGTAAATCAACCTGTTATACTGTTAGATTTCACACAGTAGCGAATAGATACTAAAAGGCCCTCACACCATGTCGTATCGCCTGAACGTATGCCAACGTATGCGAAAATATCGAAAATACGGTGGTGTACGCTGATATAAGATATGGGTAAGTTGGGGATACGTCGTTTACCATGTTTACGTTGAGAGCACGCTGTGATACGCTGTGAACATTTGGAACACGTCGAGGCCGCGAAAAATTATTGAGCATGTTCAAAATTTCTCGGCGTACTCAACGTGTGTTTAATACGTTATGCATAAGTTCCCGATACGTTAGTGGTACGTAAGACATACGTTGACATACGCTGACATACGTTAGAGGTACGTTACTCGTAAGTTGGTATACGTTAATGTACGTCGAAAATAGCTATCTATAGCATTGATAAAAATCAAAATATTGCAATTCGTTGGGAAGTTGGACGTTCTTGGACTCTGACAATTTTCGACCTATTTTTTGTATACGTCGGCATACGTTCAGGCGATACGCCATGGTGTGACAGGCCCATATGCAATTCGTTGGGAAGTTGGACGTTCTTGGACTCTGACAATTTTCGAGCTATTTTTTGTATACGTCGGCATACGTTCAGGCCATACGCCATGCGCCATGGTGTGACAGGGCCTTTAAATATCGAAAGATAAGTTATACTACATTATGTTTACTTTACTCCACAGAGGGGAACATACTATCCACTATGGCTGAAGCTGTGGAAAAGGCTGAAGTTGTTCTGGTCGGGTTGTCGAAAAGATACAAAGAGAGTACTAACTGCAGGACAGGTAAGCTTGGTACAATGTACATGTACGTTATCAATTACTAACAAGGACTTTCATCCAGTAGACAAGCTGGTTTGAAATATATTTAGATGTAAGTAATTACAAATGAGAGAGCCTTGAGGCAGAGAGCCTAGGGAAAAGATACATATCGCTGAACGTCGCCATGCTCTTCGAGTTCTTGATGTTTGTAGATGATATGGTACCCTGCGTAGTCATTCAAGACTCTGACACTTCAATCATTTTAGCATAAAATATTCCATTGAATGGAATATTTTATGCTACAATGCAGTCTGGTCTTTTGTACGGTGGTCTCTGATGGACAATGTCATTTCATATTGCTAATGGCAACCGGGAATGGCAATTACAGAGATCCCCTACATTTTGACCGTTATATCAAGCCGTTAATAAACAAATGTCAATTTATCTTTAATATTGTTAATATCTTCTTCTTCTTTTTAACATGTTTGTGCTTGTCTTATATAGATGATTGTGTGAAAGCTATTTGTTTAATACTACCACACTGTCTGTTTTATTCTTCGTCAGAGGCTAGCTATGCATATAAACTAAAGAAGCCCATAGTTCCTCTACTAGCGGAAGTAGGTTACGAACCCGATGGTTGGCTTGGCGCCTTAGCAGGAATGCTACTCTATTATCGAATCTACTCGGAAGATGTGTTGACATCTGATTTTAGTTCACTGATTAATGAATTGGGACATAAAGGTACGAGAGCAGGTAAGCTCACTTTCTTGCAGGATATGAAGACTTGAAAGCATGGAAGTCAAGGGTTCAAAAGAAGTAAGCCACCCCCCTAAAATTAGATCACGGTTGTTTGCATATCATTATAAGTTTTAATTTTTTTTGAAAATGGTTGCTACCCAAAGTTTCCCCTTTTCAATATCGTGTTTACTTATCGTGTTTACTTTTCTTACGATAGTCACATTTCCCCAAAATTATGTTTCAGAAAAAAGGCACTTTTCAAGATCCTATACAACTTTAAAAAGTTACAAAAACTGTCTTCAGTAATTGTAAGTGTCTTTATTTTCAATTAGAAAGAAAGTCTCTTCTTTCCTTAGCTGAACTGTATTTAAACATAATGTATACCGTATATGATCGTTTCATGCATAGGTCTACATAGTCAATAACTTCACAAGATCGTTGAAAAGTGTCACTCTTTCGGAAACATCATTTTGCGGAAATGTGACTATTGTGTAAAGATTTCTATGGGTAGCCAATCGTTTCCCCTTGTCATAAGAGTTTCAATCTCTTAAAACGTCCTTGTGCGCGGAGTTATGTAAACAAATGCGGTCTTATTATACTTTACCCCGGGTACTTTACCTCCTTTAACCATATTTTATATACAAATGCGTGAATTTAGTGTATTGATAGAAGCGTATTTAATTGTTCTGTTCTCTAACTATCCCACCATCTTCAATGTGACTTCCACTTCATGAAGGTTGTCGAGCTCACGCCATACGCGTTATCTATTTATCAAAACTTTTATCGACAATATTTGAATAACAATACATTCATCATTGAGTTCCTATAGCTGGTCTTTCATGTATATAGCCCTTCAAGATGCAAGATGAAGTTACATATTCGCCACGCTCAAAAGTTGACGTATTTTTTACAGATGAAAATAAATGAATAAAGCGCTTTTTAACACATGATCTTTCGTTTGATTTTTAAAATATAGAAAATCGAGACGGCAGAGCAAGCGGAAGCAGCACTGATGGACAGCTACATGTTATGCAGAGCCTTGGCAGCAAACAATCAGTAGACAGTATACAAAAGCAGAACACCACGTCCCAACCACCAAACATCGTATCATGGTCAAAAGGGCAAGTGCAATCATGGTTGGACGACAATGATCTTAGAGAAGTCAACATTCAGATCTCATCTTATTGCGATGGTAAACATTTGTATCAGATGTACAGGCAATTTCAAAGGTCCCCAGCATTCTTTGAATCAGGACTAAGGAGCGACCTTCACCTTGATTTTAACACAATCATCAAGTTTCTCACAGCTTTAGAGGATCTTTTCTCAAACTGAATGTGACATTTTACGAAAAAGCATCCTCTTTAAATACAATTAAGTACGTAATTTAATTTAATTTAAATGAGTATCTCTCTCGTATGCATGACATATAGGCCTACTATATACACATACGGTATAGCAGCGATGGAAAATACCAACATGACTTTCCACCCGGGGTAGACTGTCCCGGGGTGGACCAACCCTGAGTCGACCAACCCTGGGTAGACTACAATAGAGCGCCCTCACGGAATAAACCGCAATAATACTGTTTAAAAACACCTTGGAAACCATACTGATTATAAATTATATGTTAAAACGCTCAGGGGGTTGGTGGTCGGGGAGGTAAAAATACAAGGATGGATCATTCTTAAACAACCCCGGGACTGTCCGGATCATTCTAAAAAAGCCCCGGGACTGTCCGGATCATTCTAAAACAACCCCGGGACTGTCCGCCCAGGGACTGTTTCTAACCCTAAACCTAACCCTAAACCTAACCCTAAACCTAACCCTAATTCTAACCTAACCCTAACCCTAACCCTATCACAGTAGCCTACGGTCCCACTTCTACCCTCCTCATTCAACACATCCTGGTGAATGACTTCCAAATTAGTCACGTCTTCTTGAAACGTTAAGATTACTTCCCTCCATACTTGTCGCTAATCCAAAAACGGAATCACTTATTGTTACTAGCGTAGCATTTACTTTATCCAGATGGTGAACATCTTGACTATGACAATGAATAGAACTCCTATCCAAGGAGCAAACGATTTATTGAATATGATGATGACCCGATAAACATTGAGCGTATAGTCTGGATTTTGCCAAATTTCAAGCAAAAAATGCAGGATGCTAGGCATATTAAAGTTGGCTCTATTCGCCGCACTCTGTGGCAGGCGTTTAAGCCAACAGGTTGAATTACCGGTGATAACGAACAGATCGGCTGACCAGCTCACCAACACGAACGAATGATAACTTACAAGAAATTACATGCCTCGTAGTTTGCACAATGAAAGAGAAAACATGTTTTTCGAATTGGTTTATCAAATTCGATAAGCAAGTTTTTGATAAACCAGGATTTTTAATCGATAAACCTAGTTTTTCGGTCTTATTATCAAAACCCTTGCTTATCGAATTTGATAAACCAGGTTTATCGATTCGAAAAGTAAGGTTTTTGAAAAACTAAGTTTATCGAGTTTTTCTCTTTCATTTGTGCAAAATACACTCTCAGAACAAAGGATAACTAGATCTTGTTCTGGTCTAAAACCAGGCTACCTTGATTTATTTTATGAGAAAATGATCCCTAGTGACCTCTTCTTGACCTTTGACCTGGTTATGATGATTGACTTTTTTCGTGGCTTATCAATGCGCACAAGAAGAAACAGGTCCGGTTAAAATCAGAGAATGTCTTCAATTTTACCCCTGTATAGGTCAATGCCCCTTAGCATGCTTAGTGACATGTCACTTTTAGTGCAGGAGCAACCTATATAAGCATTGATATGAGGAATCCTTTGACCAATTCTGACAATCATCAGTCATTTCCTCTCGGACAAGTATCATTTTGAATGAATAGAGTGAAAATTTACATTTTGACCCCTAGTGACCCCAAACATATTTCGATTTTAAAGACCTGAGTATTATTTAGGGGGATGGTAATCGTGAATATATTGACAGATTCTTAAGTTCCTGTGTCGTTTCATTAAAATGCAAGAGCGTTTTAAATGAAAATCACATTTTGACCCCTATTGATCCCTTCTTGACCTTTGACCTGATTAAAATGATTGACTTATTTTCTTGGCTCATCAATTCAAACAAGATGCAACAAACCCGGTCCAAATCGGAGCATGTCTTAACTTTTACCCCTGTAAAGTTCAATGACCCCTAGTGACCCCTTCTTGACCTTTGACCTGGTCAATATAATTGACTTATTTTCTTGGCTCATCAATCCAAACAAGATGCAACAAATCTGGTCCCAATCAAAGCATGTCTTAACTTTTACCCCTGTAAAGTTCAATTACCCCTAGTGACCCCTTCTTGACCTTTGACCTGGTCAATATTATTGACTTATTTTCTTGGCTCATCAATCCAAACAAGATGCAACAAACCCAGTCCCTATCGGAGCATGTCTTAACTTTTACCCCTGTAAAGTTCAATGACCCCTAGTGACCCCTTCTTGACCTTTGACCTGGTCAATATGATTAATTTATTTTCATGGCTCATCAATCCAAACAAGATGCAACAAACCCAGTTCAAATCGGAGCATGTCTTAACTTTTACCCTTGTAAAGATCAATGACCCCTAGTGACCCCGTATGACATGTCACTTTTAATCGCTGAAAACCCTATATGAGGATGGACCCAAGGAATATTTTGATCAATTATGAAGGTCATGAGTCATTTTCTTTGAGACAAGAAGCATTTTAAGTGATCGAATTGAAAATTTACATTTTGACCCCTAGTGACCCCAAATGATTTCTAAATTTTAATTTTAAAAACCGAACTATTATACATGCATACGGTCATAGGAATATGTGGACCAATTTTGATGATCCTATGTCATTTCACTAAATTGGAAATGCGTTTTAAGTGAAAATCACCTTTTGACCCCTAGTGACCCCTGTGTGACCTTTGACCCCAAACTGTGAAGACCCTATATGTAGATCAGGTAGGGGGTCCTACTGACTAAATCTGGTGATTGTAGCATGTAAACTGTAGGAGAAGAGGCATTTTGTAGGTGGGTTTGATAGAAACAAGAAAGAAACGGCAAAGATAGAGTACCTGGATTTTTGAAAAAATCAAGGTAAAAACTTTAACCATGTTGGTTAAAATTTTAACCAACGGGAGGTTACCAGGTGAACCACACAATTGGTTGGTTAAAACCGTAACCAACAGCTGTTGGTTAAACTTTAACCTGTGGTTGGTTACAATTTTTAATCATTTGTTGGTTAATATGTTCTAACCAACAGTGGTTGATTAAAAAATGTTGGTTAAACTTTTATTTTTTTGCTAAACTTTAACCCAGACAACATTACAATATTGGCTTTCAATATTGGCGCTGTTATGTTTTGGAATGAGTACCGTTTCCACCGGCTCCACCCCTGACTCACTCGACGTTTAGATTGATAACTTCACTGTTGCTAAACATGTGGCTTTAATCCTTTTTTTATTCGGTAGCTGGATAAATTGTAAATATGATACCAAAAATGTTATGTTTTTTTGACAACTTCTATTTAAAATAGAGACACGTATCACGATGTTACGGATTTTTTGTAACGGCCTCCACCTTATTTGATATACCTATTAGTGACCTGTGACCCTATGGACTACCCACCCTACATTTATATAAATTTATATCCAACATAATACACATTTTTGTAATTTTGAAATATTTAAAGATTTCTGTTTGCTCAGTTTCCACTCAGTTTCCAACAGCAGAATGATGACTGTTGGTCACACGCTCTGGATTTCTGTTGATCATACGCCGGTGGAAAACGTTTTGATTTGATTTTTCTGGGGCAATTATAGGTGCACACATGATTACCGTACTAAACGGTGTTAATATAAAATATACACTCATGGTAACGTTTAGTCGTGTTTGTGTGTGTGTAAAAGCAATCTAATAGGAAGTGACACGGTTTAGTTCCAAATTAGTCATGGGTTCAGGCTGCTCGGAAATACGTAAGTAGGCCTAACGTGTGGTATGGGTAATCAAATGTTAGTAATGCTTACATGGTCACCCCTCGTATTCATCGCTATATTATCAGTACGTTGTGCACAAAGTTAACAGAACGTCTTAAGATTCCAGGAGGTCTGGCAGAATTAGTTCACCATACATATACAAAGCGGTCATTTTACATTAAGGTATGTATGGCAAGTTCGCTAAATGTCAACGATTTAGAATGCACATTGCTTCTTGTAATACGTCATGTATTTTATCTGATTTTGTATGTGATTATGATAAACCAATATCTGACAATGTGTACATGTAGTAGCGTAGGCCACTGGAGCGATTGGGGTCGACCAGGGGGGTTTCAAGCGACTGCGTACCTACTTTTGGATCAATAACTATCGATCACGTTTAGCACGCCTAAGTTGGTGTAAATCGTGAATACTAGGTGCGCTGTCGCCTGAAATCCCCTAGGTCCAGTGTTTTTTGCAATGTTGCTAGATGAATCGTGTTGGCGCCCAAAGATCTATATGTCGTGGACATAGGCAGTCCGTGGTTTTATTAATATATGCAAGGTCTGTTTGTTTGGAATTCTGAATACTAGGTACGCTGTCTTCTGAAATCCCCCAGGTCTAGTGTTTTTTGCAATGTTGCTAGATAAATCGTGTTGGCGCCCAATGATCTATAAGTCGTGGACATAGGCTGTCCGTGGTTTTATTAATATATGCAAGGTCTGTTTGTTTGGAATTCTGAATACTAGGTACGCTGTCTCTGAAATCCCCCAGGTCTAGTGTTTTTTGCAATGTTGCTAGATGAATCGTGTTGGCGCCCAATGATCTATATCAAGTTGTGGACATATGTACATGCAGTCTGAGGTTTTATTAATATGCATGGTCTGTTTTACCATCTGTGGTTTGTTTGGAATTCTGATTATCGGGGGTGGGGGGGGGGGGGGGGGGGTGGGGGGGTGGGGTTCACCCCTTCCCCACGAGTAATAGTGTGGTTATACATTAAATGTTTGGCTAACACGCGATACGCGAATATATCAAGGTTATATTTGTTCCAGGTTTCCAAGGGTGTCCATGTTATGCTATGAGATCCATGATGGATGGAAGAATGCCAGTCAATTTATAAACTCCCGCTGAAATCTCAGCTCTACATTCGATCCCGCATTCGATATGATGAATATGTCTGTCAAGACGTAGTCTTGCGCCAAAGATCTGTATTTTATTATTGTCCAGAATTTTGTTAATGCTAGTTTTTAAAGTTTGGGTAAATACCGGGCTTTCTTGGGCATTACACAGAGCAAGTCCAGTTTCACTAGACAATGCATTTAAAATACGAAGACCATTTCTACCATGGGACCCCACCCCCAGTCACGAACCCCCACTCAACCAGTCCGGTAAGCCAAACCAATTTTCTCCACGCTCCCCCCCCCCCCCCCCCCCCCCCCCCCCAAAAAAAAGAAGAAGAAGAAGAAATAAATGAATAAAATAAATTCTTTCATGTCAAAATGTCCTCAAATTGATAGAATTTGTATAAACAACGTCTACGTTCACACGTAATGTATTGGTCTTTAAAATGCCCAAAATTCAGACCGATTTAAGTTTATTTTTTATATCCACAAAAGCCAGATTTCTACAAGTCTGTACTCTGTTCAAAACTGGCAACTTGAGATGAATGGGCGCTCGCTCCGCCAAGGCCTCGCTCGCGCCTGCTTGAGCGAGCCAACCCGAGCGGCCAACCAGCAACACTGTTTTTGCTAGTTACACTGTTGTGATATAACGTCACCGTTATAACCGGGGTTATACCATCGATTTATTACTATAACAAACTTAATTCTACGCCAGACGGTATAAAATTATACCCGTTTGACATCACATTGTCAATGTACAGTCCCCTATACTGTTATGAAGGTAGCTGACATGATAGCTCACGCTTAAGCAACTACCGTTAACTCGTGCCAATTATCAGTAAACTGAATGGTTACTTTATTGGTAAAATTAGCATATGAAAACTAGGTACGCTGTCGCTTGAAATACCCCAGCTCGAGTAGGTCTACATACAGGGTGTATCAGAAAGAACTGTACCGTGTTTCTAAAATACATAAAAAATACAAAATGATTATTGTTTTAAATTTAAACCCTGCAATATAAAGGTGAACATGTTTCCTATATTATTTCATTGAGATATCTCTTTTTGTTCTCGTGTGGCAAGACATAATCCAAAATCGATGAAAAACGTATTTTCAATTTCAATCAATCCTCTCTACCACTAACCCAACATTTCAAACAATGTAGCTCACACCACATAAGCAATATTCAAAGCTCCCGCCGAAGAAAGGGAAGTTAAAACCACTCAAACAGAACAAATCCTGGTTTATTTGCGGATTAAAAATCAGAATTTATCTCCAAATTTCACCACAAAAGTATGCAAATAATAAAAAGTTATACAAGTGATGTGAAAAATTGAGATATGACGACCACAAATAAACCCTGTCCTATGGACAGATGGGTATCTCAGGTAGGGTTAGTAATTTCACAGATTTTTATATTGATCATTTCGACCAAAATTAAAATCTACCACCTTTACCAAAAAGTCTCTATTTTCCATCAGAAATGTCCGATTTTCAAAATTTAAAATTCTTATGAAAGCTGGGCGTTTACGCAAGATAAATGTGAAAACGGTTTGAACAATATCGATCGAATTCATACCGTAATAAATCATATTGCCTCGGTACAGTTCTTTCTGATACACCCTGTACCTATGCTGCCATTGCCATCTATTGGCCAAAACTACCCGTGAACTGTGCTGTTCTGGGGCTAACAAATGGGACATTGGACAGTTAAAAGTGCATCCAGAGGACTCTTAACGAAATATGAAGACAATCCGTGATAGTTTGACGACAAGTGCAAATAATCCGTTATTAATCGCTTAATTACATTTCATAATAGCAAATATGGAATTCGTTATGTTTATGTTTTATTTTTAATCAAGTAATAGATGTTTTACTTTACGGTAACATTATGTTTGACGGAACCGTTTCGTGAGGGCATGAACACACGCGTTTACTGCTTACTCATCAGAAACGTTCTGCAAACGTTATGTAACTCGAGTTTAGTGATTATTTTTTGCTCCCGTCGGGTTGAGTACTTTCCACTGACTAGTTCCATCATTACTTGGCCGTATATTGAATTTCTACACATTTTCATATTCTATACACAGGACTAACTCATTACCGTTTGAGATTTGCTTGTTTCTATAAGTCTTTTTGATGCAATGGACAATAAACATGATAAAAGCAGAACCACAATATTTTGATTCGAAATTCAGTTCAAGTGTAAGCGGTGTAACACAAGCCTTCCATCTCACAGGATTTAAAAGTTCGATCAAATCTGAAATGGGAAAAACAAACAAATCAAATCTCCAAAAGAGGTTCAGTAATCCGAAAATTGTAAAAGAATATATGAATAGCTAGTGAAGGTCCCGGAGGCCTGATCGTGTGTACCATTTCTGTTATACCTGATGTTTGACCACCTGACTGTTACCCTTTCCTTAATATGCTATAGGTATATTGAGTGTGAAGATGGAGCATCAACCGGAAAAGTCCATACCACAAATGGGTACCGCACCAAAGAAAAACCCAAGCAAGGTGGATTCAAGCCAGAAATCCAGTGACGAGGCAAAATTGAAAGATATATTTATTTCCGCCTACAAAAAGCTAGATACGTGTACAGATTACATGGCAAAGGAAGTTTCTGACACGTTCCGTATGTTACAAACTGAAAGCAACGAGGAAAACACTAGGGAGACAAGTGGCGATATTCTTGCCGAATTAGAATTTGGTAAACTCTTTGTGAAAATGTGGAATAACATGCCATCCAAAAACAGTCTGCATCAGATGCAACGTTTGAGCATGAAACGAGCTTACTGGAATTTCACAGATTTAAGCAAGAAGTTTTGTCTTGAACTTGGCAATGCTGGTGCCTTGGAATTACTTTTACAAGAATTGGAGAACTTGAAAGGTTCTAAATCAGCACAATCACAACACCATATCAATACCGATCTTGTCATTCTGTATAACTGCGCTCGCCTTTGCGATACAAATCGTACACTCTTCCGTGAGTTTTGCAGTAAAGAGAAAAGTAATGCCGTTGATATATTATCTTGCTATCTTCAAGACTCGGATATTGTGGGCAAAACGGACAGTCTCTTAACGCTTGCCTATATTGTTGAAGAGAACGAAAGCGAGAAACTGGCCACAACCGGAACTGATGGGTGCTTAACCTTTCTTGTGTCTATTCTGGAAGAATCACTTAGTTATTCTAATCACAGGGCTCAATCTGTTCTCTTCACAACTGAAGAAATTATTGGTGGATTGAATGAGTTGGCTAAAAATGACGCCAATAAAGTGAAGATTGTTCAGGAAGGTGGTGTACCTCTCATTGCCAAGGTTTTATCAAATGGACTGTGTGAAGAGGAACGGGAAATAGCAGCACGTGTTTTCTGGAGACTTGCATTTGTTGCTAGTAATAGACAGGTTATCTGTCAAAACGAAGATGCCATCAAAGGTGAGTTTATATTTTATTCAATATTCGATTAATTTATTTAAAGTATCGAAACAAAGTAAGAATATATTTGTAAATATTTATTGAAATCATGCTAGAGGAAATAACACACGTGACGACAGTTCTCTCCAATGAATGAGTATTATGCACTGGTTGTTCTTGATCCAATGGATGAGTATTATATGCACTAGTTGTTCTTGATCCAATGGATTTCACATCATATATAAGTTTGAATATCTGTTGTACGAATTTTAAAATTGCCTTTTTCTTTTTGTTTGGTTTTCTTTTTTTGCAATAGCTTTGAAAGAATGGCAGAAAAGTGACTTTACCGGAATCCAAGAAGCTTGTACTGGTGCATTGTGGGAATTATATGAAAGTCAAGTAAATTTGAACCAAGTTTGTAACATATCGTCTGCTGGTGACCAGACTTTACATAAACCTCATGTTATGATCAGTTATCAGTGGGATGTACAAGAACGTATGATACAACTCAAGGATAAGCTTCATGCGGCAGGTTATAATGTATGGATGGACGTCGATAGAATGGGTAAGATGAATGCTGATTATGTATGTTTACTCATTAAAACACTGTCTGGTTTTGTTGGTGATGGTCTGTAAGTGGCGTGTTCGAAGTGGATGGGTGTGGCCTTAATAATCATTCGGTTGAAATAACTCTTTTGGATGAAGAAAAGACTCATTCGGGGCATTTTTAGACTTTTGACTCGGGGTGGATGATTATGTCGAAGCGTTTATAATATTTATAGCAAGGAGAGCTGTTTCAGGCCATTCAGATATGGTAAAACCCAACAGCTACGCTTTGCTCCTGAACCTCCGTCAAGGGCTTTGCCCTCGGACTCCACAACATTTGGAACACGTCGAGCCCGCGAAAAATTATTGAAGGCCCGGTCACACCATGGCGTATGGCCTGAAACGTATGCCGACATATACAAAAAAATAGCTCGAAAATTGTCAGAGTCCAAGAACGTCCAACTTCCCAACGAATTGCAATATTTTGGTTTTTATCAATGCTAGATAGCTATTTTCAGCCGACGTACATCAACGTATACCAACTTACGAGTAACGCACCTCTTATGTATGTCAGCGTATGTCAACGTATGTCTAACGTACCACGAACGTACCGGGAACTTATGCAGAACGTATTCATGACATAAATTGCCCGCTTGCAAGCGCTATTAATTCGCTCTGGTGAACCTAATGTTAAATCGTTACTAGGCGTGTTAGACCCGTATCGCCTCTATGCATATGGGGATGATGTATATGTATAAGTTGGACAATACATCATTTTAAACCAGGGGCGTGTTTACCTTGGTGTTTGACCGTTCAGGTTATTTAGAAAATCGGAATACACGTGTGGATAACACTGGATTCAAAGTAGCGCGATACTCTATAAATAATGAGGTCGTGCTACAAATTAAACTGAATGATGATAATCGATTGACCATTATTACTATAACCACAGATAACAATGCAGGTATCAGACCTGGGTCGCTCCACATGAATGGTATAAATAGGCGCCTCTTATCCCTTAGGTATACTTGTCTCAGCACGGAATGATGTCATTTAAGGCCCTGTCACACCATGGCGTATCGCCTGAACGTATGCCAACGTATGCTAAATATCGAAAAATACGTCGGTGTACATTGGTGTACGCTGATATAAGTTAGGGGTAAGTTGGGGATACGTCATTTACGTTAAGAGCACGTTGTGATACCCTGTGGATTTTGGAACACGCCGAGCCCGCGAAAAATTATTGAGCATGTTCAAAATTTCAAGACGTACTCAACGTGTGCTTAATACGTTCTGCATAAGTTCCCGATAGGTTCGTGGTACGTTAGACATACGTTTACATACGCTGACATACGTTAGACATACGTTGACATACGCTAACATACGTTAGAGGTACGTTACTCGAAAGTTATAGGTTGGATGGACCTATAGATTTATCCTTCTAGATATTTTAATATTTATCATTTAGGCTGCGTTTACTTGAACTGGCAACACTTGTCCCGCCCTGCACGAAACTCAATTTCTGCAGCGGCATAAGTCACGTATTCATTGTACGCCGAGGATACGTCAAACACGGCAGACATACGCTACGAATACGTTAAGCATATGTTGGTCAAATGCTGTGATACGCTGTCATAAGTTTGTTATAAGTTAGTGATACGCTCTCAATACGTTAGTCAAACGCTATGTATACGTTCAATACGCTATGGATACGCTATGGATATACGTCCATTCCATCACCGATGTCGACTTTTCCTACGCAATTCGTTTGGACGTTCTTGGACTAGTCGACTCTGACAATTTTCGAGCTATTTTTTTGTTAATACATCGGCATACGTTCAGGCCACGTTCAGGCCATACGCTATGGTGTGACAGGGCCTTTAGCAACCACCTTTGATTGAAAGGCAAATATTTAAATTTGGTGACGGTTTTAAGGGCACCAATTTATAGCGCTGCTGCGGGCCTTGTAGCCTAATAAAACACACGTTGAGTACGTACATGCTCAATAATTGTTCGCGGGCTCGACGTGTTCCAAATTTTAAAGCTCAAAGTGTAAGTGACAGTAAGTTCAGGGTAATTTCATCATCAGATGATCGTGTGTCATGATGATAGAGGAGATCAGGTTAATAGGAGATTAAAGAGAGTATTGGATTGATGAACATGATGAATACGAGGAGCTGTTCAGGCTAGGTTTACAGTGGAACATCGTACAATAAAGACAAAACCATGTATATGTAGTTTAAAAGTAGTCTTGCATTGTTTGCTGCAAAATGTTATGAAAAAACCTTGGGCTGGTAGAATTTTTGTCGGGCAGGTAGATTCTGTGAGTTACCTGCCCGACTGGCTAGTTGAAAAAAATCTGAAGTTCCATCCCTGGATACGCCATGGTGTGACAGGGCCTTAAAGGCCCTGTCACACAATAGCGTATGGCCTGTACGTATGCCGACGTATTCAAAAAATAGCTCGAAAATGGTCAAAGTCAAAGAACGTCAAGAACGTCCAACTTCCCAACGAATTGCGTAGGAAAAGTCGACATCGGTGATGGAATGGACGTATCCATAGCGTATTGAACGTATACATAGCATATGACTAACGTATTGATAGCGTATCACTAACTTATAACAAACTTATCACAGCGTATCACAGTGTAAGCGAACTTATGACCAACGTATGATTAACGTATTCGTAGCGTATTTCTGCCGTGTTCGACATATCCTCAGCGTATCCTCGGCCTAAAACGAACACGTGACTTATGCCGCTGCAGAAATTGAGTTTCGTACACGGCGGGACAAGTGTTGGCAGTTCAAGTAAACTCAGCCTAGATGATAACTATTAAAATATCTAGAAGGATAAATCTATAGATCCAACCTATAACTTACGAGTAACGTACCTCTAACGTATGTCAGCGTATGTTAACGTATGTCTAACGTATGTCAGCGTATGTAAACGTATGTCTAACGTACCACGAACCTATCGGGAACTTATGCAGCACACGTTGAGTACGTCGAGAAATTTTGAACATGCTCAATAATTCTTCGCGGGCTCGACGTGTTCCAATTTTTCACAGCGTACCACAGCGTGCTCTTAACGTAAACGACGTATCCTCAACTTACCCCTAACTTCTATTAGCGTACACCAACGTATTTTCGATATTTCGCATACGTTGGCATACGTTCAGGCGATACGCCATAGTGTGACAGGGCCTTTAGAATATCGAAAGATACGTTACGGTACTCTACTCTTACACAACCAACGTGTGAAACGTTTACCATGTTCACACAGCGAACGTATACATAGCGTATTGATCACTACGTTGTCACCCGCTCAAAGCACGGTTAAAACATTTTCCTAGACCCTACCGCACTTATGCAAACCCCCGACGAACCGCTCACAAATACAACTTATAACAAATATGTCACGAACGAATGGCAACTTACAAGATCGTACACCCAAATTTGCAAAACGTTGGGCACACGTTAGCTCTATTCGCAACAGTGTGACAGGGCTTTAAGAGTTAGAACATCGAAAAATAAGTTACTCTATACATTATGTTTACTTTACTCCACAGAGGGGAACATACTATCCACTATGGCTGAAGCTGTGGAAAAGGCTGAAGTTGTTCTGGTCGGGTTGTCGAAAAGATACAAAGAGAGTACTAACTGCAGGACAGGTAAGCTTGGTATAATGTACATGTACGTTATCAATTACTAACAAGGACTTTCTGGTTTAAAATATATTTAGACAAGCACAAACAATATTAAAGATAAATTGACATTTGTTTAATTACGGCTTGATATAACGTGGTCAACATCTAGGGGATCTCTGTAATTGCCATTAGCAATAGGAATTTACATAATTGTCCATCAGAGACCACCGTACAAAAGACCAGACTGCATTTTAGCATAAAATATTCCATTGAAGTTATAGAGTGAAAGCTATTTGTATATTAATATTACCACACTGTCTGTTTTATTCTTCGTCAGAGGCTAGCTATGCATATAAACTAAAGAAGCCCATAGTTCCTCTACTAGCGGAAGTAGGTTACGAACCAGATGGTTGGCTTGGCGCTTTAGCAGGAATGCTACTCTATTATCGAATCTACTCGGAAGATGTGTTGACATCTGATTTTAGTTCACTAATTAAAGAATTGGGACATAAAGGTATGACAGTAGGTAAGCTCATTTTCTTGCAGGATATGAAGACATGAAAGCATGGAAGTAAAAAAGTCCGCAAAATTGAAACACTTATGAAAAGGAAAAGTGCTTTTGCTACCCATAAAAAGTTCCCCCTTTTCAATATCGTGTTTATTTTTCTCATCGTGTTTACTTTTCTCACGATATTCACATTTCCCCAAAATTATGTTTTCAGGAAAAAGTGGCACTTTTCAAGATCCTATACAATTAAGTTACAAACACTTTCTCCAGTGCTTTTTAAGAATGAATTTTAAGTGTCTATCGTTGAAAAGTGCCACTTTTTCGGAAAACATCATTTTTCGGAAATGTGCCTATTTTGGGGAAGTTTGAACATGATATTGAAAAGGGAAAACTTTCTATGAGTAGCCAAACGTTCCCCCATGTCATAAGTGTTTCAATCTATCAAAACGTCCAAATGTTTGTTATGTAAACAAACGCGATATAATTTTTTTTTTGGGGGGGGGGGACTTACTTCTTTTTAACCCTTTATCATTTTACAAACAAGACGTGATTTTAGTGTATTGATGATAGAAGCGTATTCAATTGTTCTGTTCTAAGTGTCCCACCATCTTCATTGTGATTTCTTCTTCATGAAGGTTGTCGACCTCACGCGGTTATTTCTTTTCTTCAAAGCTTTATCGACAATTCTTGAATAACAATACATTCATCAGGATGGTGACTTCCTTTACATCGAGTTCCTATAGCTGGTCTATTATAGCCTAGCCCTTCAAGATGGTGTTACATATAATTCGCCACGCTCGAAATTTAACACAGTTTTCGACAGATGGAAATAAATGAATAGAGTGCATTTTAACAGTGATCTTTCGTTTGATTTTTAAAATATAGACGATGGAGACGGCAGAGCAAGCGGAAGCAGCACTGATGGGCAGCTACATGTTATGCAACAATCAGTAGACAGTATACAAAAGCAGAACACCACGTCCCAACCACCAAACATCGTATCATGGTCAAAAGAGCAAGTGCAATCATGGTTGGACGACAATGATCTTAGAGAAGTCAACATTCAGATCTCATCTTATTGCGATGGTAAACATTTGTATCAGATGTACAGGCAATTTCAAAGGTCCCCAGCATTCTTTGAATCAGGACTAAGGAGCGACCTTCACCTTGATTTTAACACAATCATCAAGTTTCTCACAGCTTTAGAGGATCTTTTCTCAAACTGAATGTGACATTTTACGAAAAAGCATCCTCTTTAAATACAATTAAGTACGTAATTTAATTTATTTTAAATGAGTATCTCTCTCGTATGCATGACATATAGGCCTACTATATACACATACGGTATAGCAGCGATGGAAAATACCAACATGACTTTCCACCCGGGGTAGACTGTCCCGGGGTGGACCAACCCTGGGTCGACCAACCCTGGGTAGACTACAATAGAGCGCCCTCACGGAATAAACCGCAATAATACTGTTTAAAAACACCTTGGAAACCATACTGATTATAAATTATATGTTAAAACGCTCAGGGGGTTGGTGGTCGGGGAGGTAAAAATACAAGGATGGATCATTCTTAAACAACCCGGGGACTGTCCGGATCATTCTAAAAAAGCCCCGGGACTGTCCGGATCATTCTAAAACAACCCCGGGACTGTCCGCCCAGGGACTGTTTCTAACCCTAAACCTAACCCTAAACCTAACCCTAAACCTTACCCTAAACCTAACCCTAAACCTAAACCTAACCCTAATTCTAACCTAACCCCAACCCTATCACAGTACGGTCCCACTACCCTCCTCATTCCACACATCCTGGTGAATGACTTCCAAATTAGTCACGTCTTCTTGAAACGTTAAGAGTACTTCCCTCTATACTTGTCGCTAATCCAAAAACGGAATCACTTATTGTTACTAGCGTAGCATTTACTTTATCCAGATGGTGAACATCTTGACTATGACAATGAATAGAACTCCGAGGCTATCCAAGGAGCAAACGATTTATTGAATATGATGATGACCCGATAAACATTGAGCGTATAGTCTGGATTTTGCCAAATTTCAAGCAAAAAATGCAGGATGCTAGGCATATTAAAGTTGGCTCTATTCGCCGCACTCTGTGGCAGGCGTTTAAGCCAACAGGTTGATTTACCGGTGATCAGAACGTACAGATCGGCTGACCAGCTCACCAACACGAACGAATGATAACTTACAAGAACTTACATGCCTCGTAGTTTGCACAATGAAAGAGAAAACATGTTTTTCGAATTGGTTTATCAAATTCGATAAGCAAGTTTTTGATAAACCAGGATTTTTAATCGATAAACCTAGTTTTTCGGTCGATAAACCTTGATTATCAAAACCCTTGCTTATCGAATTTGATAAACCAGGTTTATCGATTCAAAAAGTAAGGTTTTTGAAAAACTAAGTTTATCGAGTTTTTCTCTTTCATTTGTGCAAAATACGCTCTCAGAACAAAGGTTAAAATCTTTAACCATGTTGGTTAAAATTTTAACCAACGGGAGGTTACCAGGTGAACCACACAATTGGTTGGTTAAAACCGTAACCAACAGCTGTTGGTTAAACTTTAACCTGTGGTTGGTTACAATTTTTAATCATTTGTTGGTTAATATGTTCTAACCAACAGTGGTTGATTAAAAAATGTTGGTTAAACTTTTATTTTTTTGATAAACTTTAACCCAGACAACATTACAATATTGGCTTTCAATATTGGCGCCAACCCGTGGCCAGGACCAACTTTGGCAAAGGGCAAGCCCAGGACAAGGGACAGGACATGGCACAGGACAAGGCACAAGATCCTAGCCAAAAGGCCGGGAAGCGATAACAGCGGCCGCAATTGTTAGACCACGTCAGAATTTGTATATGAAATCAATGGTGTCATTTTCCGCCCCTGGCATATTGTGCCCATTATTGGACCAATATTGGTTGCCAACATGATGCCAATTGAAGAGCGCAAATGATAAACCAATATTGGTCCAATTTTGGTTGGCAACATGATGCCAATTGAAGAGCGCTAATGTTAAACCAATATTGGTCCAATTTTGGTTGGCAACATGATTCCAATTGAAGAGCGCTAATGTTAAACCAATATTGGACCAATAATGGGCACAATATACCAGGGGAGGAAAATGACACCATTGATTTCATATACAAATTCTGACGTGGTCTAACAATTGCGGATTGCACAAAATATTTTCCCGCCATTGAAATCTTGTTATGACCTATTGTAGGTTAAAATTATAATGCCTTAACCAACGTTGAAAAAACTAAAAATGGGTTATATTTTAAATCTTCAAGGGGGGGGGGGGGTCTATGTTGATTTGCACCAATTTTGGAAACATATTTTCTCAATGTTACCGTGGCTTACCCCTTAGAGTCATATATCAAATTGAAGCTTAGGTAACAGCGTTTGAAAAAATGCGCGTTATTTTGATCTGGTTGCTATGGTAACCAGACAAGGCCTCTGATTGGCTAAACACGGGAACAAACGTAACTAGAAAACTAAATGTTGCATGTTCACCACACTTTGGTAGATGATGTATGGAAACAAAGCGCACGAACCAATGAAGCCGGATTTTTTATACGGTTGCCATGGTAATCAGGAATCGACCAAACAGGTAATTGTACGTTATAATTAAAATATGGAAAGATAAATTGAAAATCCGGCTTATTGGTTCATTCCTCTTTTCAAGATTAATATTCATTCCAAATATCACCCTGATACGAGTTTTTGTTTTTGAGTTACGTTTGTTCCAATATTGCAAGTTTGCGTGTTTTATAGTTTTAAGATATCGTGCAAAACGTATGAAAAATATTCAAATTGGCTAGAAAGAAAAACAGTTGACATTTTGGATAAAAATAGTTTTGGGGGAAGATAGCAATTATATTAGCATTGTTATTGATTTTTAAAGATAAATGGCTTTAAAATAGCCGGGTGAGAAAAAAGAAATACATAAGAAATAACGTTGACTTTGAAATTTTGATGATTTATGATGTGCAATTAATTATTTTAATATTTTAATAAATAAATTTGATCAAATGTTACAATTATTTGATCAAAAAATAATTAAAACTGAAAATGCTTAAAATCGCAGGGTGAGCGTTTTCTACATACAAATGTATACAAAACACCACCAATATTTTGAGACACCCGAAACTCAATTGACCATAACGTTACAACCGAAAATCCAATTTACCTCAAACATAAAGCATTTTAAAGCAGAGACTTAGCAGTTTTCTACTGTGCTAATATCTCATTTTTGTCCGAAGCACTACATTTTAATATCTGACCAACATAGACCGCCCCCCTTAACCAACGCAGTATTAAAAGTAATTTTTAACCAACGCTTAATTTTTAACCAATGTACGAGTATACTTCTAATCATCATTCTTTTAATGCATGGTTTTTTAATACCTGTTCTGAGAGTGTACGTGCCATAAACGTAGACACAATCAGCCAGCAGAGAGGTCACGCTACATGTCAGATTTTGTTGTACGCAAGAAAACAATGGGAGTCTTAGTGACTGCAATATTTGCTAGAAATAGCTTCGGAAAATGGTCTTTTTGGGCATCTCAAAAACTGAAAAACGTGTTAAAGATCATGTAGAATTGTAAAGGAGGGTCAATAACATCTGCAGAACGGTAAAATGTACAGTATTAAACACGTGAAAATCTGTGGTCTTCAAAATTACAGGAATCCTAACTCATTCTAAACCTCACCAAATCATGAACCTTCGTCTACAAAAAAAGTCCATGTACGTATTGCTCTATCTGCTTGGAGATAGCGAAGACCACGGAAACTTCATGAGCTTCATACCACGGAATGAAATCCGCCATAGACTTTACATGGCGAAAATCGTACAGATGTGCACTGCCCGTAAAAAGTAAATTTTTCAAATACCCAAACTTCAGGACCCCTCACTTTCTTGGGGGACCCCTTAAATTTGTTTTTTGAAGTCCTACAGGGTCCTGAATTTTTTTATGGGATCTCTCATATTTTTGATCCAGTGCTAACCCTGCTGTGTAGGGAGTGTTGACAATAGCAAGGTCGTTTGACTATTGTGTTTGTGCATGTTTGTGACGACTGACCCCGTTTAACAATCTTCATAGCTTTCATATATTATTCGTAATACTAATAGTGCGACAGGGCCATAATGCAATCGATATCGCCCAGGCCTTCTGTAAGTCTATGGACTATCCACCCTACATTTATATTTATATATATCCAACATAATACACATTTTGTAATTTTGAAATATTTAAAGATTTCTCTGTTTGCTCAGATTCCAACAGCAGAATGATGACTGTTGGTCACACGCTATGGATTTCTGTTGATCATACGCCGGTTGAAAACGTTTTGATTATATTTTTCTGGGGCAATTATAGGTGCATACATGATAACCGTACTGTACGGTGATAACCCTAACCCCGGTTTAGGATTTTTGACCGGGATCACAATTTTCGAGGAAAAAACACCAACTAAATCTCCGGGAACCTGCCGGGATTCGATCCGGGGACCCTCCGTTCTCGAGCCCCACCTTCCTAACACTAAGCCACGGCCCTCAGCTACACATTCGTGCAGTATACTGCACTCATTATATAGGCTCGGTTGACTACGTCATCGAAAACCGACGGCGCATGCGTTTGGAGAGGGGCTTTGGATTAGCATTTTTTAGCACTCAGGGGGGTTAGGGTTAATAGAACACGAAAAAAAAACTTTTTTTTTTACCATAACCCTAACCCCGGTTTAGGATTTTTGACCGGGATCACAATTTTCGAGGAAAAAACACCAACTAAATCTCCGGGAACCTGCCGGGATTCGATCCGGGGACCCTCCGTTCTCGAGCCCCACCTTCCTAACACTAAGCCACGGCCCTCAGCTACACATTCGTGCAGTATACTGCACTCATTATATAGGCTCGGTTGACTACGTCATCGAAAACCGACGGCGCATGCGTTTGGAGAGGGACTTTGGATTAGCATTTTTTAGCACTCAGGGGGGTTAGGTTTAATATAAAATATACACTCATGATAACGTTTAGTCGTGTTTATGTGTGTGTAAAAGCAATCTAATAGGAAGTGACACGGTTTAGTTCCAAATTAGTCATGGGTTCAGGCTGCTCGGAAATACGTAAGTTGGCCTAACGTGTGGTATGGGTAATCAAATGTTAGTAATGCTTACATGGTCACCCCTCGCATTGCTATATTATCAGTACGTTGTGCACAAAGTTAACAGAACGTCTAAAAGATTCCAGGAGCTTTTGCAGAATTAGTTCACCATACAAAGCGGTCATTTTACATTAAGGTATGTATGGCAAGTTCGCTAAATGTCGACGATTTAGAATGCACATTGCTTCTTGTATATAATACGTCATGTCTTTTATCTGATTTTGTATGTGATTATGATAAACCAATATCTGACAATACTACATGTGAAGAGCTGTGTTGCAAAAGGGCCTACATCCATTTCTACCTGTAATACTCATTTTGCATTATTGAATGGATGACTATTCAGTATGTGGAATGTGGCTTGTATTGTTGGTGCCTCAATTGGCGTGCATGGATGCACTAATCCAAGTCATATAGAAACAGTAAATGAGTAACATGTTGGAGTGGTCTGGTGGCCCTTTTTCAACAAAGCTCTTCATGTAGTAGCAGTAGCGTAGGCCACTGGAGTAGGTCTACATACCTATGCTGCCATATATTGGCAAAAACTACTAATCCAAACCACCAGTGAATGTGCTGTTCTGGGGCTAACAAATGGGACATTGGACAGTTAAAAGTGCATCCAGAGGACTCTTAACGAAATATGAAGACAATCCGTGATAGTTTGACGACAAGTGCAAATAACCCGTTATTAATCGCTTAATTACATTTCATAATAGCAAATATGGACTTTGTTATGTTTATGTTCTATTGTATCTTTTAATCAAATAATAGATGTTAGACTTCACGGTTACATTATGTTTGAAAACAGACCTTTACTACTCACTCACCAGAATTCGAACAGTTTCTGTATGCGTAACGTGACTCCAGTGTAACCCTTCGGGTTGAGCACTGACTGGTTCCATAAAATTAATACTTGGCCGTATGTTGAATTTCTACACATTTTCATATTCTATACACAGGACTAACTCATTACCATTTCAGATGTGCTCGTTTCTATAAGTTATTATGATTTGATACTTTCTATTGCGTCTTTTTTGATGCAATGGACAATAAAAGCAGAACCACAATATTTGTATTCGAAATTCAGTTGAAATATGGGCGGTGTAATAAGAGCCTTCTGTCTCAAACGATTTAAATGGGAAAGTTCGATCAAATCTCAAATGGGAAGAAAAACAAATCAAATCTCCAAAAGATGTCCAGTAATAAGTTGCAAAAGAATAAGGAATAGCTAGTGAAGGTCCCGGACACCCATAGTGTCTATACCATTTCCATTTTGCCTGATGATTGACCACCTAACTGTTTACCTTCCTTATGCTTTATATAGGTATGTTAAGTGTGAAGATGGAGCCTCAACAGGACAATTCTAAGTCCGTACCACAATTGAGTAACACACCCAAGAAAGACACCAGCAAGGTGGATTCAAGCCACAAATCCAGTGACAAGGCAAAATTGAAGGCTATGTTTGAATCCGCCTACAAAAAGCTCGATACGTGTACAGATTACATGGCAAAGGAAGTTTCTGACACGTTCCGTATGTTACAAACTGAAAGCAACGAGGAAAACACTAGGGAGACAAGTGGCGACATTCTAGCCGAATTAGGATTTGGCAAACTCTTTGTGAAAATGTGGAATAATATGCCGTCCAAAAATAGTCTGCACCAGATGCAACGTTTGAGCATGAAACAAGCTTACTGGAATTTCACAGATTTAAGTAAGATGTTTTGTCTTGAACTTGGCAATGCTGGTGCCTTGGAATTACTTTTACAAGAATTGGAGAACTTGAAAGGTTCTAAATCAGCACAATCACAACACCATATCAATACAGATCTTGTCATTCTGTATAACTGCGCTCGCCTTTGCGATACAAATCGTACACTCTTCCGTGAATTTTGCAGTAAAGAGAAAAGTAATGCCGTTGATATATTATCTTGCTATCTTCGAGACTCGGACATTGTGGGCAAAACAAACAGTCTCTTAATGCTGGCCTATATTGTTGAAGAGAACGAAAGCGAAAAACTGGCCACAACCGGAACTGATGGGTGCATAAGCTTTCTTGTGTCTCTTCTGGAAGAATCACTCAGTTATTCCAATCACAGGGCGCAATCTGTTCTCTTCTCAACTGAAGAAATTATTGGTGGATTGAATGAGTTGGCTAAAAATGACGACAATAAAGTGAAGATTGTTCAGGGAGGTGGTGTACCTCTCATTGCCAAGGTTTTAGCAAATGGACTGTGTGAAGAGGAACGGGAAATAGCAGCACGTGTTTTCTGGAGACTTGCATTTGTTGCTAGCAATAGACAGGTTATCTGTCAAAACGAAGATGCCATCAAAGGTGAGTTTAAATTTTATTTAATATACGATTAATTTATTTAAAGTATCGAAACAAAGTCAGAATATATTTGCACATATTTTTGAAATCATGCTAGAGGAAATGAGACAAGTGACGACAGTTCTCTGCATTGGATGAGTATTATGCACTAGTTGTTCTTGATCCAATGGATGAGTATTATGCACTAGTTGTTCTTGATCCAATGGATGAGTATTATGCACTAGTTGTTCTTGATCCAATGGATTTCACATCATATACGGTATAAGGTTGAATATCTGTTGTACGAATTTTAAAATTGCCTTTTTGTTGTTGTTGTTTTTTGTTTGTTTTTTGCAATAGCTTTGAAAGAATGGCAGAAAAGTGACTTTACCGGAATCCAAGAAGCTTGTACTGGTGCATTGTGGGAATTATATGAAGGTCAAGTAGATTTGAACCAAGTTTGTAACATATCGTCTGCTGGTGACCAGACTTTACATAAACCTCATGTTATGATCAGTTATCAGTGGGATGTACAAGAACGTATGATACAACTCAAGGATAAGCTTCATGGGGCAGGTTATAATGTATGGATGGACGTCGATAGAATGGGTAAGATGAACATGATGAATGCTGGTTACCTGTAATGTATACTCATTTAATGTATACTCAATGGTCTGTATAAGTGGCGTGTTCGAAGGGGAAGGGGGTGGTTCGTGGTACGTTAGACATACGTTTACATACGCTGACATACGTTAGACATACGTTTACATACGCTTACATACGTTTAGAGGTACGTTACTCGTAAGTTATAGGTTGGACAACTCTTTTGGATGAGACTCATTCGGGGCAATGTTTAGACTTTTGACTCGGGGGGGGGGGGGTGATTATGTAGAAGTGTTTATAATATTTATAGCAGGAGAGCTGTTTCAGCCCATTCGGATATGGTAAAACCCAACAACTACGCTTTGCTCCTCCCCAGTCAAGGGCTTCACCCTCGGACTCCACGAGTAAAGGCCCTGTCACACCATGGCGTATCGCCTGAACGTATGCTAACGTATGCGAACATATCGGAAATACGATGGTGTACGTTGGTGTACGCTGATATAAGTTAGGGGTAAGTTGGGGATACGTCGTTTACGTTAAGAGCACGCTGTGATACGCTGTGAAAATTTGGAACACGTCGAGCCCGCGAAAAATTATTGAGCATGTTCAAAATTTCTCGGCGTACTCAACGTGTGCTTAATACATTCTGCATAAGTTTACGGTACGTTCGTGGTACGTTAGACACCACGTTGACATACGCTGACATACGTTAGAGGTACGTTATTCGTAAGTTGGTATACGTTGATGTACGTCGGCTAGGGGTAGCACTAGCTCAAAAATGTGAGGAGTCCCATTACATTTTTCAGGACCCTTTGAGGACTGCAAAAACTAAATGTAACGTAAGGGGTCCTGAAGTTTGAGACTAGGCAAAAAGTACTGCATAAGTTCCCGATAGGTTCGTGGTACGTTAGGCATACGTTAGACATACGTTTACATACGCTTACATACATTATAGAAGTTATAGGTTGGACCTATATATTTATCCTTCTAGATATTTTAATAGTTATCATCTAGGCTGGGTTTACATGAACTGGCAACACTTGTCCCGCTGTGTACGAAACTCAATTTATACAGCGGCATTAGTCACGTGTTCGTTGTACGCCGAGGATACGCTGAGGATACGTCGAACACGGCAGACATACGCTACGAATACGTTAAGCATAGTCATACGTATTCGTAGCGTATGTCTGCCGTGTTCGACGTATCCTCGGCGTACAAACACGTGACTTATGCCGCTGCAGAAATTTAGTTTCGTACACGCGGGGCAAGTGTTGCCAGTTCACGTAAACGCAGCCTAGATGATAACTATTAACATATCTAGAAGGATAAATCTATAGGTCACGTACCTCTAACGTACGTCTAACGTATGTCAGCGTATGTAAACGTATGTCTAACGTACCACGAACCTATCGGGAACTTATGCAGAACGTATTAAGCACACGTTGAGTACGTCGAGAAATTTTGAACATGCTCAATAATTTTTCGCGGGCTCGACGTGTTCCAAATTTTCACAGCGTATCACAGCGTACTCTTAACGTAAACGACGTATCCTTAAATTACACTTAACTTATATCAGCATACACCAACGTACACCAACGTATTTTTCGATATTTCGCATACGTTCAGGCGATACGCCATAGTGTGACAGGGCCTTTACAATATGCCAAGCGTACTGAAATTTTTTCTCGGAATTTGGCTGATGGGCCTGTCACACCATGGCTTATCGCCTGAACGTATGCCAACGTATGCAAAATATCGAAAATACGTTGGTGTACGCTGATATAAGTTAGGGGTACGTTGGGGACACGGTGGGCCGTTTCCCGTCCGTTGAACACGTTGCCGGGGACATTGCCGGCCATCCGCACCCGGCAGGAATTTTGAGCGTTCTTAAAACTCCTGCCGGGTGAGTAAAAGCGGCGGCGAACGGAGAGAGCCCGGTTTGAGGATGGTATAAAGACGGCGCACTCGTTTCGCGCCCGTTCGCAGGGCGGTGGTGGTAGGCGGCCACATTACCGTCTAATAGAAAAAAAAGAGTCCAAACAATCAGTAAAAAATGTCAACGGGCACATTGGTTTACTTTTTGTGGTCACCGGGTTCATGTACCGGGTCTATACTGAGTCCTACCGGCCTGGTACCGGGCTCACCGTCCTCATACATTTCCAGCTTACCGTTCTCACCGGGTGCATAACACCTCCTCACCGCACTGTTAAAAATTGCCGTAATTTTACGGACAAAATTTAACAGAAATCCTCCGTAAACGGTAAAATACGGAATAAAATTGTAAATTTACGGATTTTTACGGAAAACTAGTAAAATTTACAGAAAAATCAGGTAAATGATAAATTTTACAGACGATGTCCGTAATTGTACAGAAGATCATTATTGAAAGGAGACGTTTACGGTACATCTTGTAAATTTACAGGAAATTAGCTGTAGTTTTACGGACAAATTAACAGAATTCGTAAAATATCGTAACGGAAGAGTGCATTGGTTAACTTGTATTGGTATGCTGTCATCGTAGTATAAACCTTGAAGGAATTCATTTGCAGGGAAACATTTTATTTAGTAAAAAAAACACCATGGAATGCATATTTGTATTGAAAATACTATTCCATTTTCGGCCCATCCTGAACAAGACCGTACTTTTAAGGATCAAGCTATCAAATAAATGATAAATTTTACAGACGATGTCCGTAATTGTACAGAAGATCAAAGATCGTAAAAAAAAATTTGAATTCTGTAATCTGTTATTTTTACGGAAATGTGTAAATTTACATGGGAATTTTGTAAAAGTTACGCAAAAGGAATCCGTAAAATTACGGATTAAAAAAGATTTCCGGCAGCAAAATTTCCGGACAATTTTTTTTGTTCCGTTATTTATTTTTACGGAATTATGTTAATTTACGTCAAGTTTCTGTAAAATTTCCGTAAATAGAATCTGTATTTTCACAAATTATAATTTACGGAATTTTGTATATTTTACAGGAACTTTTCCGTAAATTTCAACTTCCTGTAAATTTACGGGCCAAAAAAAAGAGTCCGGAAATTTTGCTGCCGGAATTTTTCTGTAAAAAAACGGAAAATTTTCTAACAGTGCGGGTCCTCGGTTGATATCGTTCTATACCGGGTCTGTCCCGGGTTCTCACCGGCGGCCTGATACCGGGCTCACCGGCCTCATACAGTTCTCACCGTGTCCTCACTGTGTGCATACCACCTCCATACCAGGTCCTCACCGGTCGGAACGCCTCGGTACCGGCCGAATCGCCTTGAAGGGCCTCCTCAGGCTTCCTTTTTAAGTAGTCCAAACCCCGGTCCAAACGCTTAACATTTTTTATGTTGTTTTTTGTTGTTGCCTAATTCACTTTTTGTTAGAGTCCGTTCCGTAAACGGTTAACCAGGCGGCCTGCACCCGTTCGCAGCCCGTCGCTGAGATGGTCGACGTCCACCACCGTCCATCACCGCCCTGCGAAACGGGTGCGCCGTCCTTATACCGGGCTCTCATCGTTCGCCGCCGCTTTTACTCACCCGCCAGGAGTTTTGAGCATGCTCAATCAAAACTCCGGTGGCCGGCAAAGTCCCCTGAACGTGTTCAACGGACGGGAAACGGCCCACCGTGTGTGCCGCCGTTCGTACCCATTTTTCACACGGTAAGGGGCCAGCCAGCTCACACGGATACCTGTGAAGGGCCCATCAAGAGTTCGAATATCGAAAGATATTAAGTTCTCTACACTATGTTTACTTTACTCCACAGAAGGGAACATACTATCCACTATGGCTGAAGCTGTGGAAAAGGCTGAAGTTGTTCTGGTCGGGTTGTCGAAAAGGTACAAAGAGAGTACTAACTGCAGGACAGGTAAGCTCGGTACAATGTGCATGTACGTTATCAATTGAGGACCCTAGATCTAAAAGGGGGTCAAGTCACATTGAGAAAAATGGCAAAAACTGGGTTTCATTGTGTCCATGTGTGGACTTGACCCACTCGGGTTGTACCTCCCATGGACTATTACACAGCTTTACCACATGACTATACTGTAACATTTGAACAGGGGGGGGCAGAGATCCTCGTTGTAGCAGAAACTGGTACTAACTACAATTTCACAAGATTGTGACTTAACCCCCTTTTTGATCTAGGGTCCTCAATTACTAACAAGGACCTTCATCCAGTAGACAAGATGGTTTGAATAAATATTTAGGTTAAATTAGTTACAAATGAGAGAGCCTTGAGGCAGAGAGCCTAGAAAAAGATACATATCACTGAATATCGCCAAGCTCTTTGAGTTCTTGATGTCTGTAGATGATATGGCACCCTGCGAAGTCATTTCACTTCAATGGAATATTTTATGCTAAAAAGGCAGTCTGGTCTTTTGTACGGTGGTTTCTGATGGACAATTATGTCAGTTCCTAATGGCAATTACAGATATCCCTTACTCTTAGATGTTGACCACTACTAGCCTACGTTATATCAAGCCTTGACAAGCCGTAATTAAACTGCCGCAATTTATCTTTTATATTGTTAGAATCTTCACTTTTTAACATGTTTGTGCTTGTCTTATATATGATGTGAAAGCTATTTGTATATTAATAATACCACACTGTCTTTATTCTTCGTCAGAGGCTAGCTATGCATATAAACTAAAGAAGCCCATAGTTCCTCTACTAGCGGAAGTAGGTTACGAACCAGATGGTTGGCTTGGCGCCTTAGCAGGAATGCTACTCTATTATCGAATCTACTCGGAGGATGTGTTGACATCGGATTTTAGTTCACTAATCAAAGAATTGGGACATAAAGGTATGACAGTAGGTAAGCTCATTTTCTTGCAGGATATAAAGATTTGAAAGCGTGGAAGTAAAAAGTAAAAAGTAAAATTTTTACAAATTTGAAACACTTATGAAAAGGAAAACTTTCTATGAGTAGCCAAACTTTCCCCCATGTCATAAGTGTTTCAATCTATCAAAACGTCCACATTTGTTACGTAAAAAACGCGATATAATTTGGGGGGGGGGCTTACTTCTTTTTAACCCTTTTTCATTTTACAAACAAGACGTGATTTTAGTGTATTGATGATAGAAGCGTATTCAATTGTTCTGTTCTAAGTGTCCCACCATTTCTTTTCTTCAAAACCTTTATCGACAATTCTTGAATAACAATACATTCATCAGGATGGTGACATCCTTTAAATTGAGCCCTTCAAGATGGTGTTACATATTCGCCACGGTCGAAATTTAACACAGTTTTCGACAGATGAAAATAAATGAAAAGAGTGCATTTTAACATTGATCTTTCGTTTGATTTTTAAAATATAGAAAATGGAGACGGCAGAGCAAGTGGAAGCAGCACTGATGGGCAGCTACAGGTTATGCAGAGCCCTGGTAGCAAACAATCAGTAGACAGTATTCCAAAGCAGAGCACCACGTCCCAACCACCAAACATCGTATCATGGTCCAAAGAGCAAGTGCAATCATGGTTGGACGACAATGATCTTAGAGAAGTCAACATTCAGATCTCATCTTATTGCGATGGTAAACATTTGTATCAGATGTACAGGCAATTCCAAAGGTCCCCAACATTCTTTGAATCAGGACTAAGGAGCGACCTTCACTTTGATTTTAACACAATCATCAAGTTTCTCACAGCTTTAGAGGATCTTTTCTCAAATTGAATGTGATATTTACGATAAAGCATCCTCTTTAAATACAATTAAATACGTAATTTAATTTAAATGAGTATCTCTCGTATGCATGATATACAGGGTGAATCAAAAAACATTGTGCACGATTTAAAACGGCCATTTGACCTTGATGCGTGCATTGAACCATGGAATGTTTGTTGTTTGTATAAAGCGTTGTTAATCTTGTTTGTCCTCCCAAAAATCGCTTTGCCGCAACGGTGTGCTCCATATCATCATGCTGCAGTAATATTCATGTCTTAACTGTGTAAATCCCATAGGAATGGCGAAAAACGCGGACAGTTTACAAAAACGTGCCGCAGTTTGCTTATTTTTCAGTTGATTACTTTCATTTCTTGGGAGGATGAACTAGATTTACAACGCTTTATACAAACAACAAACATTTCATGGTTCAATGCACGCATCAAGGTCAAATGATCGTTTCAAATCGTGCACAATGTTTTTTGATTCACCCTGTATAGGCCTACTATATGCAACTCCTGATTACTATTCTATGGGCCATCATCATGCTGGGCATCTACATTTCCTGAAAGAAAAAACATTTTTATAACCACATTTCGATTATCCTCTTTGTTCCCAGTGGTACAACACAACGATCTTATTAGTCTCATTCTTTTATTCGAGGATCGTTTTCATAATACACACACTTTGATGTTAACGCACAGTCAACTATCAACAATTCAAATATGATTATATTTGATCATTTTTATCAAATATATTGCATTTCTATCATACAAAGTATCTTGCACGCCCACTCTGTTACTACCTAATATTCATATTTCTTTTGTAATTCATCCCAGTAATATGTTACAATAGTTTAGAAAAGGACTGATGTCATTATTTATTTATTCATAATATATCGCAGTTTATTGATGACTAACCCACTTTTCATTTCTCAGTTAAAGGCATAGTATGTGATCTTTTCCAGAGAGCGCCCTCTATTCATGATTTTTTTTTTAGAAAGTAGATTTTCTTGCAGATTTACATTTCCGATCATAAATCATACATACATTCCAAGTTACAGAGCGATACGATTCCTAATTACCTCAAAATCATGGTTTTAGATTGAATTTAGAGTGAAAAATATAAACTGTCGGGATTCCGACAGTTTATTTTCACTCTAAAACCATGATTTTGAAGTAATTAAGAATCGTATCGCCCTGTAACTTGGAATGTATGCATGATTTATGATTAGAAATGTAAATCTGCACGAAAATCTGCTATCAAATTTTTTTTCGATGTTGAGGGCGTTCCCTGGAAAGATCACATAATATACCTTTAATTAGACCAACATTATCAGACGACTGTAGACACGATGGCTGGCTGTACATTTTGAATTCTGAATCCCAGTAAAAGTTTCAATGTAAAAGTGGATTTTGATCATATGATTCCAGAATATTCATCACATGTTGGAACTTAATTATTTCATTCTAAAATCGCTGGAGTTGAAAATCAACTCCAGTGTATTAAATCATTTAAAAATATTGTATCAGTGAACAAGCCCATGTTCGGCATCGTCTAAGACTAACATAATTTAGACAGTGATGTCGCCCTCTATTTTCGTAAGACATGTTTCATATCTTGTCGTCTAACCTAATAACAAACAATAATATTGTTATGGTATTGGTAAAAATGCACCATTCTGTTAAGTTCAATGAGTCATGTCCTAAATCGTGTGTGATAAATGAATTTAAGAAAATGTTATTCGAGTCAGATAATAAATTATCATTATATAAAGGTGTGTTTATCAAGGTCATGATCTAGATAAACAAAGTGTCAATTCCTCTTCTTGGTCCATGCTTTACAATCCTTTCTTCCCGCCGCTGCTTACGTCTCTTGCCAATAACCTGCATAATAAAATAGGGTTGGTAGAGTTGAAACGGATGTATACCCTTTTTATTATCGTAATGTATGTTTTTTATTTATTGATTGTTCACTATCGAAGGTTTGACGATCTATTTGAGCTGACTTGTCAGACATAAGGAGTCCCCCGATCAAGGTCATGGCAACCGATTGATGGAAAAACAGTTTTTTATTCTGGATTTGAACTTGAAGGCTCATAAATCAAAAAGTAAGGCAAATATTAAAACAAACTCCCATTAAGTTGTAGAGCAATATAAATATTACATTTGGGCCGAAATTTGGGTGCCACCATTCAGAAGTGCAAACATTTTTGGAGCAAACTTCCACATTGCCGATTGCGTTTTTAGAAATTCGCGTTTGAAAATTGCGCAATCGATTAGAAAATTATGAACCTAGTAGTTTAGAAATGGGGGTTTTCAATTTATTACTTCTGGTGTGAAATTAAAGGTCAGAAATCAAATGTTCATACAATTTTGAAAAGTGGGACCCTTAATTTTGATGGAAAAAGATATTTTAATTAATGTGAAATACCCACGCAGGTTGGACATTCATAGTTGCTGCAGATCACCATGAAATTTTTAAATATCGCAAGTTAATTGAAGTTTCGAACGTGAATTCAGTCTAAATATTAATTTCGGCCAGAAAGAGCTAATAGTATTAATTTGATAAGGTTTCATAATGTTACTTGCGCACAGAAACCCAGAAACCCAAGCTCGATAAGGATGTATTTTTAAATTTTTGAATTGAGAATAGGTGATTTTAACTGTGTCATATCTTCATAGATTATTTGATATACCTGACGGATTTAGAAGGTGTCGGGTTCCACAAAGGTGTGATGTTGATCAGCAGAAAAATACAACAGATTGAAAATAACAATGGCACAAGAATACTGACATTACCATCTTGCTTTCCATTACGCGTGACATAGGATAACATAAGGCTGACTCGATGTAGATTGTAGGTTCATTAGGATAGTTCATGAAATAAATGGAATGGTGATTTTAGTGTAGTAAGTTTATGGTACTCACTTACCATGCTTACGCGTAACGTTTCATGCTCAGCTGGACACTTTATCAGACTGTTACAAATAGTCTCATGTAGTTTCAGTTTCACGTAAATGTAATTTGATTGATTTCATCGTCTAATTACATGAATGTGATTGGATTCATTGAACATTGTAGCAATATTGCGACGTGTTTTGGATTAGCTGCCAACACACAAGTGTTTTCAACACAGTGCGGTCCCACTGCCCTCCTCATTCAATACAACCTGGCGAATGACTTCCAAATTAGTAACCTATAGATGGTGTGACCGGTGACGTAGTGTCCGGCGGTTTGCGTGCGCACCTACAGGGAACGGTGCTTTAATTCACACTTGATTGATCATTACTTACCATGCTTACGGTGTAATAGTGCAGTAGTCATGGATGCATCCCTAAGCACAATGAGAAACCAGGTACTAAATCTGGTTGCCCGGTGGTTTGCGTGCGCACCATAAGGGCATGTGCTTTTAAAATTGGCGCTCAGTGATGTGTGTTTTGCTTTCATATAGTAATGTATGCAGTAGTCATGGACTAGTACCTCTAGCATGTCTTTAGACCAGGCGCTAATCAATTTGTAAACACTACTGATGTAAACAACGGTCACCTCATCTATTCTTGAAACGTTAAAATTACTTGCAAGAATAGCGTGCCGGTTTAACCACTTGAATAGAGTTTAGTGTTCCCTCCGTACTTGTCGCTAATCCAAAACACGGAAACACTTTATCATGTTTATTGTTACTTGTAGCATTTACTTACCATATTAACCAGATGGTGAACATCTTGACTATGATAATAAAAAGAAATCCAATCCATGGAGCAAATGATTTATATAATATGATGATGACAGAGGACCCAATAGGTGCTGCTATTGTGTTTAAAAGGTTGAGAAATCCGAGTAGCGATCCTGTAGTAAAGATGTGAAGACATTTGAAAAGAATATTGAACGTTGTTAACGGTATCTATAAATGCTTCTTATAAAAATACAATAAGACACTAGCCTATACACTGCTGTGTGAAAATCTCCCACCTGCAAATGATTTCATATAAATATAGCATAATATAGCATAATATAGGACTTATAGCATAATATAGGACTTTATTGTTTTTAAATTTATAAGTAATGAAAAGTACACACTACTCCAACAACTTGCCATGGATCTACAGATGACCTTCGTTATTCTGGACATACGTTCACAGGAAAACTGGCACTGTCAATATATTTATAATATGGAAGGTTCATTATACTGATCCAGTGTAAGTACTCATGTGTACGTTTCGGACACAATTGTATCCTTTGTCAACACTTGTGGTAGTGATGATCTTGACGACTCATGACGCTTTTTGCATTCTTGGAGTTGCCAGTTGATTTATCATCTGGGGATTTTTTGCCAGATAATAATAGATCATTAAAAACGTGAGTGAGGTCGCGTCGCGGTTCATCGTTGAGGTCACCTTCTTCCAGATTTCTATAGCCTCTCGGATCCATCTCTTATACCTGTCTTGCTCATTTATGATATTCCATGCAAAAATTGTGAAAAGAGCTACATAGATGAAACCGGACGACAATTCGGCACAAGACTCGGCGAACACAAGAAAGAGGCAGAAAAGGCTAACAAAATAACAACCACCAGAGCAGGGAGAAAGGCATCGCTCACTCAGGTCAACAAATCAGCAATAACAGACCATGTTGTGGACGCTAATCATGTCATCGGGTGGGACGAGGCAAAGGTTATAGGCACGGAGCAAGACAGGTATAAGAGATGGATCCGAGAGGCTATAGAAATCAGGAAGAAGGGGGCCTCAACGATGAACCGCGACGAGGGGCAATACTACCTCACTCACGTTTTTAATGATCTATTATTATCTGGCAAAAAATCCCCAGATGATAAATCAACTGGCAACTCCAAGAATGCAAAAGGCGTCATGAGTCGTCAAGATCATCACTACCACAAGTGTTGACAAAGGATACAGTTGTGTCCGAAACGTACACGTGAGTACTTACACTGGATCAGTTTAATGAACCTTCCATATTATATTACAATCAACGATCCTTACGAACCTTTTTGGTAATAATGTCAATATATTGATCAAAAGAAATAAGGCCTCATTATCGCAAATTTGATCCTACCGTTAGCAATTAGCCTATATTCATTTATTTTTTACATCAAATTATTAACACAGATAAATTGAATTGAAAACGTAGCTTTATTTAAATAGAGGCACACAGATAGTCGTTTGTAGGTCATCTATGACAAAGGTTCGGGCAAAGGTTTGGGCACGAGCAATAGTATCTGCCGAATTTATATTGCACAACTCCCTCGGTGACCGTGCGAAATGAAAATACATGCATCTCATATTTCATAGCTGGACGTGATGCCAAGGCGCCGTTATCCACATGATCAACAGGTATTTAATGTGTGATCTTGTCATGCTAACAGGTATTTTGATTTGATACGTGTAATACATAATTTTAATAAATCATATGCACCTATATTTCGACATCACTTCATCTAACCGTGAGACCTTTCATTTTCAGATCTCAAAAATCAATGTTATTTGTGATTCTGTTAGATTTATCTTATTATAGGATCAGGATGGGTACATGTAGTATTGACGATATAGGTTTAAGAGCCGTCGGACAAGTTTAAAAGTGTCAAGCTTTCGTCAGGATTAGCTTGTATTTCAGGACCAAATGTAAAGGCATATTATACGATTTTTTTCATAGAAATGTATTATGTATTTTGTTTTGACAAACTACATTGATAACTATAAAACTAAAATATGTTATAAGTTACAGAGCAATATGTTTCCTAATTACTTCACAATCAGATTTTGAAATAGGTTTATTTTCAGATCGGTTTTTTCGTTCGTAAATATAATGGAACACACCCCTACGGAATGCTTTATGATGAAAATCATAACAAATATGTTAAAAACTTGCTTAAATTGGAAGCAGATATCCATTATGATTTAGTAAAGTTCTGTGGTGGTTTTTTTACGGAAAATACAGTGAAAGTAGATTTATGAGTCCAGGAAAGACAGTCCTGGAAAGTCTTAGTTAATATAGTTAAACTTCATTATAAGAGAGAGAAAAATATAAGTACAAATTTGAAAAAAGATCACATAACATTGCTTTAATTGGCAGATTTCCATTATGATTTAGTAAAGTTCTGTGGTGTCAAAGTAGATTTATGAGTCTAGGAAAGTCTTTCCTGATAGTCAAACTTCATAATACAAGGGAGTGAAAGATATGTGTCAAATTTTGAAAAGGATCACATAATATTGCTTTAAGCAAAACATTGAGACTGCCATTTCATCATTTGGGCTGCCCCTTGCCCGATGATTTGAGAGTAGGCGCCCCTTTTCTATTTGTGTCTCTGAAAAGAGCTTTAAAGATATGTTGATTAGAAAGGGGGTGCCCCTTTCCTGTAATAAAAACATTGGTGGCTCTGAAAAGAACCGTTCAGGTGGAGCTCCCCTTGGGGCAACAACTCTGTTCAGTGGATGGGCAGTCCATCTGAACGGTGATTACAATGGGCAGGTCAGTTCTAATCAACTTATCTTTAAAAAGCTCTTTTCAGAGCCACAAAGGAATTGTACACCTCTCTCAAATCGTTGGGCAAGGGTCAGCCCAAATGATGATAATATATATAGAGAAGTGGCAGTCTCTATGTTTTGCTTATAATAAATTTAGTCCTGAATAAGTTGGAGCTACTATCCGGACGAAAGCTTGACTGTTTTACATATGTCCGACGGCGAACACGTTTTAACTCTTAACCTATATATATATATATATATATAGGCCTATAATATATTAATTATCTTAATTATCTTAATTCAAATTAAATTCGCCCTTAATGACGGTACTGGTATCAGTTTCTTTGTCTTACCTATCTCAGAAGATGTCACAATATTACTAAGGTAAGCACGTCTAGCTGAAAGAAGAGGTCCACTAAATACTGCCAAGAAAGGGACTAGACGAGAAAAGACATGAAATCAAATCAGATACTGTAATAATGTGTACACAAAGACAATTTGATAATTTTGTTTGGTTTTAATTCCATGATCATGATTATAACAGGCAGTGGTGCAACATTCTCGCATAAGTTGAAATACCCCCTTTTTGTTATACTTGCAAAATGTACTTTAAAGTAAAAATGTTGTAATTGTATCGTTAAACTGTCTCAAACACTGCCATGACTGCACTAGCACGATGTTGAGCAATGACTGATTACAGCTGGTATATCCCGAGAAACCAGGTGAACTTGCTTAACTATAGTCGCTCCATTTAAACCCGTGTCACTTAGGAAAATGCAGAGAATTGCGTGAAGTAAGGTGAATACAATTGGTCAAAGTTGTTTAATTTGACTTCAACTTTGACAATTGTGTTATTGTATTTTGCGTAACTGTTGGCAGTTTTGCCGTTTTAGAGGTAGGCCTACTTTGTGAACATTTTCCCAAGTGATATACTAGGTGCCGTCCACTTACAACAAATCATTCTAAATAATGTTACAAATCATATTTGATATAATAATTGGACTGAAAAGGCTAATTATATCTATACAGAAGTCAAGTCTATTTGTTAAGGAGGCACTATCAACTTTTGTAAGGATGGCATCCAGATTCGTACGGATTGAAAACCGTAGATCGGAGAGGGTAAACGCACTGGCTTGTCCGTTCACGGGATCGGAGTTGTTCAATGCGTTCGCTAAGCATGGCTAAACACGTATTGGTTGGTCATATATTCAACCGCGTTCCATTTATCTACACAAACCTGTCCGTTTATCCCAGTGCGTTTACCCTCTCCGATCTACGATTTTCAATCCGTACGAATCTGGATGCCATCCCTAAGTAGATATGTCCCAAATAATCCCGCGTATTTTCTCCATATTTTCAATTTAATCTGAAACGTTTGTTTACAAACGGGTCTCTCTCATTTTTGGTTCGTTTTTTAATCTAGAAATTTCCTATTTACAACTCACTATTACTTACCAAATCGGAGTAGAAATGTAAGAAATGCCAATGCAATGACAGTGAAAAAGTTAGTTCCCTCCGCCAGCAACATCAGAATCAGTTCAGCTCGAGAGTTACTTGAACTTGTGAAATAGAAGTATATCCTCGTCACCAAGACAGTTCCTACAAGTGTCATGAAGGTTTTCACGGAATTGAACGAGTTCAGTACTCGAGGTGTCCATTTGAAAGGTCCACTCTGTACATGCAAAGCTAGAAGACGAGTGTCAACTAAAGTATAAAAATAAATTAACGGTTTGATAGTCGTCAACGTTATTTCAGCTTATTTCACATTATTCGATGTACGTTATATTCATCTTCTTATGTTTTTGTCAGGTTTGTATAAAACCGCTTTTAGGGTTAAAGAAGGTATTCCCAGAAGAACATGGCTTTGTTATTTTCAAACGGCTTATTACATTTAAAGGTGCGATGAGACGATAGTGTTCAGTAACATGTAAGGTACAGCTACAGGTATTATTCATGCGAACATATTATAGCAGCGTCTTTCATTTATGTCATCCTATACTCTTACTATACTCTTTCATAGTTATCCTATAATACTTCACTGTTCATGCTGGTATTACGCGAAGGATAGTATGACACACAGGTATAGTATGACATAGAGGGTGGACCAAAATACAACTTAATATTATATTAAACAACCTTGATCAAGACAATTAAAAATCTATGCGAAAGCTTCATTTAAAACAATCATCAATCATCAATCATCATCATCATCATCATCATAATTATACACTTTTCAGCCTCAGGAATATTCAAAAAAGTGTGGGGGCATATTCTATTAACGCCTGATAAAAAGAGTCGTGGTAATTCGGTGTTCGGTTCACGGCCACATTCTTTCACATTAAAATGGTAAGGGAGCACCGCCCGGTAGCCGTCGGTTCCGTGCAGTTCCGGGAGGTTGCAGCCGGTTTCTATTGTTTTAAACAATGATATGCGCCAACCGGGCGGAACCGCTGGTTGCCGCGCGGTCGAGTTTTGATTTGCTCCCTAGGCGGGCTTTCAAACTGGGTAGTTTGCCACTCATTCATAACCTCATGAAATATGTACGTCAGATGCGCCCCAATCAAATGTCTCAGATTCGTAAATATCGTATGCTGGCGTAGGTATAGTGAAACACAACAGTTGACCGGCACGCAAACCTCATTTGGCATCTGTACGCACAAGGTTCAAAAGTACGCGAATCAATGACTTCTGCGTTGCGCGTTGCGTGTCAGAATAACCAATCGCACAGCAATTACTTACTTGCGCGTTGCTATTTCGTGTTTAACAATTGTTGATTTTGTTGGCAAGTGCGTTTTATTCAAAAAAAAGTGTGGGGCTTAGTGGGCTGTTCGATTAATCACGGGGAGGTAAAGGTATATACGTTGTTGAATAAAGACAATAGTTTTGCGATGTTTGAAGCAAATAACGTGGTTTTTTATAAATAGATTCATTGTACACATTTATGAACGAGGTTAATGACTTTGATCGTGTTCTGTGAAAACTCATAACATTTAACTTCAGACCTCGGAATTTCCCTCGCGGCTACGCCTCTCGGGAAATTCCTCGTTATCAAAGTGAAATGTTATGAATTTCCACAGTACCTTCTCAAAATCTGATACGCAGTCATTAACCTCTAAACATGTTCAACTATGCATACAAATATCATGTTAAATTTATGACAAATCTTTTATTGAGAGAGTAGAAGCTCACATAATAAGAAGATTTCCGTGGAAAGAACTATAAAAGAAGGCACTGATATTATCTGCTTGCATATTAAACTTCTCACCACATACCACAATCAGATATGATACAAACAAGTTTCGTTTTATGGAAAACCAAAAGAACCAAGTTTTATATCAACTATAATGTCCCAACTGGGACTATAATCGTATATGGGTTACACATTTTCCGGGTAAAATAAAGGAAGCGGAATCAAGTTCTTTTTAACTGCACCCAATAGGAAAATACATCCTCGTCTGAGCTGCAATTGCAAAAATAATCCTCCAAAAAAAATTATCTTTAAATCCTCTCACCATGATCATTTCATATAGAACGTATGGAAAATGTACTTTAGGTCCAAGGTAGGCTTAATACCAATATCGTTCAATACTGGATCATAAAAGTGGCCAGGTATCGCTCGATACTGTACGATTTTACTGTTCCAGTATCGCTCGATACTGGAACACCCAAAATATGTTCCAGTTTCGACAGATACATGAACATTTAATGTGTTCTAGTATCGCCCCAGTATCGCTCGATACTGGAAAGTTTTTGTCCCAGTATTGCCCGACAATGGAACATGTAAGCGTTTTGTTCCAGTATTGCCCGACAATGGAACATCATAAGCGTTTTGTCCCAGTATTGCCCGACAATGGAACATGTAAGCGTTTTGTTCCAGTATTGCCCGACAATGGAACATGTAAGCGTTTTGTCCCAGTATTGCCCGACGATGGAACATGTAAGCGTTTTGTTCCAGTATTGCCCGACAATGGAACATCATAAGCGTTTTGTCCCAGTATTGCCCGACAATGGAACATGTAAGCGTTTTGTTCCAGTATTGCCCGACAATGGAACATGTAAGCGTTTTGTCCCAGTAATGCCCGACAATGGAACATGTGAGCGTTTTGTCCCAGTATTGCCCGACAATGGAACATGTGAGCGTTTTGTCCCAGTATTGCCCGACAATGGAACATGTAAGCGTTTTGTCCCAGTATTGCACGACAATGGAACATGTAAGCGTTTGTCCCAGTATTGCCCGCCATGGAACATGTAAGCGTTTTGTCCTAGTATTGCCCGACAATGGAACATGTAAGCGTTTTGTTCCAGTATTGTCCGACAATGGAACATGTAAGCGTTTTGTCCCAGTATTGCCCGACAATGGAACATGTAAGCGTGTTGTTCCAGTACTGCTCTACATTGGAAACACTATCATGACTATTAACGTATAAGAAAAGGATTAATGGTAAGACGACAAAGATAAGTGATTTCTAAATTTGATACTTAATTTAAAGAAAATATACCTTTCTGAGGGTCTGGTGGAAAAGTGGATGGGAGCTATACGGATATCCTATTAATATTTTAATCATTTAAGGGTTTAAAATAACATTTTGATGGATTCCAGCGAATAACTTTATGACGATAGCCAAGTTCTCTGAAAAAGTGAAACACTTCAATTTTGATGTTATAGCGTCTATCACTGGAAAATGCACTGACGTCATTGTTCATTCTAAGAAGGACTGAGCCTAGATTCAGGGAAAACAATTGAAATTCTATAGCTCTTACCGAGAATGAGATTACTGACAGGTCATAAGCTGACCACAATGTAGGCCTAATAATCCTTATGAGTATACGCAAACATAATTATGTTCATGCTATATCAATTTACCTGTCGAGCAAGCCATTGTTAGCATTGATACAACACTCATGATTACCAAATGCTTTCGCCTTCTGCTTTCCTGATCTTCTTCAACCAGGAAAAGTCTTGGTCCTGCCGTGATATATCGCCAGATACTTTGACTGATACCTGATCTACCATAGGTCTCTAGTGTTGCGTCGATTGCTACCACTGGCTCGGGCACTGGCTCTTGAAGGAATGTCACCACAAGGAGTATTGCTATTGCTTGACACGCTAAAACTACCACATATATCTGGTACGTTCCTACCAATGCTGCCACCATTTTTGCCGCAAAGGGTCCGCTAACACTACCAAGTGCAATGGTGAATACGGCAGAAGACAAAGTTATAGCACGTCTTTCAGAGCACGTTTTATCGATTAAGTAACAAGTCATGATGGTAACGAATGCACTCATACCTCCTGTCAGACCCATAGCAAGAGTGGTGCTATATAGGATCAATGACGATATATAAGTAAGCTTTCCTTGTATGAACATTCCAATAGCAAATATTGCCACGCCTAAGCAAGGCACTAGTAGAACTCCTTTACGCCCTTTCTTATCACTATATGCGCCAAGAAATATTGTCATGACAACAGACGTTATGGTACCGACTGAATGAAGTGAGGAAACGTAGCTCTCAGTAAACATCTTCAATTTTTGTTCCTCTTCTGGATTGTTTTTCAAGTCTGAACAGATTTTAGGTGTCAGAAATGTGGCACATGCTTTATCCGCCACCATAAATCGGATAATAGGGTATTGCAGCGTGACACTGAATATGAAGAGGAAAAGTACTATATATGGCATCATTGTGTCCATAGTGTTCTTCATGCTGGTCATAAAAGCCTTCATCATTGCCAAATCAAGTTGTAATCAAACTTACATGTGAAATACAAGATATTTACGGTAGCACTGTAGCATGAAGTAGGATATTCGGTCTCATGAAGAGTCTCTGCTAGCAGCCTAACACCAGCATTTATGTTAACACTGTGGTTGACTTAGTGTACATAAAGAATTGAAGAGCATTCTCTGTTTAAAACTTTGTCTAATACTATAGGACCAAACGGAAAGGGAAACACGACGCAACTATCACACTACCACCATGCCAGTCTTCAATGTATACTAAAACGCTATGCCAGTATCATCAAGTGAAATAAATTCGCTGTGGTGCGTCTGTTATTTTTACTATGGATCAATTCTCATTAATCAATGGAGCATTGTTAATGATCGACTAACGACTTACCGAAGTTATTTTTGATTAATTATTGATATCTGTAGAACGGTCTTTCAATCGCGTGCCGCGCCGCCGGTTCTTATCAATTGTAGTTCATGTAGTTAATTTAGACATTTGGATGCCCACTTGTTTTCCTAATGATTAAGAATTAAATATCATAAGGCATTGTAGCAAATATATTTTTATTTTTTATATCGTATTGTTATTTTTTATTTTTTTACGTGAAGATAATGGTATAAATAACATATTCGCATATGTATTTAAAACCGTTCTAATTCTGATTTTAAGGATTCAATGTCCACAACAGGTTTGATAATAAAAAATGACACAAAATACATGTCAAGCAACGTATTTATTATTTTGTAATGAAGTCTTTAATTTGCAGTAGGTATGTTTGTTCTGTAGTTTGTGGCCTTGACCATGTTATAAATAACATATCACGATTAAAGCTTACATGCAATCAGAACATTAGAAGCTTACAATAACTAACTTACATGGCATTGAACCAACTTATTTCCTTTGACTGGCTTTTGATTGCATGTTCACCCCCACCCCTATACATACATACATTATACACCCCCACCACACACACACCTACATACACCCACCCCCCCCCCCCCCCCCCCCCCCCCCCCCCCATACATACATCTATTTGTGATGCGCCATTCCCCGGCGGCTCAAAGCACTTCTACAAAGATACGCAATAACATAAGTTAACATTATAAGGAACAAGATTAGATGGGGAACGTCTTAAGTGCCTTCTTGAATGCACTAAAAGAAACAGACTGTCTAGAATATATGTAGATCATTCCAGAACTTGGGTGCACACACAGTAAAGGTCCTATGACCAGCTTTAAATCTTGTCATAGGATACAGTGGATACTCTTACAAAAAACTATATAAAATGAAATAAAGCATGTCACAAACTATTGAATTCTTTTCAATACGTCATGCCAATTGAGCAATATCATTAATTTATCAAAACAACAAAATATTTCAATTATATTTGAAAATGCTTCGACTATTTCTATTTTGACTTTAAAATGTCAATGAAAATCGGTGGAACAGGTATAGTTGTGTTAATGGTTAGATATATTTTTGTATACTCTTTGATATGGCGTATCCTGTAAACTACATGTTTCAGCACAAAATCTTCTTAGCTTTTCTTGAATACATGGCAGTCATTTGTCTGTACATTTTGCTTTATTTTTGTGTCTTTCATCATCATATTATGCTAGTAAACAAAGTGAAGGTATTTTAAGCTGTCAATTATTTGGGTCATGTATGAATCTCGGTCGGTATAAATTACAAAGATGTAGTTTAATAACAGCGACATGAAATAGCAAATACATTATGACCTTATGGCTTCTCGGGGTGCCAAGAAAAACACTAAATGACCGGAATGACACAGTTATAAGGTTCACATGGTACAATGTTGAAGAAACTCAAGGATACTCCGAATAAAGTTAAACAATTGCCAAATCTGTGATCGAAATATCTGTGATTTTATGTTTAAAACATCCATTAGTAGGTTCATGATTTAGCTTAACTTATAGAACTCCTATTTAACTGAACGATGTGACCTTCTAACTAGATTTGTTAACACTGTCACTATAACCGGTGGTTTTCGGAATAAAGCTCTCATCAGGGGAGAAAACGGGTCAATTGGGGGTGGAAACTGGATCCGCCGGCGCCAGGAATCGAACCCGGGTTGCCCGCGGTGGCAGTTTGGCCAATTGAGCCAAGGAGTCAGCTTGAAAATCTTGAAAGATTTCAGTCCTGCGCATATGATAGCCAGCCTGGTCACGTGCTACCAGGACCTAGTAGAGTAGTAGATTGTACTACTCTGCAGTGCTGTTGGGTTAAAGCATAACATATTAATATAATAACACCTGTTCTATATATGAAGAGCTTTGTTGCAAAAGGGCTATGGTGCATTTTTTTCAAAAATGAGTTAGGTATAGAAATGTATAGAGAAAAATCATATGTTTCAAGGAAACAAAGTCATTTTTTTTCAAAAAGACCTACATCTCACTGTAAACAGCCATTGAAATTGTTGTTTTGTTGCAAAAAGGCCTGTATCCAGAATTAAATCGGGATACAGGCCCTTTTGCAACAAAACAACAACTTCAATGGCTGTTTACAATGAGATGTAGGTCTTTTTGTAAAAAAATGACTTTATTTCCTTGAAACATATGATTGTGACCTATACATTTCTATATCAAACCTTTTTTTTTTTAAATGATTAAAATAAATGATTTTTTTTGTGTGGTATTTTTTCTCTATGTACAAAGAGATGGAGTTTTGTTGCAAAAGGGCCTACATCCAAATTTTCACAAAATGTAAACATGATTTTAAAAAAATTGAAAACTAGCACATTTTAAATTTATTTCAATTTCAATTAGTATGTAGTGTACCTCTTTCATAATACATTCAGTTTTTCAATTGCTCAACTTGAATATTTAGAAACAGTTTTTTGACTTTTTCTCAATAAGAGCCAAAGTGGATAAAGGCCCTTTTGCAAAAAACTTCTTCATATGTAAGATGTTCTATCGAAACCACCGGAACGGACGTATTTTGTGTTTTTTCTTGTTAATAGTAAACATTTTCAAACAAACACATTAGCCAATGACTTCCAACCAAGCGATTGATTAACTTATTGTTTTATAATTTCAGTCTCTAATCACGTGTGTTTGCGTCAATGTACGTCACAAAATGGTGGGCATTGTTCTGTTGACAATAGACTAAATAACACGTATAATATCTCTATTACCATGATTACACCAGTGACGTCGTAGGCGTATTATGCACATACATAATGCATACATAATTTATACATACATACAACAAGCATTTGTGATGTGCCATTCTCAGGAGGCTCAAAGCGCTTACAAAGATACACAATAGCGTAGAATAATAAATTATACACATAATAATATAAGACGCATAGTTTGCGTCTTATTAGTTTGCGTCTTAAACAAAAATGTCTTAAGTGCCTTTTTGCAGGCAACAACAGAAACAGAGTGTCTTATCTATACGGTATAGGAAGCAACAAGGAAACAAACCTTGTAAGATGCGTAGGTATAATAGCACCAATAATATTCAAAACAGAAAATTGTAAACAAATTCCGAATGGGTAAAAAAGAATGAGTTTTAGATTTCTTTTCAAATTGTTAGACCCACACTTTGCTCAAGCAAAAACAAATGAATAGTACAAATTTATTTACGAAGATCACGGTTATCATTGATATTCTATTCCCAGGTATCACGATCTTTAAAGCAACGGCTGCAGCCAGATAGAACAAGGAAAATTCATCGTTTACATCCTCCTCCAGAAAAGACATGCACATGCAGATTCATCAGTATAAACAAATACTGATAAAGTGTACAGTGTACTTTAGTTCCCAGATTCTGGACTGTATAGTAGTATTTTCCGATACTGGAACAGCCAGTATACTGGTACAAAGTCAGTGTTCCAGTATCGGACGACACTGGCGAAATTAAATTGGGGGAAAGTGTACTTTTGGTCCCAGATTCTGGACTGTAGTAGTATCCGATACTGGAACAGCCAGTATCGTTCGATACTGGTACAAACTCAGTGTTCCAAAATCGGTCGATACTGGGACATATAAAATGTACCAGTATCGGGCGACTGGAACACAATTATGTCCCAGTATCGTTCAATACTGGTACAAATTACACTGGTAGCATGTCAGTATCGTCTGAAACTGGAACATGAAAACGTTCGATCCAGTATCGCTCAATACTGGAACACAATTTGGAGTTCCAGTATCGACCGATACTGGAACAGTCAACTCGTACCAGTATCGAGCGATACCGGCAAATTTTATGTTCCAGTATTGAACGATACTTGTATACCAGTATATGGGACCTAAAGTACACTTTTTCCTAAAATTGTACCAGAATCGAGCGATACTGACAAATTTATCCGTATATTCCTTTCCCTGATGTCAACATATTTTGACTGCGGTAAAAACATCGTCCCGGGAGAATGTTTCTTGAAATGGGTCATACATATCTTTTTGTAATGAAATTAATTATGAGATTTCCGCGTGAGCGCATGGGGTCAATCCGTAACTGTTTTAATTAAGGACCAAACGGACAACAATAATTTCTTTGTAATGTCCTCAGGCATTTTGTGTAAACATAATTTGATTTTTAAATTGCATTTGTGATTTACTGCTAGGAAACTAATATTAGCGGCATTATGCGCCCTGACATTATTTACTCACTTGTTATTTCTTCACATTACAACTTGACTCAGATGTACTTTGTTAACTATATAAATTGATGTAGATAACAACATTTTAATAAACATGTAAGTAGCACACTAAAAGATAAATTATTACAATTTGGTCAAATGTTGGGTATTGCGAAAAGCTTATAACGATTTTCCGGTAACCAGACATTTTGTTTTGAACATAATGCTAAAGGAAGGCATAACATTTCGTATGTTTAATTGCTTATTTCTCAAACCTTGCTCGACAAAACTGCAAAAAATCCCAGAATAATCCACCGAATAATCCATAAAGAACTATCTTTTGTAGGACCAGACGTACAAGACGGGGATGGATAAGTGGGTATTTTGTTTGAAGCTATGTGTGTTTCGGACCAAGGTCGCTCAACACAAAAAGCCATGTAACCTTTCGCCCTGCCATAAAATAACTTCTCAACATGCTCAACATCCATAAATAGTACGCCACTCTCGTTCCCAGATGCATTAAATCGCTAGGATCCGATTTCAAAATATGTGCTATTGTCCATCGCGCTCATCATGGGTTCGAGTTTACGTGTAATAAAAAACTTGGTGAAACAAGTTTCTATAAACTTCCTAAATAGCGTTACATCTATCGCATCGATGAATGTGTGTATATACACTTTTTACGGCCGAGTGCACCAATGACGGGTAGCTGAAGAATAGCGCTACCTCGCTAGTAAATGAGGCGTAACCCAAAATGTTGAGAGCGCCAATGCGGGGTAAGCTACTAGGATAGTAACTGGCGGGTTATTTACGCTAAATGTTATACCTGACCGGACCCAAGAGTAAGTTGGGGCATAACGTTTTATGCCACAAGTCAGTCGATTCTAGCAGTATAGCGTACATTTATTGTGAACATTGAAGGGGATGATTCGCTGATGCTGAAGAACCAATTGCACTTGCATGCCCAGGGGGTGTCTATTTGAAGTGGAATGTGACCCCTCATAAGCTGGAAGATTTTTATATTTTTGAAAATCCATTCATGCAATTTGGTGATTTTTTTAGTCAAAATTTAGATCAATTCCTTTTGCCCATTCAAACACTAATCGCACCGACTTTGGGTCATATTTTGACCAAAATGTACTAATTGTTCAAGGGTCTTAAATAATGACTAAATACATAAACTTATTATTGTTTTTATTAATTAAAAACTGATAAACCAAGTTTCAACATTATTGTGAGTGGAAGGGTAGAAAAAGAAGAAAAAAAGGATATCGTGCCGCGCGTGGTCTGGGAATCGAACCGTGGTTCCGCGATTAACAAGCGTAGGACACGGTGTCCACGCCACGGAGGTATTTGTGTGAAGAGATGTGTTATAATTGTATATAATTGTTTCCATCGGGTGCTTGTGTTTTTCATTAAAATTGTGCTTTTTGGTGCAATGTTTGTATGTGCCCCTCGCCCAAAATATGTTTGTAATGTCATGATAGTCCTTATTTTTGAAAAAGTGATAAACAAAGTTCGAAATTTTTGGCCATAAAATGGCATCATTTTTTTCCGGATCGAAAGTCCGACTCCACGTGATTCTTGATTTACACTCACCTATGACCTAGCGAGTGACGACACGTTTTTAATATTACGGAGGACCATCCACGTCAGAATTTTACAGTAAACTATAGGTTAACACTTGGCATATGCGACACTTGACTTTGTAAGGGGACGATGCTGATTAATTTGGATATTTACCTCGCTAGTAGTTATTCTGGTGTTACTCGCCAATTATGCTCTAAGAATTACATCGTTAGTAAGTTATGCTACAGTTAGAGCATAACTACTAGGGAGGTATCTTACCTCCCTATTAAGTTACCCGTCATTGGTGCACTCGGCCGATGTTCCAAATATTAGAAGTATTTTAACTTTCACCGCTGCTTTTTTTATCAAACTAATTTTATGTATCCTGTTAGCTAGTATAAGATTAGTTGACGCAATAGACTATCAATACCCATTCTGTTTACCGGGCTTTTCAAACATGCTAGTCATACAGGTGTGTGCGAAACAGACATAGATCAGCTCCACACAACATTTCAATAGAGATAATTCGGGAGATAATCATCCCCTCTATTGAAAATCTATGATCATAGACGTTAAAAGTACATGCACTCTATTTACTAGCGTAAGGTGGGGTATGTTTATTAAACGTTTTTATTTCCCGCCCCTTCGATGACCCACTTTTCAAGTTTGGTTTCCGAGATACCAGGTTCTTCGCATCAGTCAGCCTACAACATGCTCTGTCACAACTCGCAATAGGATTTAGTTTGTACATAGATATCGAATATATTAATATCGGTTTTGGTATTGGATATTTATCTACGGGGCTTTCTACTACTGCTACTATAATTTAGGAATTCACTGCATATTGGTGGGTAAGTTGTTATATTTCTCTTTATAATAAAGTTGATAATACCTCCTACTTAGGTTTACCTCAAATGGATGGATTTACCACTTCTCTAATTAGTTACTCGCTAGAATTAACGCAGTATCATTCTTGTTCGTACTTTCAACTGTCGGTGGCTTTTATTATCCTGTTCAAGGTATGAACAACTACTGGATAAATTGATAATAGTTAAAATTGCATGTACCGGGTTTGATTAACGTGATATTAACATTAGTAGTTAATATCATGAATATATAGGCCTACATTTTTGACCACCTAAATATAACCCAATCTAAGTTTATTCCAATGATATTGATCAGTATGTTCAAAAGTTAAGACGGTTCAAACTAAAATTTATAAAAATTGTGTTGTTTTCCTTTACTTTATACGTGAACATGTAATTATCTTCGAGGATATTTACCGAGCACATTATTTTGTACAGATATCAGCTATTGTCAAAAATGTAATGATACTCAAAACATGGCTCTCATCTCTGGACATTTTGTTACATACACCCATCAAAATATGTAAGTTCCCCCCTAGCATATACTAGAATATTTCCAAAAATATTTGATGGATTTAAATAATTGTCAGCTAGAAAGATGCACCCAATTGTTAGGCACATTTTGATACCAAATTTGTTGGCCTTGAGACACTGCATTTACCAATTTTTATACAGAAAAAAAAGTGGCACTAAATCTCACTGGCTATGGCTGGTTTTGTCCATAAAATTAACAAACAAGATTATGATCTGCTTATTGATTATGATCTGCTTATTGATGTATGGACAATCTAGCCAAAGCCGGTGCGATTTAGTGCCACTTTTTATTCTGTATACAAATTGGTAAATGGCACAATTTCTTATCGTTGCATTGTCTCAAGGCCAACACATTTGGTATCAAAATGTGCCTAACAATTGGGTGCATCTTTCTAGCTGACAATTATTTAAATTCATCAAATATTTTTGGAAATATTCTAGTATATGCTAGGGGGGAACTTACATATTTTGATGGGTGTATGTGTAAGTTGTGTGCGTATGTTTTGTTTCCCAAACTGCCGATCCACTTTTTGAAATTGGATTTTCCTGTACAAATAAATACCGACCCATATTTTGGAAATTTGGGAAACCATTTTTTTAGTTTTTAAAAAATAAAAATGTGCCAAATGTGGGGTTTTTGTGTTATATTGAAGAAAAAAAATCCGACCGACATACCCAACCTGAAAGGTCAATCCGCCCGCAAAGGAGTGATTTTCTCTCGTCACATATAGTCGCGGCCTTAATAAACATTTAGTGGACGTTGTGGAAATTAATTCTTATTTCATTGTTGCACATAATAGTACATATTTGTTATGAAGATAACAACAAACAAGTTTCGTTGAAAACACACAGGTGCTTGATATTATTTTGAGTGATTTTTATCAGGCATAGTCGATAGAAAAGCATGGTTAAAAACTTACGGAGATAGATTGAAAGTACATGTTCTATTTCATAAATAAATTATCATAATGATATTATCATTAATAGCTTCAAACTTTGAATATAATCAATTATGTTAAATATTGTCCTTCGGAAGGAACAATTGGGTTGTTTGTTCCTAAAATGTCCAATTTTACAATAGATATTTACCGTATTCTGAATGTTTCGAGACAGTTTTCACAAATCATGTAGACTTGCTTTATGTTCACTTTAAAGCACCTCACTCCGGAACTGTTATCAGATTGTATATTTACTATAAATCTTTCAAAGGGCAAATGGTTAGGTATTTAGCTATAAACATGACCCATATTCCGAAAACAGTGCCATAACTCACTAAATCGGGGCAGACTGTTTTTAATAGAACATAGTTTTTAAACAATCCGTTATAACTCATTGTCAAATAGGAGACGATCAAATCAGTTAACAATATCAGATTCTTGTTATTTAGTCTATCAGGAGTCTGTTAATAGGTGGAGATATATAGAGAGCAAATTAATTAAGATATTAGGCTTAGGCATATAGGCCAATCAGATATGAAAAGTAAGAGTTGTGAGTTGAATATGAATAACAATCGTTACAATCAAGAATGAGACATCTGAAATGACAAGTTCATTGATCATGTTGATAGCGAAGAACTAATTACTTTACATCTTTGTTTACATCAGATTCCACCACATCACAATGGATTATTATGCTGTAGTTGTGTTTACAGCGTCTATAATTACCTGTCTGATCCAACTATGTAAGTAAAATGGCTCTATTAACTCAAAATGTCTCAAATGATTTATTATTAGTATCTTCAACAACAAAAGGTAACACGAGAACTAATCATTGATGCTATACATGTAGGACACAAGCCCAAGAAAGAATAAATTGTTTCAAATACCCGCGCGCATAAGATATGTGGAGTCACTTTTGCCGCAAAACCCTACGCGATGAGCCCAATCGTGAGCTTGTTTTTAATTTGTCCCAGAATAATTGGGGAAAAAAAGGCAAGGAAAAAAGTGGGCCAAAACACAATATAAACAAGAAATGCCTTTAAAAAAGACAACGCCTCAGCTTAAACAAACAAAGATTTATGTTTCAATGAGGTTGGGTGTATGGTTTTCACAAATTATTCAAAGTAAATGTTAAAGGTGTTAAAGTGTAAAAATTAATTTGTCTTGACATGTGTGAAGCTTTCTTTTTATCCCCCCCCCCCCCCTGCCAAATAAATGTGTGTGTAAGTAAAGTAATGTAACGTAACCTAACCTAACGTGACGTAAAGTAACATAACATAAAGTAACATAACGTAAAGTAAGCTACAGAAACGTAACGTAAAGTAACGTAACGTAAAGTAACGTACGTAAGGTAAGGTAACGTAACGTAACGTAACCTAAGTTGGTTTTGCAATTAACAAGTTATCAATTAAAATGATGTCCTGGTGTATTTAATAAAGTCGTCCGTTATTACCGTTCTAAAATAAGAAAACATCATTGCTTCTAATTGGAAAAGGGTCTTATAATAAAGTTAACCAAATATCAGTTTACCAAAATGAATTAATGCTAACACAATCATAGTATTTATTAAATCGTGATATAGAATTGAACTTTTAATATACAATTGAACTTACCTAAGAGCCCGTGTTCAAATGTAAGAGCATCCAGATCCAGGTAAGTACAATGTAACAAGGACTATGTAACTATCCAATACAAAATTGAAGATCAACTTGTGTGTAGAATAAAGTCGCAGCAGGAAAGTTAGAGAATCCTGGTCACAGGTATGAATCGTTGATGAGACAGCTTTTCGACTGAATCGGCACAACCATTCATTATGAATGCAATTTCCCAGAAATCCCAGAAATCCACCCCTATCCGTCAATGGAACTATTAGCTTCTTCATATATGCATTTGATATGCTAATGAAGTAAATGTATAGTAATTTATCTCATTATGAATAGCTTGAGGGAACTTGTGAAACGAATCTGTGTCAAACAAAACACCTACTTCGGGCGTCTTGATAATCCGCCCAATTTCCCTATAATGAACATGAAAGTTACTAATCATGACTTTTCAGGTCAACAGCTTAACCTTATCAGGTATCGTATACATTGTACTTATTTATATTCTATTAACACAATTAATAAGGTATGTTATTGCAGTTTAACCCTATTGTTGTCAATATAGCACGCACAATATACCGCACAAATGTGCCTTCCTACAGTCCCCAATTCGAATATAGTCCGCCTTTGGCGGAAAAGGGATTTTAACATGTAGCATAGCTGTTTTTCTTCCCAAGAAACCCAACGCATATAGCATATAGATATTTCCCCAAATGTATGTGAGTGTGACAGACCTTTTTTGTTGGCCTAATGTGAAGGTATGATGTACCGTATCATCAACCAGGGATTGGCAGGCAGGCTTATTAGGATGAAGCACAAGTAGGTCAACTTGATTATGATTCAACGTGAAAGTGTGTCAAGTATTTAGGTAAAAGCTTTTTTCAGCACTTGCCAATCAGATGAGCCGTTACCATCCTTGGTTGGGGATTCTGCCGCGATGTCAGTACAAAATGCATCTTTATCCCCCTGATTATCATGAAAACTATATATCTATGTTGAGATACCGATTTGAGAGTAAGGTATAGCTGAGAAAAAAGAATTAAATACTAGTACTCGAGGCTTTCCCAACCGCCAAAACACAAACAAACAATTTCAATCGATTCCCTAGCCATGGAAGTTAATACTTGTTATTTGCTCACCTCATCCTATATATTTAGGAATACTTCGCCATACTGATCTGGCAAGACGCAATTTTAACACAATTGTATATATCCTTTCCTAAATCATAGGTTCAGTCGGTCATATTACGCAGGCCAGTCGCAAATTGACATGTAAAGTCATTCAAAAACTCCGTCATGACACATTAAAGAGAATAGGAATGCCTTAACTTCAATTGAACATGATTGAAATCGATCTTCGCATAAGATTAAAAGGGTAGATCATGGTACAGGTTTCGTCGAAGCTACGCGATGCTACACGATGCTACACGAATATAACGTTAAAGGAAGGGTCCCGCAAGCACAACATTGAGCATTATTTGTTAGAAAACAAATTATCAAGCCGAAATTACGTAATTATATAGAACAAAACACCATACGAGTCACAAAAATGAATAAAAACTGCCATCACTCAACATGCAATTTTTAAAATTCGCGGCGATCGAAAGTCCCGGTGTCGATGACGTCATGGGTATCGGTGCTCAAATTTGCGCATGTGCATTGTATAACTATGACATCATCGACACTGTGACTTTTGATCGCCGCGAATTTTAAAAAGTGCATGTTGAGAGATAGCGGTTTTTATTTGTTTTTGTTATAAGTGTGGTGTTTTGTTCTATATAATTACAAAAGTTGGGCTAGATAGTTATGTTTCTAACATATAATGTACACTTTTATGCTTGCGGGACACCTCCTTTAAGAATGGCGTCCGTATGCGTAAAGATAAAGAGGTTAATTTACCGGCCAAATATGCAGTAGTAGGTTTTACGATACCTAGAACAACATAAGAATGACACAATAACAATACACCAATTATAGTGTTTTGAGTGATATCAACCGCTGCTATCATCATGAAAACTATATAGGTCAATTGATGGAGCACTTCAATTGAGGAAAACATCTTTCTTTCTTAATTTCGACGAATACCGTATAATATCGCCGTTATAAACCCGCAGTTCATTGGAGTGTTAATACTGGTGCGATGTTTCAGTACAGGTATGCGGCGAAGAGTAAATTCGGAGACTTTTACATGGTGTCTCAGAGCACCTGCAATATCATTTCATTTATACACCGTTTTACACCGTTTTAAATATGCTCATATAATCTGGAACCATAGAGATTCCATATCGTATTTGTGAAATTAAGAGTGAGTAAAGGGAGGCATGTGTAAAATGTTGACGAAGTAGTCGTACATAAAAGTGCCTTGAATTTGTGGTTGAGACTGAAGGTACATGCCCTACGACGTGAAATTATTAGTACCATTTTAGCTGCTTTGGTAATTTGAAAACTATTGTGTTGCATTATAGTTGTTAATGATAGAAAGAACCAACGTGTAATGGCATTGTTATTATTGCAGGTGACGCGACAACCCCAACCGAATCAGAGTTCTTCTTTACTCCTCCAGCGAACGTTGCAGTTGTCGAAACCCAGACATTACGTCTGAAATGCACACCAAGCAACATGTAAGTAGAAAAGGTGCGTGCAGATGAGATTTGACATTTTTTAATATTCCTCATTAAGCAGTACAACTTGACGGTATTCGTTGTTTTCAATCATGAAAGGGGAAGAAATATTAAAAAAATTGTTATCCTCCTTTTTACACTCAGAAACCGTAAAATAAATCTGAATTGTCATACCATTCATTTTAAGGACCAATGACATTCTATGGAATAAGCTTTCATCGCACGGGCAAGAAGTACTTGAACTCCGGTCAACAGATCGCGTGACATATGAAACATTTGGCTACATCTTGGTTATAAGTAACGTGAAAAGGGACGATGCCGGCAGGTATAGATGTTCTGTTATCACAGGGACAACTGAATTGGAATACTTTATGATCAATGCCCAAGTACATAGTAAGTTCAGCATGATACTATTTTGAGTGATAAAAAATACGAAACCAGATGGCAGTGATGGCGCCCCTTCAAGGGTGGCGCCACTACTGAGCCGTTTCTATAGGCCTATATATATCTTAACTTTGAGCACATCATAGATCAAAGTGCATCATCAGTGAAAGGCTAGGAATCTGCTGTTGTAATTGAAATACAGGGTGTATCAAAAAAAATTAGGACTCTGTTTCATGACGGTGTAATTCTTATTATAATCATTGGACCATGACCAATTTAGTCTCAATGTAAAGCCCAATTAATTATTATGATATCCTGAAAATATAAGATAAATCCGATGCAAAATAAGAAAACTAGCGAACTTTGTGTAAACCATGTCATTTACTGGTTTGTACAATGGGAATTCACACAGTAACAGTTTGTACAATGGGAATTCACACAGTAACCATGGTAACAGTCGAGTAACATGAAAGTGCTCGATTTGCAAATCAACTCAACTGCTCAATGAACCATCCACAGTGGGTTCGAGAACTATTTAACAAAACTTTTTTTAATTTGCACTGAATATGTATGTATTTGTTTTGCGGATTTTTTTAGCCTTGCAGTATTGATTTGTGATGGAATTAAATGGATTACCAAACTAAACTTTGCTATTGACTGATAGATTATTTACTATGTTGACAATAATATTATAACGTACTGAAACGTAAACCATGGTATTTATACTGGTCTGTATATGTAGATCCCATTGTACAAACCAGTAAATGACATGGTTTGCGCAAAGTACGCTAGTTTTCTTATTTTGCATCGGATTGATCTTATATTTTCAGGATATCATAATAATTAATTGGGCTTTACATTGAGACTAAATTGGTCATGGTCCAATGATTATAATAATAATTACACCGTCATGAAACAGAGTCCTAATTTTTTTGATACACCCTGTATATATCTTTAAGAGGTACGACGAGCTCGAGCTGATAATATCATGGTAAATTATCTAAAAGGTAGTTGTGAGAGGCTTGACAGTGGCGCAATTTCAGCGCATGCCATGTGCGCTATTCCGTAACTACGCCACTGGGTGGTATTTACCATTTTAGGTGACGAAAAAAAGACTTTTCCTATGGACGCACGGATCTCTCAGGTAAAAAATGTTAAAAGAATGTTAACAATCTCAAATTCTAATAAAATGTTGGTCGGGCCCGTGGAACAAGGTGTTTTATTGGTGTCGCCTTACCTTATCTTAACTATTGATAAAGCTATACACGTGATGCGTAGGCAAGATCCCTCGTGGAAAAGCTTTCCCTTGGTTGCCCCGTACCTCAGCGAACGATGAACTCTTTATGTCAAATAAATGATCAAGCATTCTAATCGTACAAATATTTGTTATATAAGTTTATAATGTACGTAGTATTAAGTGTATAAAACGAGATTATCAATATAAGACGGATAGTGCGCAATACCATGTTGAGTAGAGCTTTATATCAAATACAAAACACTTTTTATGATGCAGTTCGCTACCTTGGGTATTCCTTTTCGCAATCGTCAGGGATACATAATCAAGTGTATACTACCATGACTACGAGAAAGAGTGATACCCACGCTTTGTTGTACAATGCACCTGAACTATCCGTTTAGTTGCCCATCATATAGCTGCGAATATAACTGTTTCCGAAATCGTTCCCTCTCCATTTACGGATTTGGTAAAACTCGATATTCTTAGATAGACTGATATGATCCGAAAATCTAACGTGTGAAGCAATAATAGCCCCTATTATCAAATAATGTGACATTCATAAGTTTGACCAGCTTGATATCTCCATTGGCCACAAGTGCTAATGTACCGCAAAATATAACGGACATCAAATGCAGCGCCCACTAGCGACCACCAGCTGAACAATAGGAATCGAACCACAGCTAAATATCAATGGTCGCATGCACTGATGTCAATTGTCTAAAGCTATTAACCCTTACAGCCCCGCACCCCATGAAATCCCATTTCCCAGCCTGTCGGTTCCACCTGGCGCTGAGGTTTTTGGGTGAAATAATGGCCCCCGGGCTACATAGCTCCCCCCGTGGCTCAGTTGGTAGAGCGTTCGACTTGTAACCGAGAGGTCGTGGGTTCAAACCCCGGGGCGTGGCACCTCTCGTTGTGTGTGTTTTTTTTGCTTGAAAAAAATTTCGTTGGAAAATCCTTCAAAAGTGTTAGGGTTAAACTATCGGGTTCCACTATATTAGAAAATTGACATATCAAAATTGTAGATGAGAGCCAAATGTCATTCCCTTGCAACATAGCAGATTGATACGGATGAGTGAAAATTAACGTGTCGCAAAAAATTCAAAAATTCAACAAAAATTTAAAAATTTTGCAACTTTCATTTCCAGATTTCTCTGTAATGTGTGCAGTAAAGAGAATGATTTCGGTTGTATTTATTTATACATCAATGAATATTTTGATAGCTTACGTATTGAAAATATAAATAATTTAGTTGTCCTCGGTCAGTCCTTATATTTCGTCATCTCTAAAACATTTTTAGTGAGTTCACACGCTCACCATAGGCCGGTGAACAATGATGTCAATAAAGAAACAAACCAATACAACAACAAAAGAATTTCAACACATTTCCCAATCGGCACTCTGCCCATCAACGGCTAATTATCGGCGTTTGAACTCACGTCATCTTAGCATAATCACACACCACTACACATGGATGCCTTCATTGCACACTGGTCTACCTGTAGTCAAATCCGGCACCACTGCACTGATACAATACAGGTATATGTTCATCGGTTACGCATGAGCGAGTAATTTGACTATGAATAGGGTTGTGAGGTTTTAGAACCAACGTAAAATAAGATAGGGAGGTCGAGGACAACCAAACAATATTTTATTATTGGCCTACTGGTATTTGGAAAATTTAGTCACGGATGATTAGTTCAATAGTTAAATGCTGTCACTTGGAGGCGCTGTAGTTAATGTCCCTAGTCTACCAATTGTGTGGTAGCCCGGGGGTGGGGTACCGCGCCATTTTGTCCCGAAGCAATGTTATGACGTCATATTTTGGTCGATTTTCTGAACCTTTGTATTGGATTTACGTGCAAAATATATGCCCTTGGCATCATACTTTCCCAGGTGTATAGTTCATTTTAAATTTAAGATGTTCTAAAATGGATGGATTTCTAACCAATTTGATAAAGAAACACGATCCACACACCTCAGAATTGCAACAAAATGCTTTAAAAAAGTCCACTTTTTGTGCCTTTGAACAGAGTGTCTGCCGGGAATGTAGAATTACACAGCGCATTAACCCATGCGCTGGTGCATGTTCGCTGTGTATAACAGATCCCCGGTGCATGTTCGCTGCATGCCCCGGTGCATGTTCGCTGCATACCCCGTTGCATGTTCGCTGTTCAGTCGAGCAATATGATTGTGAACCGTATAAATTACGCCATTTTTTGTGTTCGAAAATGTCAACGTATTTTCCCGTTCTTTCAAAAATAAGGAGAATAATCACATTACAAACACATTTTGTGCGAGAGAAACACACAAATTTGGCAAAAATGGCACAATAAAAATCCGTTCGTTATAAATAAGTATATGATCCATGGTTAAATAATAAAACTATCACAATTATACTCGTCGGTCTCTGTGGCGTGCATACGTTGGCCATGTCGTTGGCAATCGGCAATCACGGGTTCTATTCCCGTATATTCCTTGTTATCCTTTTATTTTTCTATTTTTTAAACTTGATGGTAGATTAGTGTAACATCATTGTTATGTACATTTTTATAAATTATTAAGGCCGCACATACGTTTATAGTTTTCTTTTTATTTATTTATCTATCATTTAACTCTTGATTTATTTAACTTTGTATCTAAACAATTAAAATGCGTAAACAATTATATTATTGCGCGATAAATAAGTGATTTAACTTGAGTTCAGTTTGAAAATGATAGCAAAACTTGTTGTAAACCCATTTTACCAGTGTGCCCAACAATTTCTCCTTTGTTTATACATTCAGAGATGTCACTTTTAGCTTGCTACAGCTATAGGCTCATATACAATTCGTCGCTGTTCTGACATAACGACACATCCCAACAGAATTAAGTAAAGCGATGTGTCGTTATGTCAGAACAGCGACGATTGTAAGCAAGTTTGCGACCTCTTTGATTTCAGGCTGGTAACACAATCCAATAGTGCAATTCGTTAAAACAATGTCAACTATTTTTTCAACGATACGTATCACGTGATAACCACGATCGTGTTCGCAAGATATCGCAAAATGGCGCGGTACCCCCATCCCCTCCCCCCCCCCCTACTTATGTGGTAAGCAATTTGATTAAGACAAGAGACCATTTGAGCAGTGTCAACGAAAGTGACGTATAACCCAAGTTGCAAAGTTGCACACAATTATTTGATCTATATATAGTTGAAAAGATTTCCAAGATTAATATGTTGTGGTTTCCACTGCTCAGCAGTTGGACGAAGCCTTACGCATGTTAAGGCCATCATGAGAAAATGTGAAATAACACAAAAGTAACGTAGCTTGACGCAAATCGCATATCGAACAATTTCACAAAGCCTTGAGATATACATTTTGCAGAAGAGTCGCACGTTTAAATAGTTTTTACATAAACTCTAGGTACAGGATCAGTTAGGCGATGACATCACTGTCTTTTTAAATAAACGATAAACCATGTTTCATTATAAACGTACGCTTACACACACGTTGTTTCCGTTAAACATGTACTCGTTGATGGCCTCAGGTTGGTTCAATGTCCCGAAAGTAATTTCTAAAAGAAAACAGATCTCCTATCTGGAGAAATCTTGCACGAATGTGCAAATAAACGTATCTGTCTACCCCCTATTTCCCCTGTTGCGTCTTTCTTCTGAATCTATCAGTGCCGAGAGATGTGGTGTATCATAAACGTATATGTTGCGTATCATTCTATTAACATTGATCACTATTGTGATATCGCCAGGTGTTCCGTATTGGCGACACGCACCCAAAGATCTGATTCTGTATCCTGGAGATTCCGGAAAAATACAGTGTAATGCCGGTGGCTCACCTCCACCAACTATATCGTGGGAGATAGACACAATTCCACTGACATTTGGCGACAACAAGGCATCAAATACAACAAACCCAAGTATGTCAACCTAATCAGGTGTATTGCAAGCGATTTGACCTAGAATTTGCATTAAACTACTTATTCTGAATAAGCAGATTGTGTATAAGGAAGCATGCATTTATATAAGAAGAGATTCAGCAACACATGAGTTCAACTCATAATCGGCCGAGTGCACCAAACTGGCATAATGTATAGGGAGGTTAACTACCTCCCCAGTTATGCCCTAACTGTAGCGTAACTTACTAACGATGTCAATCTGAGAGCAAAACTGGCGAGTAACAACGGAATAGTAACTAGAGAGGTAATTATCCACATTAATCAGCATCGTCTCCTTACAAAATTAATTGTCGCATATGCCAAGTGTTAACCTACCTATACTTTACTCTAAAATTCTGACGTGAGTAGTCCTCCGTAATATTTAAAATGTTTCGTCACTCGCCAGGTCATAGGTGAGTGTACATAAAGAATCACGTTGAGTCGGCCTGCGTTCCGGAAAAGAAATGACGCAATTTGTTTACCCAACAATTTCGAAGTTGTTTACCGCTTTTACAAAAATAAGGACTATCATGACATTACAAACATATTTGGGGCGAGGGGCACATACAAATATTGCACCAAAAAGCACAATTTTAATGACAAACACAAAGCACCTTATGGAAACAACAGAACCCCGGTTGGATCCCCACGCACGGCACGATATGCTTTCATTTTTGTTTGTTCTTCTACCCTTCCACTCACATAATGTTGAAACTTTGGCTTTATCAGTTTTTAATTAATAAAAACAATTATCAGTTTATTTATTCATATTCATTATTTCAAATCCTTGGACAATTAGTACATTTTGGTCAAAACATGGCCCAAAATTGGTGCGATTAGTGTTTGAATGGGCAAAAGGAGTTGATCTAAATTTTGACTAAAAGTATTCACCAAATTGCATGAATGGAGTTTCAAAAATACAAAATATTTCAACTTATGAGGGGTCACATCCCACCTCAGATATACACCCCCTGTGCATGCAAACGCAATTGGTCCTGCCGCATCAGCGAACCATCCTCTCCAATGTCCACAACAAATTTACGCCACTGCTACATCAATTGACTTGTGGCATAAAACGTTACGCCCCAACTTACCCTTGGGTCCGGTCATGTATAAGATTTAGCGCAAATTACCAGTTACTAGCCTAGTAGTTTACCCCGGTTCGGTGCTCTCAATATTTTGGGTTACGCCTCAGTTACTAGCGAGGTTGCGCTATTCTTCAGCTACTCGCCATTGGTGCACTCGGCCGATTGTGACACAGTCAAACATTTACAGTCAAAAATATCTCAGATGATTTTGTCAATATAACAAATTGTTCTACTTTTGGTTGCTAATGTACAATGGACCTACGGCACATATCCTCCGGGCCACAGTCAAACACGCGCGGACACACTCCGATCAACTCTTTTGCGCATGATTGACAACTCACAAAATGCTTGGAACCAATTAAAACGGTAGATCAACCATTACGTGTTGCGAACCACGGATGTCCGTTTCACTGTGACGTGCGTCCTACGCAGATTTGTGAATCTTTATTAAATCCGTGACGTCTATAGATCAATTTCCAAATAGTCATCAAACATTTTTGTTCGGTGTAATTTTACACATGAATATTATGAAAGCAAACCTTTTAAACGTAGTGGACCGTATTCTCGTTCGTATTTACACGCGTTTATCTTTGACGTTAAACATAACTACACGACGTTCTCGAAATACTTTAATAAGCGTCCAACTCGCTGAAAAGTGTCTAACTTTAAACATGGGTATAGACGTACATTTGATGCATTCCTTTCATTTCTATAGTAATCCATTTAATCGATGATTATTAAATGAATACCATTCCATACAATGGCATGCTTTAAAAACGCGGTTTAAGTAAGGGAGCAGTTCCATTTGTACGCGATAAAAATTGCGAGAATGTTCCGGGCCCCGATGAGTTTTTTATCAGGCCCCGATGAGATTTTTAGCGCGTACAGTTGCGAGTAGCAAAGGATTATTTATCGAGTAGCGTATTACCGCTTGTTTAAATATAACGAAAGATAAGTGGTCGGTATGTAAATAGAGCTTCGGGTTATTTATTCTAGTTGTAAGGTACAAATTCAGCATTTCATGTTTTTAGAGATAATGTTATTGATGAAATTTATATTTTGGGAGCATACCCCAGGGTATGGCAGAGGCCTCGTATCGGGCCCCGATGTCTATTTTATCGGGGCCTGATGTCTATTTTAGCGCGTATCAACTTGAAAAACATCGGGTCCAAAACATATCAGGCCCCGGTACAGTCGCGATAAATTGATCGCGTATAAATGGAACTGCTCCCTAAACACATCGTAACGCAATTCTCGAAAAGATGATTAACCTACAAGCGTCGAACTCGCTGAAAAGTGATTAGCTATAAACATGGGTATGGGGGGTAGCACATTTGCACGTCGTGATTTTCTTTTCGCAACACTATGGCGCATAATTATGTTGGGTGCATTTCGAGTTGTACAATATAGACGTATACACGTGATGCATCCCTTTCATTTCTACGGTAACCTATTGATTCGCTGGTTTTATGATAAATACGATTCCTGGGACCATTCCATACAATAACACGCTTCAGTGACTTTTCTAGGGACGATATGCACCGTGTTTAAAACTGTGTTTTGTTATACGTCATGTCTAAAAAATAAACTTGCATTTAACCTAAATATGAGTTTAGTTAGCGACATTTTAGGCTAAAACCGCGTTAATGCGAGAATACGGCCCAGTCTGTTGACAATGAATGTTACAGCAATTATCCTTCGGCTATATTCAGTGATAACCCAATGAACATTAACTATTTCTTTTAGTTACGGCAGGTTTCAGTAAATTCTACCTCGATGGTAATACATTGCTTATTGCCAATGCCCAGTTTGAAGACACCTCTGGTGTTCGATGTATCGCTACCAATGCCTACGGTAAACTAACAGCGGATGTTTATCTCGATGTACTCGGTAAGCAGGAAAAGCCTCGTTAAATCTCGTTAAAAACTCATTATGACAATAGTATTTATGGTATTATCTAATAGTATTCTACGGAAAATGTCGATTTGTTCCGTAAATATGCTTACAAATATATTATTTCCTAGTAAATGAGATAATTTATCATTATTATTATTTAGGAAGTAACAACACGGATCAAAACTCATTTATTAATGTGTAATTGATATGTTACGAGAACGTGTAGTAAAAGTTTAGCTGCGCGTTATTTCATACAATTACAAATTTCTTCTTGTTACTAATAATTAATCTTAATAACAAATATTGCTGTACTTTTGCGATAAGAATATTATGTATCGATATTAAAAGGCGATAATAAAATTGTTCACAGCGAAAATCCTTTCTCAAAATCGGCATGTTTATTTATGAACAGGATTTATTTCGGCAGGTTGATCGGAAAACATAATTTTTTCGATAAACACGATTTGCCTTTTAGATAATGGTTTATAGATTAAAATATTCTTGTTGATCACGATAAAATAACGAAACAAATTTCATTTTTAGATATGTGACACAGTAAACCTTTTACAAAAAAGTCTGCATGTTAATTTAGCGTAACTAATAAGTATCCTAATACATGTGTTAACAGATGATATGTAGTTACTTGCTATGACCCATATGCTATATAAACAATATTCAAAACAGCCTAACAAATGACTGAAAGAGGGATAGATTGAAATATTCAAAAGATCGCAGCAACATAGTCCCTAACGTAACGGGTAGTTCAAAAAGAATAGTACAAAGCTTCGAAATGTTTCGTATTAAGAAATAGACAGTCCCATTCTACGGTCTTTGGTCCTTACACGCTTAGAAAAATGGTTCTAAAGTTGTCCTGCCAGGAGAACCCTTAAAGGTTCTTTAAAGAACCAACAATAGTTCCCCAAACATGATACAGAACCATTTTTGGTTAATACAGAACCATTTTTGGTTCGATGAAGAACCTTTTGGGGTTCTTCAATTTTTTTCAATTTGAAGGTTCTAAAAGGAACCTATCTCTTGAACCTTCAAAAAAGGTTCTTGAAAATTGAAGAACCAAACAAGGTTCTTCATAGAACCAAAAATGGTTCTGTATCAACCAAAAATGGTTCTGTATCACGTTTGGGGAACTATTTTTGGTTCTTTAAAGAACCTTTAAGGGTTCTCCTGGCAGGACAAAAAGGGTTCTTTAATTTCTTAGAGTGATAATCTATACGCATTTGATATTATTCTCCTTCGAATCTAATCCTCGTTAAAAGTCAAACTGTTATCCTCATAAGCCGATGAACATGATGCAATAACTTATATTGGTTTTGTTTCACAGAAATGGCTCCTCGTTTTCTCCACACACCTAAAAGTATCAGTCAAGTTGTTACCGGAAATGATATCACCGTTAAATGCACTGCCATTGGCTCACCGACACCGTCCGTAACGTGGACACTAGATTCTAAACCAGTAAGTTCCGGGCTTATACACCTTACACACTTAATATCATTTTAGACTGCTACAATTCGTCGCTGTTCTGACATACCGGCACATCACAACAGAAATAAGTAAAGAGATGTGCCGGTATGTCAGAACAGCGACGAATTTATTCCCCTCAAAATCATTGACCTTTATTCCTACAACTCATCATCGACCATAGAACAAGTATATATAAATAAGATCTTTCACCCTTCTCTTAATGAATACTTATTGTGTTTGTTTGGTGTTAAATTGTACCGAACCATGCATTGATTGATGACACTCAAATAAGATACTTTTAAAAGGAGGGCTATTGAGATATTCCACTTGAAATCCATACATCCTCTATGATGGAAAATCATTACCTTAATCTTCCCTACATGGAGTGTGAATTTCAGATGGGGTTTAACCTGCATGCGTGACTACAAATTTGAAATCTACACTCCCTGTGTAGAAGATTACGGTCATGTCTTCCATAGGTGTGTGTATTTTAAATACAATAGACCCTTGATTAATTTCACAAGTGGCTTACCCCAGCCAATCTGACAAACTTTCAACAATAGAGGGCGCTGCAATATAAACTGTATGAAATGATTCATTTTCATTTTCATTTTTGTTTGATATCCTAACCCTAGATAAATGATCAGCAGATATTGTTTACTTTCCAATATAAGGCCACGAAAAAACACACTTTTGTACCGGCCCGACCAACCCAATTTTTGAAATTGAGTAAATGTTGTGAAATATTTTGAGAATTGCTTTAATATTAACAAAAATATAAAATAATAGAATACTGTCGGTTACCGAGATCGTCGCCTAATGTAAGTTATCATTTTACGTTAATACAAATTAAACACCATATAGGTTGTAAAATCTGCTATAAAGTATGAAAATATTTAAAAAAGTTATAGTCAAAGGCGGATTCATGTGTAGGTTTATCATTGACCAGTCAGTAGATAGATATCTATGATTATTTCGCAACTGGAATAACTTGATAAATGTTGATGTATTAGACCAGGTATCACATGATGTATCATATTATATACAATATTTGTTTTAACAATCACAGATTACAATGAATATAACTTCGTCTGAACCTCATTTCTATTTGGATAAAGACGGGAATCTGATCATCTACAGGGCAATGCAATCAGATAATGAAGGCATGTATACATGCATCGCGAAAAACCAATTTGGAGAAATATCAGCTATGGGAGAGTTGAAAGTAAAAGGTAAATTATCAGAAATGTAATTAGTTGAGTGCTTGATGTTGGATACTGTGGTTTTTCCTTCATGAAATTATTTCTTTGTTGTTGTTTGTACAGATTACAATATATAACTGTCCATACGCAAATAGAGATATATTTTGAGTTATAATATACTATGAATTCTTCAATTTAAAGTAACCTACATTTTGTCAAAAAATTTCGCACGGTCAAAAAATTTCGCGCGGTCACAAAATTTCGCAGTACAAATAGCACCACAGTCAACAAATAATGGCCAATCCTCAGTGTTTTAATCAGTTTTTCCAAAAAAAATGTCATTTATTTTTAAAAACAAGGCGCAAATGGCCATTTTTAAATGGTTAAAACGCATATAAGTCCTAAATCCGAAGATTGGGGCGGGGCACAAAGGGGGGCGGGGGCACAAAATTATTCTATCAGGGGGATCATTTCTTTATTCATTCTTTTCAGCTCGTACACAGGTGCATTGTCAAGCCGAGGTGATGATTGCCAAGAAAGGTAAAAATGTCTTTCTCAGATGTACCGTTCACGCTGATGCAGCTCTACAAGTAACGGTAACTTGGGAAAAGAACGGAAAACCTTTAAACGTAAAATGTTCTGAGGAAGACCGGATATTTCAGGTAAATTGATTTAATCGTGTAGTTCAACTCCCGGTTAGGCCTAAACATAAACTGTTTGGTGTTTGTCCTCCACACATCGCTTTTGAGGAGGAGGGCGGGCGGAAACACTATTAATATTTGTTTTACAATGGATTGTCAAATGATGGGTCATCACTAACCAAAAAGGCATATAAATATAAGGTCTTAAACATATTTTGCTACATTTTCACTTGATAAATGTCTTAATATGACCAAAGTGCTGAACGATTCAAAGCCAAACAATCATTTTTTACAATTAAGAATGTACACAAAAATATGGTTTTTCTCGGAATTATGAATATGTGATGGGAAGGCATTCCTTTTCTAAAAACTTTTTTTCCAGTTTTGAAAATTAGAAGTGGGCGGAAAAGGACAACCAAATTTGTTTAATATTGTCCCTCAAAGTATGGGTTTGTCACACTGTTATACTAATGTAAGACCATCGGAACTAAATTAAGAAAACGGCTTCCAAAAACTTTATTTTCAATAGGATCTTATTGAGCTGGTTTTCTACTGACAACAGTTGTGGCATTAATGCCTTTAAAACGTGATTGTTTTATAGTCTTTGATAGTAATGGAGTATCAAGATCTATTTAGTAAAATCCCTCACATCTTCGTATGAGGGATTTTACGGTCTATTTATGAAAAGATGTTCATTTATATACATGTATGTTATTAATTAGTGCATACTCTCTTTATTTTTTTAGCCTTCAGACTTAGGAGGCACCGACTCGGTTTTAGTAATACGGTCACTTAACAGAGATGATTCGGGAATATATGGATGCGTCGCTAAGACACCACTGGACAAGGCGGCAGGTCAAACGGAATTAATTGTTCAAGGTTGGTTGTTAGGAAATAATGTCGGATCATGATGGTAGTAGTCTACTAACTTCCGATAGTCTGCTATTTTTGCACAATTTGATCGTTGAAGACCATCTTGTCATTTGAAGGTCATACTTCAAGACTCTCGTTTCATATTTCTTTACGGTATGTATATAGAACGACATGTCAATCAATTGACTTTTTCTACGTTAATGTAGCGTAAAGGTTCGATTATGATATTGCTACTTTGCGTCTGAGACTTAGAACTGACACGGAATGGTAATTAATACGGTATCAAATATAACTGCCATGTGTTGTATGATACATCTATATTCTATATGCTGAACCCTCTAGTATTATAAACTGTTCATGTGAATAAGCTCAAAAGCTGATTTTGGGCAGACTTGCATTTAAAGGGATACGCAGTAGTGTTGAAGATTTCTTTTTTAATATAATTTACTTCAGAGTCACGAAAGCAGCCTTTATGCCCAGCATATTTGTAGTGTGACTTTTTATAGAGCTTTATAGCTGGGAGGCACACATGGTTTTCGAAAACACATGTCACCTTCAACCCTAAATCAAAGTCAATCAAGGTTTTCATTCTACAAAACTTCAAAGAATCTTTTGGTATATAACTCCCTGTGTCAGACGGCCTTTACCGGAACAGGAAAACACATATGCTCCCCAACTACTAGTGTAGATTGTAGCCGTAGATTGAATTGACGTTTTGTTGTACAAAGAAGGCTCATTTTTCTGAATCCTTACAAGTGTAAGTTCAAACATGTTATACAATTATAAAAATGTACAAATCCCAGTTTGTATCACTACTGAGGGTGCAGCTTCCAAGACATCACTGAATAAACCTTAAAAGCAATCAAGGATGACATTTGAAGTGGAACTCATAAACTTAAAGAATATTATGAATTAAGTATTATAATACTTAAAATGTTAATATCATGGTTCTATATAGGTCTACGATATGATTGAGATATTTATGAAACCACCAATATTAAACCTATTGAAAAGCCAACAGAATTCAATAGGTGTTAAATTCAGTTGAATGGTGAATGGTGATTCATATCCGTTCATGATTATCTTACTCACATACCGTATATCATCAATGATATAATGACACAATTTTACGATAACCAAAATATCGTTGAAATTGATCACATCAATTCTTAGTTATGTTTGAAATTGTGTAACAATATAAATTGTTCCTGTTTTAGTTCACACAGCTCAGAAAATGCTGGCCAAAACTGTAAGGACACTTAATAAGTTTCCTAAGAGAACTTTGTTCTGCATTGTCATGATTGTGGCAATACCAACTCAATATATTCAAATTTAGGCACCATATAAATGAATACATTATAAAACAATATGGAATAATACATATTAAGGTCCGTTACAAAATAGACTTCTCGATTCTCGATTGTTTTAGATGTACCCGATGCGCCTGGTCCCGTTGAAGTTACCTATCGAAGTGATTCTGGTGTCCTTGTATCTTGGCAACCAGGAAATGAAAACAATTCCCCTACGGAATTATTTATCATCTACATGAATTCCACATGGGACCGAGGGATTTGGAAGATCTTGAGGATGTTGCCACCCGGCTCAAGAAGCACTAGAGTAGAATTAGAACATTGGACGTCTTACAATTTCCGCGTTAAGCAACTAAATGGAGTTGGATACTCGGAACTTAGCGATTCCTCTCCGACATATCTCACTCCTCCGACAAGACCATACTATAATCCAGAAAATGTGAGAGCATGGAGCACTGATCATCAGTATATAAATGTTACTTGGAAGGTAAGGAAGTTCTCAGGTTGCCAATGACTTACAAGAAAATATATCGTACAGTCTAGAATGTACCATACTTGATAGTATACTTCTGTTCCACTCACAACGCGTATTTAGATTTCTGGCTGCCTGTAATGCATGCTACAAAGGTTTCTTAAATCAATGTTAAGGTTTCATGAAGAAGAAAAAAAATCGCCCACTGCAATAGACGTGAATGGAATCCAGTAGACATTGGGGACACAAAGCTGCATTGCACAAGCATCCTTTGTCGTGAGTGTTTTAGACATATTTCTACTCCGTCAATAGATAGTGTTAGTTAATATATATGACTCCTGAAATCTCTATAGTTCCGGTTTATGGGGTAATGAAATAATTGATTATTTCGATAAAACCATTTTTAGCGTATGTGCCTTATTTTAGTAGCTAATGAAAATCATTTTTGTTCTGAACGCAGTTTTTAAATGATCTATATATGCTAATTTAAAAAAAGAAAGGTGCATAAGTTGCATCATTGATACTCTTATATTCTATATATAATATAGCCAATGCCAGCTGAACAACACAACGGACCAGGTTTTTATTATGGTATCCATTGGCGTCGACCGGATGCAGAAAACACATGGCACACCGAACGGATTGAAAATCCCGCCGCAAGCGCCGCCACCATAACAACCAATGGCGAATACGGCGAATATGAGATTCGCGTTCGTGCAGCAAACGACATAGGAATGGCGCCAACTCCGTGGTCGATTGAAGTATATCCAATGCCAGAACGTAAAGAATTTTACCATCTTCAGTTACGTGATGGAAACATTGACACTGGATCTGACGTTTCAGGTAGCATGGCTAAATAAAGTGTGATGTGAAGTGCGTGCAAAATGCTTGAAGTGCGTTCAAAATGCTTGAAATACCTGCATAATGCTCAACATTGTTCATTAAAGCTTGTGTTTCATTGCGATACGTTTGCAACATTTTAAGCGTTTAAATGCTTTGATTTATTTAAGAATTATTGTTATTACGATTTTCGATTCTTAAATGGCAATCGCTGCATCGGACCCAAAGGTTTACAATGATTCACAAGCCGTGGCTGTGTGATCATTATAGCTAATTCTTTTTGCTTTATACTGCTAGGTTGCAAATTGTGCAAACATGCAAAGGACGTCAGGTAAGGAACACTGGTGCCGTTCAATAAGTTCTACCTCCTCCCCTTTTACATCGCTAATATGAATATCAGTCTCATAGCTCTGAATCATAGCTACACATTTATAGTAAATGATAATTGATATCTGTTTCACTTTTGTTCTGATGCGGTAAAAGCCAGAGAGAGATTTTGGATGGTGGTTTCTTTTTTGGTTTTTCTCCGTATTGAATGGTTAGATAATTTATAAGAGCATGGTTTTAATGCTGAAAACTGAAAACAATGGATGTTATCTAAATACTACAATATCAACTCTTGTAGGCGTGCATATAGTATAATATCAACTCGAATGTCTTTATCATGTGGGAATACTGCTAATTTGTCAAATTCGTTGAAACCAATATGCCACAGAAATGCCTCGTATGTTAAAGGGAAGCGGTCATGGTGAGGATTCTAACGAAATTGAACAGCGCGCGGCGACTATTTGAATCTAAACAAGTTGGACATTGGCGCAGTCTGTAATTGTTCTACGTATGTTTACATGCAAGCGGTATTGTGTGCGACTCTACAACAATCTCTTAACCCAATGTGGACGGCGCGCTCAATCAACCATCCTTCATTTGATTGAACGCATTTTCTATCGTATGATGTAAGTGATGTATTAGTTATGAGCTAAGGTTTAGCTGGTACAAAATCGTCGTCAGCGGTTTCTTTTCCTCACCATGCGCTATTCCCTTTAAATCGACATGATAGTCACTTTCAGAGTATTCTTTATGTGCAACCATCAGAATACTGAATCAGATAGTCAGTAATAGAAAATCAGCTCTTAAAGAGACTTGGAATCCATCCATTTTGTTTTGTAGTTGAAGACCTCTTAGTTCTTATGAAAAGCAAATATGACTTTATCAGTATTCCCTTTTAGGAGAGGGTTAAACTTAATGGTTGTCCTGATCTGGTTCTGACTAATCAGAGAGCATATCTTTTCATAACAAATCAGTCACTCTTATTATTTATAGCCTATTAAAGAGATATCTTGAGAAGGGTTATACTCGACCAATAAGTACGTTTTGTAACTTATAATTAGCCAAATGATCAGCACTTAGGATATACGGTATTACGCTGTTTTTCATCCGTTACCGTCACACTAAATGGACATTCGGTTTTTACCGCATCTCCAGAAATGTACAACCAGTACTCAGACTAATTTACTATAAATTTGTAGCTGAGATTCAAAGCTACAAATGTGGAATAATTCATAAGACTGACTTAGCCTTAATCAATGTTATAAGGTAGGGAAAACTTATTGAATGAGCCTCGAAGCTACTGTGAAACGGCTATGCAATTCGTGTCATTGCTAAATCACTACTGTCGATATTGTGTACAGGGTGTGTTAAAGAGTCACTACTGTCGATATTGTGTACAGGGTGTGTTAAAGAGTGTCCTATGTGAAACGAATATAAAGAATGGATGTGAAATAGGGATATTCATGTTCAGCAATCTATAATGTGTCCCAATAATTTGTTTCTATCCATTTTGGAACTTTTGTTATCAAAGTATGACCAATCTACTCAGGCATGCCAACTTCAGCTTTGGCCACTTTTCACGTGCAGTGAAGTCATTTATTGCAATCGTCACTCACTGTGGAATTGAACGTAATCGATCAAATCAATTATATATAATCTACCTACTAAATGTTGATGGATAGTTCAATTCGAGCAGAAAAACATATTTTCATCCATAATATTCATGACATACCACAACAAATTTGAATATTAGATATTTTTAAATAATACATTGATGTATCCTATGAATCATTATTGAAATCGCAAAAGCATCTTTATAGTGGAAATCCAATTCTTGTTCAAAAGTGGCCAAAATGGGATTCTTACTCTTGTTACTGACTTGATCTGTCGATCATATCTCGGGAGTAAGGGGGTCAATTTTGATGGGATGAAATGTATTTGACAGAGGACTTACAAGGCCTACTAACAGCTTATTTGGCGTGGAACAAAAACATGGGATGTATTTTTAATTATTGTTTCCTCATGGGACACATTTTTGACACGCACTGTACAGCACAGTTAAACCTTTTACTAATGAAAACTATAGTTATATATATTGTATAACAATCACAATCTTAAACTGCATATGTATATTATACATTGTATATTAGTACTGTGAAAATTCAAAGCATTTTAAAACTTCGAAACTAGGGAATTGCACGAGGGGCGTGCAATCGAGGTTTGATTTTGATATGTTTCTTTATAGCTTTCTGTTTGCAATTTTGTTAATTGAGATCCTCTAAATCGTTGAAACACGAGTGCGTCACGCCTGTCACAAATCTTTGATGAGGTAATCCATAACCAATATAGATACAAAACAAATTGACACCGGAAATAACTTAATAATAACTTACAAATTGGAATATCTGAATATCGAGTTAAAGCATAGAAACGCATTTCACACAAAAACAATATAATAGTTTTACAGATTACATTTTGTTTAAAAAAAACCGCGATTGTGAGCTGCCCTTGATTTCCATTAAAAGCGCCCTCTATTGTTGTTATTTCGTATCACATCGAATATATTTGTAAAATTGTGATTGAATTCATATAGCTGATTACTATTCCAAACAAAAACGAGCCATAATTAACTCAAAATCATTATATGAACATACACTTTTCAACTGATTTTTTTCCATCTGGGTTAATCAGGGGCGAACATGTTAATTTGAAAATGATATTACAAATACACGAACACGAGATGATTCTAGGAACTGTATCCTTAATCTGAGTGAATATCGAATGTCTTAATATCGAAATGCCAGCCATAAATCTTCAGGTAACTTGATTCCCAATTTCAAGGCCTTTGTAGCAAGTGAACCTTAGCTTTATGTTCATCCTGCTATTACTAACATTACAAGTAGTTTCATTCATCTAATTTGATTTTCCTCTGAATCTTAATACTACGATCGTATTTCATCCTTCCCATTTCACACGTAATGACGATTTATTTGCACACTATTATTTCACAGATATTTCGTTATTTATATTTTATATTAACCCTTGTTTAGATTTTTCACTGCAATAAATAATTTTCCTGCGTCTTTTCCGTACGCCATACCAAGATCGTAGTCTCATACATAGTGACGTAAAAAGAGTGCCCGCCTGCCTGCCTAACACAAACATAATTATGTTATGGGAATAATATATATATTCATATTAATCAACACGCTGAATAGTCTTTATAGATAACACTTAGGCCTACCTCCTAAAAGACTAGTCTATGCTAAAAATATCAGTTTCTTTTCTCGAGACAACCCCATTAAGCAATGCTATACCATATAATTGCTCACGCAGAACCGTCACAAGCCCCTGGTAATTTAGAAGCAACAGCGAAGTCACCTTTTGAGGTACAACTCACGTGGACCCCTATAAATGCCAATGAAACGGGAGGAATCTTACAAGGCTATACAGTAAGTACACACCTTGGAAACCAATTCAAATCAATTTCCTTAAATCGAGGGTTGACAAACAGAATTTAAAGGTATATTATGTGATCTTTCCAGGGAACGCCCCCAACATCGAAAAAAAAATTGAAAGAAGATTTTCTTGCAGATTTACATTTCTGATCATAAATCGTACATACATGCCAAGTTACAGGGCGATACGATGCTTAATTACTTCAAAATCATGATTTTAGAGTGAAAATAAACTGTCGGATAACTCCGACAGTTTATATTTTTACTCTAAATTCACTCTAAAACCATGATTTTGAGGTAATTAGGAATCGTATCGCTCTGTAACTTGGAATGTATGTATGATTTATGATCAGAAATGTAAATCTGCAAGAAAATCTACTTTCTAAAAGAAATAATGAATAGAGGGCGCTATCTGGAAAAGATCACATAATATGCCTTTAAGGCCATTTAAGATATTGTTAGCAAAACAAACCTTGTCACCCAACGATTTTAAAGACCAAAAAGATTTCAATTAAAAAAATCCCCATTGGAGTTAAATCCCACAGCCAATTCATTGTTTAAACAAATACTATTAAAACTCATTTCCCCTCAAAAATAGCATTTTTTTAAAGTTAAGACCTTCTATTTGTCAACCCTAGAGATGTAACTTATGCCTGTGTTTTCACAGTCTGTATTTTCACAGAATGTCATGACTTCGAACTAACTCACACACTAGAATGCAGACCCACACCCGAACATATCCAGTTTTTCTCTTTTAACCTCAAGACCGAGTAACATATTATTATTTTCTTCTCATATTAAAAAGCGAGTAAATTTTTATGTTGATGTTATTTATTCCCGAATAACATACCCGACAACAAAATGAAGTATACAGAATGACGTGAACAAGACTGAGACATCAATTGTATTATCCAGCCATATATTTTGGCGGTAAAATGGGCTGCTCCATTTGAAAGCCATACACCCCCTATTTATGGAAAACATGAACCCTTTCTCAACTTTCAAAGTCTATCACAAGAAATACTGAACCAATACTGGGCAAGTAGTGTACTTATTTTATGCATTTCTCATGGTGATTCCAAATTGCAAATAATTTTGTTGATGAAATTAAATAATTTTGACATTTTTGAAACATTTTGTGAAATTTTTGAACAGTCGTCTGATGATGACATCCGCATGGAAAGTGTTACGGCAATGCATTCCATTAAAAGTGTATGGATTTCAAAAGGAAAAGCCTAATGATGAACGCTCACCACCTCTCACATACTTTGTACTAAAACTATTATATCTGTTCAACCAATCATAGATTCGCTACTGGAGACGAGTTTCCAACATCAATGTCCTACGTATTACGACATCGTCTACATCAACGAAGGCTGTCCTTAAAGATTTAATAGCAGCATCAGAATACGCCATCCACATGTATGGATTCAACCAAGCTGGTGAAGGCCCAATGACAAACACCATAGTAGTTGTGACGCCAGAAGACAGTAAGTATCCTTTGTGAAATGAATTACAAACTACAATATATTCCCTATTTGGATCAGGCAAATTGGTTAATTACTAGATTTCTGTTTTCAAATAGGTCTAATATTCTACTGATTCGAATAGAATTTGGAAGTTAGAGTGCAAACATGTCGAAGTTATTTATTTTTGCAAAATACGCGCATTTTCAGGTATGGCACAAGTCTTGATGCAAAGTGCTTTAATAATAATAGTTTGATGCCAAGTACTTTCATGTTATCAGTGGTTATGATAACTATGACGTTCGAAAACACCAGAAACGTCTCTTTTACACTCAGTCGAAGCTTTGATTCATCTGATTACAAAATGGTTGATGGACCTGGGATAAATGTTAAGATGAATTGTTGACGTTGGAAATATAATTACAAAATGACAATGGCTATATTTATCTCTGTGGATAGATGAAGTGCAATGTGACTATTGATCACACAAAGGAATTATGAAAGCATTGTTTCGATCATAGATAGGTTGATCTCCTTTTGGAAACAGGTTACTTTAGGTCACAGATACTGGTTCAATACTGGGACATAAAAATTGCCAGTAGGCCTATCGCTCGATACTGGTAGTACTCGTTACTGTTCCAGTATCGCTCGATACTGGGAAAACCTTTTTTTATCCCAGCAGGCCGGCTATTGCCCGATACTGAAACATGTAAAAGGATTCGGTTCAATCATTCATAAATCTGGTGAAAGGTGACATTTTTACGAGCATTTTTAGGTTCATAGATATATTTTGATCGGGCGATACTGGTACACATACTACCAGTATCGACCTATACTGGAATCGATACTGTTACATAGTTTTGTTTCAGTATCGGGCAATACAGGAACATATTATGTGCCAGTATCGAACGATACTGGAACACTGACTTTGTACCAGTATCGAAACGATACAGGTGTTCTAGTATTTGACGATACTAGTACATTCTGATATCTAGGACCTAAAGTAGGCCTACACTCCCCCCCCCCCCCCCCCCTTTTTTTGTGTTTATTTTGGGTATACAATGCTGGTCATAATAACGGGGAAATAAATAAAAATAGAATTTTCCGAAATTTGGATCAGTATTTATTATTTTGTTAGTATTGGAAAGAGATGAATGATAAAAAAAGGTGACGGTCTTGATGGTGATAGTGGATAGTGGTAATCATTGGTAATGTTGAGGGGGATGAGGATGTTGATTATTTTGTTTATTAATTAGATGTTTCTCTTCTATTTTAATATTTTTAGTACCCGGTCCTGTGACCAATTTTATGGTTGAGGCGGATGCTACATCAATTCGGATCCAATGGAATCCTCCTGCCACGGTCAATGGTGAACTGATGGGTTATCAAATAATCATCACACAGTGTAAGTCCAACTAAGTCCAATTCTGTTACTCATCCAATATTGCACAATGTTCTCCATTTTTCCAAAGCAATTGCAAAGAAATAAGTTTTAAAATAAATTATATTCCTGTTGCTTATTCAAACAAGCTCTATTAATTTTTTTTGATACGTTGAACATGTTTTGGCAATACGATGTGCTTTTGTTAAACATCTATTTTTATGCAATTTTATACTGAATATTATACTGAATATTAGCCCGTGCGGATACTAGTACAGTCAAACTCAATAACCATGATAACATTAACCCTGCACGCCTTAAAGGAAAGCGGTCATGGTGAGGAAAAGAACCGCTGACGGCGATTGTTGGTCCAGCTAAACCTTAATAGCTAATAACTAATACATCATTTATATCACACGATAGAAAATGCGTTCAATCAAATGAAGGATGGTTGATTGAGCGCGTCGTTCACATTGGGTTAAGAGATTGTTGTAGAGTCGCACACAATACCGCTTGCATGTAAACATACGTAGAACAATTACAGACTGCGCCAATGTCCAACTTGTTTAGATTCAAATAGTCGCCGCGCGCTGTTCAATTTTCGTTAGAATCTTCACCATGACCATGATGACCGCTTCCCTTTAAAAGTAATTGAAAATTATATCTGCCATAATTGCCATATTGCCGTTCATAATGTGTGCGTGACGCACAGATAATCCACTGTCACGTAGAAAGTCATATTTATGTATGGGCATATCCGTAATAAATCGGCTCTCCTAATGGTCGTAGCTGTTGCAAGGTTGTAGTAGTTTCGATGTTATTCATCACTGAATTTTCTTATGTCTTACAGTTGTTGGAATGACCACGAACGATGACAGGGTATTCAATAACTCAATAAATTATATATTGCCGTTCATAATGTATTAGTTAGTTATTTGTGCGTGACGCACAGATAATCCACTGTCCCGTAGAAAGTCATATTTATGTATAGGCATATCCGTAATAAATCGGCTCTCCTAATGGTCGTAGCTGTTGCAAGGTTGTAAGTTTCGTTATGTTATTCATCACTGAATTTTCTTACGTCTTACAGTTGTTGGAATGACCACGAACGATGACAGGGTATTCATCAGCGATCCAACGAGAACAAATTTTGACTTCTCTGACCTGATTCCAGACACCACCTACCGTATTGAAGTTCAGGCGTCAACCGAAGCAGGATTCGGAACCGTCTACTACTGGGAGGGGAGCACATTAGCGGAGTAAAAACACGGTTTAACGGCGGCTAATTCCATTTGCTTACCTCAATATATATATATTATTCGGCTGGAAATGTGGAACTGTTTTATTCTTAAGTAATGACCACAAATATAATTATAATACTCAAGTATCGTGGATTACACCTCGTGACAAAAAATGTATATAAACCTTAAAACCTCTGTAGTACATTCACACATTTAATTTTAAAATTATCATTTTTAGGCAAATAGGCTAGAATATACTATGCGATTTTCATCTATTTATTATTGCTTTTTGAACTATACGAATGCGGTTTTTCTTATATAAATCGGTGGAAAATGTTGTCCTCTTAAAAAGAAGTATGTACTCGTATTTAAAAAGAAGATTATCAGTTTGAAAGCTTCACTCGGGAAAGTGACCTACGGTTCCTTATCGTTTCAGAGCCGCATATTATTTAATTTTGTATATTCTTTTTATATACCTCAAACTCATATTCAAATTCAAGTTAAAAACATGCAATCTAGTCTCTGATTTGATATCAAAGTACAGGGCATGTGTACTTCTACTGTAAACAAAATGTGCTGACAATTGTACGTACTTTTTAATGAGATTGTTTTAATTTGTGTTACAAAAAAAACATATCTTTAATTTTAGATGTTGCACGTAAAGATGTGCCAAAAAATATGTGCCAAAAACCAAAACAAAGTGCGATTATGCTTTTGCACTTGTTATTTTTATGTATTAGATTAATACATGTGTAGATGTATGATTGCGTATGCTTTAATAAAATTCGATGAATGCAAACAAAAGCTCTGACTTGGAGAAAATACAATAGTTTTGTTTATATCGCGATGTAGAGAAGTTAAAAGAATAAATGATGTGTGCGGTGGGTGGGGGTGTTAATATTGAACAAAAACAGTCCAAAAAGTGAAACTTTCTAAAATTATGAAAAATATGTAAATAGCTATATTACGCAGACGATAAAAAGAAATATGGGCAAACGTGTACTCTAGGTTAGAATGTACATTGTATATCGTTCAATGCTGGAGCACCCAGTATCGTTCGATACTGGTACACAGTCAGTGTTCGCTCGATACTGGCATATCAAATGTTCCAGTATTGCCCGACACTGGAACAAAATAATGTACAATTATCGTTCAATACTTGAACAATTTTATGCTCTAGTATCGGTCGATACTGGCACCATAATGTATCGATCAGTATCGACCGATACTATAACATAAAATCGAAATATCCAGTATTGTTCACCAAAATACATCTTTGAACCTAAAAAGGTCACCTTACACCCGATTTATAAAAGATTGAACTGTATACATTAGTGCGTCCAAGTTGCTTTCTGCATTACTAGAACGTTCTCAATACGTTTGCACAACGTTCTCTACGTGTACGCGGAGAGTTAGTACATAGCGATTGCACGAAGGTTATAAGTTTCAAATCCCCCCCCCCCCCAAGTACAATACCAAACACTGATCAAAGTGATTGGACTCCGTTCATGCATGTCATCGTCTAAATGATTATTTGAACTAATGATCCCCGTTCAATCGCCCTATAAAGAGAGCCTCCTGCCTGCTCAGTCTGTTTCGGGGGTTTAATAAGTGAACAACATACATAGAACTACATAGACACCATGGGAAGACTCAAAGGTAAGGCTTCAGCACCCAAGGGCAGCGCTCTGAACAGGACGCTTAACCTCTGCGCTTGTTTTGTGCATGCACAGAACACACGTGATGCACTGGCGCTGAAGGGCGACCATGGGGACCCTCTCACACGACCCTCTCACGTCTCAGCCAGTTCCCACTGCGTTACAGATGGGTTCTTGGAGACCTGGATGCGCTTGGCTTGGCATTTTGATAATTTTTAGCGTAATGCAAGCACCAGCCTGATCGCAGCAGAATGTGAAAGGGTTTTAATGACAATTTCGAACAGTTTCCGCACTCTCACTGCGTGTTATTCATATTTTGATATTTTCTATGCGCAGTGCAATCGGTGACCAGATCGCCGTAGGTGTAACAGGGCCATTAATACCCCTGTCACACATACGGCGATCAGCCTTGCGCTCTCGTTGCGCTGGAAAAAAAGCCATGCAAAACACAGTAAGGTCTCTAATAACCGAATGGGGACGCAGTGGACACCATCTAGAGCGATGTAGGGTCCCCATGATCGCCCTTGAGGCACATACAAAGCGCCGCGCTTGTTTATGCTCTGCTGCGATCAAATTGCGCTTATAAGTCGCTCTCTGCGTTACTAGTCCCTTCTCAACACGTTTTCTAATTATATACAATCCTCAAAATAAGTTACTACCTAGGTTATACAACACATACATCTAACACATATCGGCCGAGTGCACCACTTTATAGGGAGGTAAGCTACTTCCCTAGCAGCCCTAACTGTAGCGTAACTTAATAACGATGCAATTCTGAGAGCAAAACTGGCGAGTAACACCAGAATAGTAACTAGCGAGGTAAATGTCCACATTATTCAGCATCGTCCCCTAAAAGATGAAACTAAGCATCCAGTATGGGTTTCACCCTAAAGCCAAGCAAATGCCCAACTGCAATTGACTTTAATATTAGGGAAAACATTGTAAAAACTGTTGATCAGGACCCAACGTTTCCTTGGTTCGCTGATAACATCAAAGAAAAAGATGTGTATGACATGATTGTGGGACAAACAATAAATTGTACAATATTGAGCAATCACTGGTTCGCAATGAGTTCAAATTGGCTTTATACACCCGTTATTGTCTTCCTTCCTTAAGATTTTGCCTCACTGTTCATGATCTCACCAAAACCAGCCTCCAATATCGCGACTCGGAAGTTACTAGCCTAGTAGCTTACCCCGGTTCGGTGCTCTCAAATGTTTTGGTTACGCCCCAGTTACTAGCGAGGTAGCGCTATTCTTCAGCTACTCGCCATTGGTGTGCTCGGCCGATAGTTGAAAGCATATTACCTGGTCAGTTACTTATTTTGAGGACTGTACATTATACTCCTTGTAGTAGATACAGAAGGAATAACAATGACCCACGTTTAAAGCTCTAATCTGCTAATCACATCGCCAATATGGATTGCTATTTAAATCTTATTTAGAGATGAGCATTATCCTAGCTTAGGCCAACAACAAAAATTTGTTATGTTGTCCTCAATAGCTTTCAGAGAGGAGGGGCGGGCGGGCGGATTTTTTTTTTTTTTTAATTTTCTTTTTTTTTTAATTTTCTTTTACCAGCAGAAGCTCAAAGTTCAGCCAACAAGAAGTTAAAATCACTCTAAGAGCCGCACATATATGTTCTAAACACTTAATTTAATATTAATGCCATTTAAACTGTTTAAAAAAATCTGAAAAAAATCTGGGAAAAAAATCTGAAAAATCTGAAGAAAAAAATCTGGAAAAAAAATCTGATTTTTTTTTTACAAAAATACGATTTTTTAAAAAAAACACAACGATTTTTAAAAAAAAAATCTGAAAAAAAAAAAAAAATCGGAGCGGCCCTAAAATGACGAGCGGGCGGTCGAGGACAACATAACAAAAAATTTTGTTGGCCTTAGCGTAATGCGATAATGCTACTTTTATAATAGCCATGATAATCTGTTGGCGGGAGTTTAAACAAGTGGGTATCAATAACATTTTTGATTAATCTGAATACATTAACATGATATAATAGGGATAATATCATGATGTGTTTGTCTCCTGACAGCAAAGGTTTGTTCACACTAAAACGTTATTTACTGTGCGGTGCGGTACGTTATTGCAATGGAGTTAAAACATATTTAACTGCCATTGCTGCAGTCTGCGACGCATTGCGTTGACGCTGACGCTCTCATATTTTGCCAAACGGCACTGAATGCCATCGCATGCGGTGACCTGCGTTGACCCGGCGTGACCCGCGACGAATTACCGTACATTGCGGTGGAAGTACGGCTACCGCATCGCATCGCACTGCAAACATGGCCTAGTGTGAACGAACCTTTACTGAGTCGCAGAGGACAAGTAGTTTGTATGCGTCCTTGCTACGTCGACGGGACGCTCACTTTTCGCTGCTACTGAGTCATTATAGCGCTCTGAACAGAACGCGGAACCACCACGCTTGTTTTGTGCATGCACAAAACAAGCGTGGTGCACTGACGCTCAAGGGCGACCATGGGGACCCTCTCACGACAATCTGAAGTCCCAGCCAGTTCCCACTGCGTCACTGAGGGGTATGTGGAGATCTTGATGCGTTTGGCTTGGCGTTTTGATAATGTTTCAGCGTAATCCAAGCGCCGGTCTGATCGCAGCAGTTTGTGAAAGGGTTTTGGTGATATTGATTTGAAAATGGACAGTTTTTCGCGCTATCACTGCGTGTTATACACTTTTATAGCGCAGTGCGATCGCTGGCCTGATCGCCGTATGTGTGACAGGGCCTTTACGGCACTGGCGTAACAACAGGGGGGGGGGGGGATGGGGGGGATATATCCCCCCCAGATTTTTACCTGGGGGGATGCCTAATGTAATCATCCCCCCCAGATTTTTCATAACCAATAATTTTAAAAGTGACGTATTTAAACAAATAGGTGGGCGTAAAGATTCACACACTGCACACTGGACACAACCACACTGGGACATTCAATTCATTCATTGCAGTTTGGATTTTATCATCCCGTAGGAAGGGGGGCGATGGTGGCGATCGCCCCCCCCCCCCCCCCCCTTTGAAAATCTTCCCCGGAAAATTTGTACACAGATGAAAAAATTTCGCAAAATCCCAAAATGCAATATTCTTTGCTACAAGCTTGTTTAGAGCCAAAATGTACCTCGATCGTGCAAAAAATAGGTGCAAATTCGAAAATTTTCGCGCGCTACGCGCGCATATTTTAATCACAAAAAGCTTCCCGTGATTTTTGGGGGCAAACGCCCCCCCCTTTGAAAAAAGTGTCTTACGGCCCTGTCCTGAATTTTTGGGCTACAAAATGAGCCCAATCTGTAAAATGTGTATTATTTGGGTTACAAAAGGCGGGCAATAGTTTTACGAGCGTAGCGAGTAAAAAAATATTTTGAGGTTAAAAAAGTCTCACTCTGAACATTACTCTGAACTTGACAGCCCTGCCGTATTTGAGTCTGATAATTTTCATCCCCCCCCCACTCAAAAAAAGTAGTTACGCCCCTGCTTTACGGGGCCATTGACCGAGAGTATCCACTTCACTCATGCGTGCCCGTAAACAAAAGGTTCTCGTTCCCGCAGTATTCGTTGTTCAGATCAATTCAATGCACGACCTTCAATACCAGTGTTACGGTTCAAAGAATGTGCTATATTTGGGTTATCTTGAACGCGTATCCATCAATTGGTCAGCGATTTAGATATTTGTGGTTTGCGTCTTTTAAATTCTGAAACAGAGTTTAGTACCCGCAAATAATTATGACCGACACGTGGATGTCCTCTATTGAAGATACAGACAATTTAGCAATCTATGCTTGATAGGGTGGGTGAATCAGAGATCATCAGAAGTATAGGGATGATCGTCTGTATGTAAATAATGTACAAAACGTTTACTATGTCTGTTTCGCTCGCACCTGTACGGCTTTCATGTTTGAAAAGCCCGGAAATATGGATATTGATAGCCTGTTGCAAAAACAACTTGTCTGTATACTAGATGTATAGTCCAAGAGCATTAGGTTTTTACCCAGAAACAAATCATACATAGCTGTATTTTTCAAGATAGTAGCCCAATGATATGAGGAACAACATATTGAAAGTCCCCAAGTTAAATGTTCTAAGAATGTTAAAGCAAAGTCAAATTGCTTCAATCAAGATGTTCGTCTTGGTATGAGATTCTATAAATGTATAGTTTACCCAACTTCCGATGTTTTGTTACCGAGATATTAAGCAAAATGTGAAAAGGTCATTGACTTTTGCATTTGGGTTCAAACTTTTAACTTGCTCCGATTTTGACAAGTGATATCTCAAATTGTTCGTCTGATCACACGGATTCCAGAAATGGTAGATTTTACCCAATCCATTTTTTTTAATTTTTGCTATCATCGGTTGAATACTTTTGTTGTTAAAGTCATGTATATCAAACCGATCAATTATGGCAAGTTCACTGTGTAGCAAATATGGAGTAAGCCAAGGGATTCATAATTAACAGTTGCTACATAATAGTTGGCCCGATTGTTGAAACAGAGACTAAAAGAATATAAAACAATCTTTAAAATGAGACCAAGATCATGTTTGTACCATGCAGGGATCAGGAGTTATTGTAAATTGAACGTAGAATTGGGAACATTTTCCATATTATTCCCCCATAGAGTTTGTACACAGCGCCAACCCCGACTGCCGCCACCCTTAGTGTCTTTCGAAATATAATCAATCCTATCTCAGCTAAAAAGTGATATAAAAACCTGGTTTATTCATACAATGTAGCTAGATATACGGGCTTTCAAATGACACCTAAACCATAGCTCTACCAAATTGAGTTGTTGAGTTAGTAGAGAGAGATGGATGATTCGTCACTGAAAATACAACGCCGCCCTCTTTTTTGGGTGGTGAGTTCAAAACACACGGCCACATAGATTCAATTGACAATATCGGCTTAGCCGTCCCTTTAATTTAAATGTCACTGGGTGAATAAACGCGGGTTGATGGCAAACCGATAGCACAAGGTTATATCATTCACTATTACGATACAATGGAGTGTTTTCAGTGAAACCACTCTAAAACGTTTTAATGTTTTGGATCATATCTTAACTTCTTTTTGAATAAATGTGACAGGCAGTCAATTTACAGACTAGTTTCTATTCATTTTATAAAACAATATCTGCAAAGTATTTCAATAAATCGTACTACGGTGTCAGTACGGGAATGATTATTTTGTTTCAAAAACACCAAACAAATTTGAAAAACCAATGAAACACATAGTCGAAGAGTATATTCTTCGGCTAAGTTGTGCCTGTTTTAATAAAATAACTCATTTTTGGGATCTGTCCACGAAATGGTAAATGCTTTGATAGTATCAGTCTAAAAGTGAGGAGCAAAGAGTACAGATCCTTTCAAATTCAAAATATGTGTTATACGTAACCTACTAAGACATTCAATAACATAGAGGTGAATGAAAATTTGGATAAAGTCAATACTCAGTGATACAAAGACTTGTGCCTCTTTTCTAACAGAACCCTATTCTTTGAGCTGTTAATGAAAATCTTAATGAAAAAGCAGCAGAAACAATTAAAACCTCATTCTCATTTCAGAGAGAAATTGATTTACACCTAGATTTACATGCATTCCTCATAATAAGAAACACGAAATCTGAAAAAGGGACTATTTCAGTGTTAACATTTTACTTGCGTGTTTGGAAATCCTTGGTTTAAATCTTATTTAAATATTAATAACTCTTTGTCATGATTGTGATTATGTACTCGTTGCTCCTCACTTAAAGGGACACTAAGAGATGTGTTGGAGGCAGCGCCCTCAATTATGATAAAAACTGAGATTAGTTTATTTTTATAATTGTATTACATGTATGAACTTACACCTATAAGGATTAAGAAAAATCAGCTCTCTTTGTACCAGAAAACGTCGATTCAAAAAATGCTGGTCCCGCGGGACCAGCATTTTACGTCCGACAGTATCCCCGTGCAGTACGCGTGATACATAACGCGAACCATATTTACATAGAGGGCGTTTTTCAATAAATAGCGATGATATTGTTTTAATCTAGTTTTGCTGTGTTTTTTGTTAGTAGAAACAACAATAATGGCGATTTTTAATGTTCATCTTGAATTCTGAAGTAAAATTTAAACTTTTCAACACCACTTAATGTCCCTTTAACACGTCTGTTTGACTGTCCGCTTTATAATTAAAATCATGGGATAAAAAAGATTATATAGTGGCCCTTTTATGATTTGACCTGATTTAGGTAGTGCTAATGAATAAGAGTATACGGTGAAAATTGTTCGAGCCCTTTTTAAATATCGGCATTTTCTCCATGATACATATTTTACATGTAACTCTATGGGAAATATGGCCGATGAGGGCGCTATCATAGTAAATAATAATATTCAAAGCTCTATTTCTCTGAACTGGCACCAACAAATGTTCTGAAATTTCTACAAAAGATGGCCAGTATATTCAGGTATTTGAATCAGTTAAAAGAGAACTGGGCCAGCAAGTTACGGTGTTCTCAGAATAAAACGGACACATTATATATATGTGGGATCAAACAGCCGTGTTAAACGGATAATTTCTAAGAATTTAGCGTTTCGTAGACAGCTTCGAAAATGGGTTCTTTTATTAATAAAACAGGCATAACTCTTGAAAGCAAAGATCAATCTAAGTTATTGATTATGTCCGGAGCCTGTAGACCATAGATTGCATTAATTAAGCTATAACAGAAATTATTTGATTTCACAACTCATACAAAACTACTGGATGACTGAGAACCAGGGCTCGCGTTCTTGCGCGTCCTCGCGTCCTAGGACCCCTTATTTTCTTGTTGGACGATAATGGACGCGTAAGTTTACATATTGTACTTCACTAACGGGTCCCAATCGAAAATAAAGGGACCCCTTAAATCTAACGATGTATGGACGTGGAAACCTTAAGACATTCTGAAAATTGTCAATCTCCATCCTGTGCCTACATTTTAAATTGATTAATGTCCGTAAAAGATAAAATACAATGCAAATACTGTATTTTTAAAAGTTGTTAAACACACTAAATCGCTTCCGAATTACTTTCGCAAAAGTTTCAAGCGATTTCCAAAACATTCTATATAGAAGTATCTTCTACTGATTAACATGGACACGACATAGGTATATGAGTTACATGATCTTACGCTAGTGTGCGTATCTGTGTTAGCGACTGTTTGTCTCTAAAAAAAATTGACCATTTTCAAAGGCTCAAACTTCAGGACCCCTTATATTTCTGGGGGACCCCTTAAATTTAGTTTTTGCAGTCCTTAAAGGGTCCTGAAAAATGCAAATGGGACTCCTTACATTTTTGAGCCAGTGCTACCCCTGCTGAGAACATTCACCTTTGTCATTGGTCTTCTTCCCATTTGCTTCTGTTATCAACACTAAAGACCCCTATAGTTCACTGCTAATTTAGCTGCATTTGGAAATAATAATGGGCATTCTAACTAACGTTTTGAATCACCATACTGGGTTTTTCTAAATTTGAATAATAACGATTTGTTCAGCCCAAGTCTAAAACAAAATCGAGTTTACTACCAGCAGTTGCCCGTTTTATGCTCCGGCCACAGCCACGTCGTGCCTGTTTTTCGTCATGCTATTCGCTATCTTTGGCTTTTCTCTTATATGGTCGCGCCCTCACGCTGTGTCCATGGTGGCGTGATATATTCAATTTAATTTCGCGCGCTTTATTTTTGCGAGTTGTTTTTTCAGCCAATCGGCTCCCGGTGGCCGCTGTCTATTCCTCGGTCATTGCAACCCCGTTAAAGTTTGTCGGGCTGATCGGCTTCTATTTTCAGTCATATGTCTCCATTCTTCCAACGTGAAAGGTCGATATTTCTTCCAGTGGAGGACTAACACTCCCGGCATTAAACTGAAGGGAACTAACGTACTGTGCACCATATGCTTGACGCGTTCGTGCGACCAAAACCGCGGCGTGCGTGTGGCCATAATCTCGCACATACGCCTGGATTACTTTTGCTCGCGGAGAGATAAGAACCTAATATTTCTCGCCAATTTTGAACTGATTAAACTATAGTATACCTTTTTAGGTAGGCTATACTAGAATAATATATACTCCTCACAAAAAGTATCGAGAGACACTTAAAAATGAATGGATTAATCAAAGCAAATAACTCAGTGCATGATTTTGTTCTGCATACTTTGACACCTCGATTGTTGAGGTACGATGTTGCGGAGTGGAGTTATTGTTATTTCAATGGTCGTAGGTCCCGTTTCAAAAGTGACAATCATCCCTATAGAAGCATTTTTGAACACGTGTGTAAAGCATAAACCTGATCATACCCTTTCGGGCCGTTATTTATTGGCTCATATTTAAGTGTCTCGATACTTTTTGTGAGGAGTTTATATACCTTTGATGTGTAGGTATACCAGTATACTTAAAATATATTAGTCTCAGGTTGACGTTATTGACTTTCAAACAGAGACCTCAAGCTTATTACATTATTTTTACCATCATAAACGTAGAAATATTGGTGTTGAATCATTCATATTCGTAAGTGTTGATCAAGGTCTTGTATGTCCTTCGTCCTTCACTCCGACATTAGACAATGCAGGCAATATGAGTATCATTATTTAAAATTTCCGGTATAAAGACAGTGAAGATGAGTAGAATATGGTCAGAAATCAAGAAAATGGGTATTTTGAACCTTAATTGTCAAAACCTTCTAAGCAGTGAATGTTCCATGTGTGCTAAATAAACTAATATGGACCAACTTTTAACAAAAAGTAATGAGATGAGAAAGAAATTAACATTAATATTAAAATTAAATAAAGTAAAATAGCTTTATTTAAATTATTTACTATGATAGTTAGTCATATATCAGGATGTGACAGCAAGAGAAAAGGTGTGTGTGATTGTCATATTTCATGTTTGAGATTGGTTACTAGGAAACAGTTATTGTTATACGTAACCATGGATACTAATGACGCCTGAAATATAGTGGTTAGCAACTAATATCTTTTGTGTGTGTGTGAGTGCAATCATGGTAATATACTGAGATGGCAGGAAACTCCCCATTATCTTATTTCAGTTATAATTTCCATAGCAGCTGATGGAAAGGTAATAAGCATGATGATAATTTATATTTTCATGATTATATTTAGCTAATGATCAGAGTTCTGTGTGACCGCCTTGTTTCCGTGCATGAAATAAAATTGATCAAAATGGCTGCATAAAAAGGAAATCGATTTATGAGTTTAGTCTTAACACGATAGCCATTTCAATGTAGGCCTATCCATAACTAGTCTTTTTCAAATACTCGAGTTTTCGTTTATTTTTATTTTATCAATTTTGTATCTTTTATTTCGTTTGGCAACTGGGACTCCCTCTAGAATCGGTAATCGGTGATAGTAAATAGCTCACCACAATCAAAAATATGTTGAGAAAGGCAACAGCGTTTGCCGAAACGTACACAGTGAGTATATCTTTTGGATCAGTTCATAAGAGCCTTATTTTAACATCTATTGTTACCGATCCTGATGAATCTATTCAATAGCTATGCGATATTATCAGTCACATTGTTCTTTTTATTTCATAAATTATTTAACTATATCGTGAATGATTAATGAAAAATTCCCATTTTCATCTATAAATAGATGTTTAAAAATAGTTCAAAATGTAATCCGTTTTACTGGAGTTATAAAGGAAGAGTGACTTTTGAGACACCCTGTAAATACAGCACCGCCATTTTGTTTATCAAAACCATAGCATCATAACTAATTAAAGCATTTTAAAATGAGCCACTTTAGAACAGAAACTATTTAAAAATGGAGTTATGTGCGGGTGGGTGATATACGAAGTAGCATATCAAAATTACACAATGAATTAACGTCTCTACAACATTTTAAGATACATTACAACGGATCCATATTGGAACATATACCCGATTTGATAGTTACGGACACGGGTCATGATTTCTGTTAATGATAAACAATATCAAAAATGAATATTCTTAATATTATGTTATAAATATGTTATGATTAAGAAAATAAAAGCATGAGTGCTCCATGCACTGTGGAAACGTAAAAATATTAATTAAAAAAACACGTATTTAATTTGTCTTAGGATTATAGTTTTTCAAAGTCAACAATTGACCATGAGATGTAATTAATATTTTTATCTGTCAGAAAAGACTTAAAGGCCCAACAGAAACTAATCCATAAACGAAATCCACTAAATAACCTTGAGTGAAATCCAATTAACATAGAAAGCTGGTGCTGCTGCAACTGCTGCTATACTACTGGAAGATGACCCGTACATGATATACAATAAGTCTCGGATGGCTTAACTAAACAGACAATCCATCCAATAATTTATCTGTCAATAGTAGTCTGTTAATGGTGGGCGGGAAAATCAATATTAATAAAATGTTGTTATTAGAGAACATAGGTGGAACAGAATTTGATTGTGTATGCAGTCGATGTTGTTTCTGTTCAACTAATTTGAAAGTCAATGTTCGCCATTCTCTCCGTCGGTGATACATGTTAACATGAACGTGTATTACCTATTGCCTTGCTGTGGTTATCACACGACAATACACTACTCACTGTAGTGCATGTAAAAATGTAAACAAAAGAAAAGGTTTGTCCCCGGGGTTTGACTCAGAAGAAACGTGGCCAATGGCTATGAGCGTGTTTCTACTGAGGCACTGGAAAGTTAACAATATTTGAAATGACGGTAATTTCAAAAGCTGCGCACGCGGTCTTCTGAGACAAAGTTTGGTTGTTTTTATATGGCCTTATAACATTAAATCTGTCAGTGTTATTGCGATATCATGTTCATGTATCGTCACCTAATAAAATAATTGCCTAAGTCACTGAAGTCGAGATGTTTGCCTAAGTCAGCTCTTAAGGCCCTTATAACTCAATGTTGAGTTTCACGTCGCCCGCCCGCGATATGATTTTGGGGAAAATCTGAAAATAATTCATTATTTTGTAAAAAAAATTACAAAAATAAATCCTTTTTCCGGAAGTATAAAACAATGACATTTGATGACCCATATTTGACCAGAAACAACCCATGTTTGACCAGAAACAACCAATGTGTTACCCCTTGACCCACACTTAAGCAATGGTAAATTCTAATTTAAGATCCTAAAAAGTACATTTGTATTCATGAATTGAAAGTATGACTTTGAAGGACCGTTCTCAGTGTAAGGGGATTGCAAAAATCATGATTCTTAATTACCCAAAGGGTGCGAGCTACTTGTTTTTAAGGACTCTTTTTGTATTTTTACATTACTGCATTAATTAGAGCATGACGGGATAGCAGGGGTATGCCACTCAGCTTGCAGATCGGAAGCCACTTTTAAATCAAAATTCGGTCAGCATAGCCTTGGTGGCGCTATACCGATAAGGCGTGATTGTAGCCAGACGAATTTTCGTTGCTTTCAATCTAACAATGGATTTTTGATTATAACCCCCATAAAATTCATCACACGTTGGAACTAAATTATTTCATTCAAAAACCGCTGGAGTTGGATCTCCAATTCCAGTGTCAGTATCATTTTTTGACAGCAAGCTGTTTGTAAATCTACCGCGTGAACAGCGCCACCAATTCTATGCTGACCAAATGACGTCAAACGCGTCACAGATGCATTCCGGACGATTACCCTAATTTATGTAAATATGCAAAAGGGACCGTTTACGCTACGTACGTCAGTATAGGACTTTCCTATCCCAAAATCAATAGAATCCCTGGGGATAGCCCCAGAACTTTTATTTTCAATCAATTAGCGATTTACCCAATCGGCGCACCGCGCTGACTTCCGTCCTTCCGGCACGCGCGCACGGCAGGAAAGTGCCTCATTGCGATTTGGATATTAGAAGCGGACATAGCTTGATTTGTGTGAATAAAGTACCGTTTGAAGAGTTTTATCCGAGGATTTTTGAGAGTAAGTTTATTAATGAATCAGTAAGCTCTTTTAACATCCAACCCATAACGTATTCTGCAATCACATTTATAATCATGTTAGATAAATTGTTGGGTTTTCGTCATTGATATTTTGGGGTGTATTTTTATAATTAGAAGATAAAATACGGCCTCTTTTCTGGGCTTCTATTTTTATTAAAATTATAAATGTGTACACTGTGTGTATGCGATGGCGAGGGACACGGTAATTTTTGGAACGCTTTAAGATCGTAGGCATGTTTTGAATCAATAGTTTATTGATTAATTCGATGGTATATAAATTCAAAACATCCACATTTTGTATCGTAGGCTTTACACGAGCCTATTGATTTGTGTATTTTCGATTGACCTGGCGGATTATAATTGAGAGAGATCTTTCTGACGGCTTTTAGGATAATTGTTTTCATAATCCGTATACAAATATAGTGTACAAATATGGGTATTCAGATTGACAAGACCTGACGATTATAATATTGTTAAAGTGTAAACCAACTGACGCTAGCCTAGCGTGTTGTTGTGAGGTAAATGTAGGCCTGACTGTGTTGGTATTTTTAACAACTACAGCCTATTTTAAAATATTATTAAAACGTACGAGTTAAATTCAGTGTATATTGGGGATGGCTGTGACAATCTTTGATATCCGTAGTTGTCTTTCACTTAGGCAAAAATAGGCCTAGAAATGTATGTTCTTTGTATCGAGGCGTTACAAGCTTTTTGAGTAGCTTTTTGGAGTAGAGTTTATTGTTTATATACCGTGGTCTAGTCTTTCACAGTCTAGTCAAATTTTTCTTGTCTTGTTGTATCTGTTGTTAAGGGTGAGTATTGGTGGTCGGCGTAGCAGTTGTGAATAAATAAATTATTGTATAAAGTGAAACAAAAACAAAGTTGTCCGACGTTTTGTCTTGTCGTCAGTAGAAGGGAGGAGCGTGGGGATTCATTCCCATAACGGACCCGGGCGCCTTATTATAACACGTACAGGTTTCCTATTTAAACCCTGGGCCCAAACAACAACAAAAATAGTTGGTGTCAGATATCGACAAACACGTCGACACAAACACACGCAACTGCTGCTCGTCGCCTCGCGACATCAGTGTCAAAATATCATTTAAGTAACAACATTTTAATCCAGTAAGTTATGTACAATGTGTTAGACCTGATGGTATAATTATAACACTGGAAAGATTTGTGAATGTTTATGGAATCTATTTCAATTTTTAAACAATTATTTTGAAGTTCAAATTCAAAAATTATAACTATCATTTATAACTTGAGATCCTAAATTACTAAGTACGATTGTATGACTTTTGAGGACCATTTTCAGTGTAAATAATATCATTTATCTAAATCTAGCAACATCTAACCAAATTCAGTCAACTATACAGATTGTGCTTATTATTGACAAAAGAAGTGTTGCCTGTAACATGATGCACCATTATAAAGATTTATAAATGTTTGTACGTATACATTTCGATTTTTATTAATTTTTAATTTCAAGTCAAAAAAATTATAACTTTATTTCTTATGCATGTAATCTGGTAAAAAAGATGTTTCATGTACATGCATGTGTATGATGGAAATAATAACACATAGTTTTGAATGCATTTCAAAATCTATAATACACATATTTACCATTTTGCATTACCACATATATGAACCACAAAAATAATTTTTCTGACTTGAATTTGCAAAGATATTTTATTATTATTTAATTGTTATATCATTTAACAGGCAACACTTCTCTTCCCATGATAATTACCTGAATTTAGGTATTTTCAAATGTTAAATAATTCAATTGATGTGTAATTGAAATAAAACCAGTTCACTTTTGAAACTGAACTTACGTCCATTGAAATGACAATAACTCCGCTCCGCAACATCGGACCTCAACAATCGAGGTGTCAAAATACGCAGAACGAAATTATGCACTGGGTTATTGGCTGCGTTTAATCCATACTCTTTTGGGCCGTTAGTTATTGGATCATGTGTAAGTGTCTCGACTCTCGATACTTTTTGTGAGGAGTTTAGTAAACTTAGGCAATTATTTTATTAAGGTGACGATATCGACTTTGGGGAATAAGGTTAGCTTTATTTCGATACAGTTGGAAAAAAGATTGTCTAGGATAATCTGTTATCGAGTTGACGTGGTATTGCATGGAGCACAGCTCCCACTGGCTTTTTGCTTAGCCTATAGGTCACTTCTATTTTAGGCCAAATAGTATGGAAAGAGGCAGTGAGAAGATCTTCTAATTTCGAATCACATTTGTGAAATTCCGTAATGTTAGTAAATTTGGCGCGCTAAAATTGAAAACAAAAACAGATTGAAACTCTTAAAGGAATACGATATTATGTGATCTTTTTTAAAATTTTACACATATTTTTTTCTTATCTTAAAATGAAGTTTGACTATCAGGAAAAACATTCCCGGACTCATAGAACAATTTTGATTTCATTTTCCGTAGAAAAATCTCATAACTCTACTAAATCACAATGAAAATCTGCTTCCATTTATTTAAGGAATTTTCAACATATTCTTTGCGATTTTCATCATTAAATAGCATTCCATACTTATTGTGTTCACTTGTGTACAGTTGCGATGGTAGCCAATAAAGAAATAAGTTGTTGGTGTTAACCCCGACACTTTATTTTAATCCATTCAAACCATGATTTTGAAGTAGGCCTATATGCCTTTAAAGGTATATCGCAATTTCTAATTAGCATATTAAAGCACATTTATTATCTGATTTATTGTTATCGAACACAGCAGTTTCAGTCCCGAATTGAGATTATTTCGCACACTTTTTACATAGATCATGTTGAAAGTTGAGACCGATGGAAGATATTAATTATATCCTATTGATAGCAATAGTGTTTGCCAAACATCAAACACATGAATGATTTCTATAGAAACTTTTGACATTATGTTGACAATGACTAGTATGTGATTTTCACATATATCTTTGAGGTCATTTGTGTATTATGTTCACGTTACTGAACATTGTTCAGTAACGTTAACATGGTTGATGTTTCCTGAACTGGCCCCTGGATACGAAGCTTGCACGGCATGATTCGTAATAGAATAGATAACCCTCTCTTATTTTAGAAATCGGATATCCAGTGATTTGCCTTAGGGCCAAAAAAAGTTGTTTGTATCTCCATTGCCGACCTAATCTAATTTTGAAAACTGACAACAAAAAATATTACTGTACAAAGGAATACTATTTGGGAAATTCCAGAAAAAATGTGTTTTTTCCTCCAGAATCTTGCTTTCCGGAAATACGCTAACATATTTTTTAAACGGATTCTTTACTCTTCTTAACTGTTTTAAAACATAAATGAAGTGATTTAATAGTAAGATATTCCCATTCACATCTTATTTAGCAAACATTTAAAAGTTGACCGACCCTACCCTTTGGAGGGTATCTATGGACAAACTTTGCCTATCATCAGTTGGTTTACGTAACAACCGCCAAGTAGCACTTTCTAATCTGAAGTTATTGCTGATTAATAAAAAGACAATAAAGATAGGGTGCATTAAAGCAAGGTTAAATACGTACTCACTTTAAGCAATTTGATACATGATTTTTCTTCTTTATAGGCCGATCGCTATTTGTATGTTATTATAACTGTTTTTCAAACAATTTATCTTAAGTGTGTTACACTTTTTACACTTTGACCTTCACATAGAGAGTTGGTTCATCCGTTTGTATGATGTCATCACTAGCATCCTCGTTCAATTGAAGATCAGCATATACCAATTGTTTCTCATCCACATTAACGTTTTCATAGTGCACTCGTGATTTTTTAGTATCGTCATTATTAATATCATAATTTGTTTTATGACTGTGAGGTTGCGCGTACACTGGAAATTCCCCTTGATCGGGTGATTGTTCGTATTCTTCTAATGGTATGGATGGTGGTTGTACTGCAGTTACAACATGTTGACTCTCAGGTACCTCCGAGGGTTTCAGATTGACAACACCGAAGTCCGGTTCTTGAGGTGTTACCATCTCGTATTCGCTAGTAGCTGGTCGGTTCATAGGTTTAGGAATGGCTTTGTTTCCTTTCTTTTTCAAACAGCATACCAATACAATGATGATGGCCACTGCAATCACGAGGAGGATAAATCCAGCTCCAGCTGCCGCGACAATGATGATTAGGCTTTGCATATTGTCTTGATTACCTACCGGGGTATTTGTTGACGCGATCGATTTGGTTTCACCGATTGGTTTAGTTTGTTTTTCCGTTTGTGATGAGACAGTGTTAGAAATAGAAGGGGGTGATGTAATGTACTGTGACACAGTTACTATGTAATCCACTGACTTAAGAGGAATTTCACTGCAATTACCAGACAAATCCAATGCAGATGTAGTCATCAAACAAGAAAAAACAACATTAATATCACCTAATCCCAATGTATGAACCACTGATATATAGCCTGATCCTTCCTTAAGAAATTCTTTATTGCGATACCATGATAAGTTGGGGACGGGACTACCACCATCTGCACTACATATAAGTCGTATAGTATCACCAATACCGTAGTTTTCACTTGTTCCTTTAGTTGGGATAGCGCTACAATATGGAGAGTCAGCACTGGGTGCGCTAAGTACAGTTAACTTGGTCGTTATCAGAGAGTTTCTGTTCCATGACAGTAATCCCGTGTAATATACACATTTGTATGTCCTTGCATCCCGTGTCCGTACATTCTTGATGGTTAGATTAAATTGTCCTTCAAACTTATCATACCCTATAGAATAGTCGTTGATATCTGATTCTGGAAGGGGAGCTTCTATGATGTTCTCATTATTTGAAATATAATCGCGAAGTTCAACAACGTACCAGTATATGGCTTCGTTTCCAACATTACTTAAATCACACACAAGTGTTACGTCGTCTCCGACATCGACTGTAACTTCAGATCCAGATGACTGGTCCACAATAATCTGTCCATAAACAATACTTAAAGTTACAGACATACACATGTATAACGCTACATGTACTAGACGGACGCGGGTGAACGAATAACAATATCCCTTATCAGGTAGAAACATTTTGAACAAACCCAAGTTCCGGGCTGTATTTTCGCGATTTGTAGTTTCCTCTCGTCACAAACGTCGTGATTTATGTCAGATATATTTCAATAATCATAATTAAAATGCATAACAATACCTTGACAATTGCATGGTTTTACACGAGACACGCTTCGCAGTGCATGTAAGCAAGCTCACTTCCGCATACCAGAGTTTAGGCAAACAACAAGAAAACAAGATACTCTTACTCGTGCACAACAATTGATGCATGTCATCCATTTATACTGCGTTAGAAGCAAGCGTGACGTCCGTAACAGGTGGCAGAGACCGAGAGTTAATGGTAACTGTGTCTCAGTCTGTGTTGGTATACGTCTGGTATACACACATCGAAAGTACAACATAAAGTGACCTCAATTGGACTCACTACGTCAACAGCAAAGTTGGTATATTACCAAGTTAATTTATTAGAGTAGACAATATTCAATTTAATATAAATATCTGTGAAATAACAAAACAAATTGGCATGCCATTGCCACTTGATCCCGCACTGAATGGAGTAGCAGTCCATTATTATTTTGAGAAATTGAATATTCTTATGCTCCTACGAAGTAAGATTCATAACAAAACATGCAAACATAAAACTTGTTGCACGAACTTTTTCCGTGTTTATCACTAAAGTGTCCTTGGATCATCCAGGGATCTTAATTTGGAAAACTTTTATACTTTTAACAGAGACGTAAATTTAAATTCGCACATCAAAGCACAGAATCAAAGTTTTGTTACCTCTTTTTGGGATGAGGAGTAATAATATTCAATACGAGAAAAGTAGTTTACGGTAGGGTAAAGTCACCAGTTTTCGGTCAGCACTTATTTTCGGTCACTTTCGCCCAAATCGTGTAATGAAAATGATCTCGTCGATATAAATTGACGGCTAAAAACTCGTCCCCAAAGTTGTCGTGCGATCACTGTATACAGGTTTTTAATTTATTGTGGCATCAAATGGGTTATAATAGATATCGACCGAATTCCTCAAATGCACTTGTGTTTTTCAAACTACACGATCTGCACGTCAGCTTGCAACGGGCACAGTTATTAAGTAATCATTCAAGGCGTACAATTGGTGTAGGAATTTAGTTGAACACGTGTTAAACTATCCCACCCATACCAATGTTTAAAGTTAGACACTTTTCAGTGAGTTAGACGCGTGTATAAGTTAAACAAATTTTCGAAGATTGCGTTAAGTTAAACGGGAAAAACGATGTGTTTAAAGTCAAAGTTAAACCGTGTTTAGCTTAAAACCGCGTTTAAATACGTACGAGAATACGGCCCAATATGTTTACGCTCAAAGTTAAATGTTAAGCGTCATTTGCAGTCCACTGCCAAGGCAACGCTAATGTGTGCACATTGCTAACGAAATATTAGTCAATGGCTCGAACTTATCAATTTTGAGTTACATGACATTGTATTATTGACCACAACCAGTGAAGTGTCACTGCCACAACTCAAGACTGAGTGCGTACTTATAAATATAGCTTTCGATTTGGACGACGGGCGCTTAAGATGACACCTCGAGTCATGTGGGCATGCGTCGACTTAGCAATCCGTCGGTCGTCCAATTTCTGGGACCTGTCTTCGGCTGGTTATTAGGGAGCTTTCAATTTGCACGACAGATGAATCTAGGACGGTTGAATAACACTTTGAATCATGTGCGCATGCGTAAATTTTGTCATCCGTTGGTCCTCTAAATGCTACAACACGTAAAAGGACTAACAACCGTCGTGGTGACAACGGCAACGTTTTGTGTTTTACCGTCGTAAAAGCAAAAGCTGAAGACAGGTCCCAAAAATTGGACGACCGACGGATTACTAAGTCGACGTATGCGCACATGACTCGAGGTGTCATCTTACCGTCGTAGAAGGGAGCACTGCACCAAATCAATGCGCAATTCGTGTTATCCTGTAGTAGTTCCGGAAAAGCACGAAGACTAGGCTTGTAAATGTGAGGTTTTCGGGCAATTTGTTTCTCCGGGGATGGTATGTTTGTATTTAAATGAACGAATGGGACCTATCCGTTGCACCTACAATGATAAAATACGATATTTTTAATTCATCGACCTAAATAGTGCCCAGGGCGTAAGCACCTGCCTAAATGGTGAACAGGCATGCCAGAAAACGTGAAAAAGTGAGGGCGCTGTGTGCAGGTCCGTAGCGGAAAATTTAGGTTAATAACCCTTCATGAAACAAGGCTTAAATTAAAGTTGAGATGTTACTGAAAATGGTCATAGGTGACAAGTATGCCATAAATGTAACCGGAGGGTAGAAAAGGTGTCTTGAAATATGGCACTTTTACACGTAGCGTATTTCAATGAGAAAGATATTTGGTGTGGTGCTCCCAGAAGCGTCCGTCGTCCAAATCGAAAGCTCCCTATTACCGGGTCTGATGACGGTATCTAGCGATGACAACTCACATACGGTATCTTACATGCTTACACCATGTCAGAAAGGTTACGTGATCAGTTGGAAATTGAACAAATTGTTTCTCGGTTACAGTTAGCATGTAGGCCTAAATTAGATTACGTCATGTTGATAAAACATAAGAATAACTTGCTGAAAGTTGCTGAACAAACAAAAGACCACCAGCGCTCCATCTACTTGAGTAACGCCTACAGTATGAGAAGACCAATCCACAGCCATAGAACATCTACCATTACGGTTGTTATGTGATCACCAAAAGGCTGTAACAAACTAGTTAATGAAGCTGGATGGATGGATGGATCGAGTCACTAAATCGACAAAAATGGATCTTTACTTCTCTTTGGTGGTCCTTGTTTTACCGACTCGTTTTACTTTTCAGAACAACTAATTTTAAAGGCCATGCGATAGAAACATGGTACTCTCAGTCACGATGGAGACCAATGGTTTATTACTAAACCTACATATTCTATACATTACTTTGACATGTTTGATGTGAATTCCAAAGAATATTGAACTAAAGTGAATGAACATATTCATAGGGTTCAATAATGCAGATGTTCAGACTTGCGTATGCACAAGGTTAATGACCACATATTTTGCCATTCTCCAATCCTTGACGTCATTTCTTTAGCTGTTATACAGATTTTTCTCAGTATCATCACCCTCAAAAGTACCACTGGGACCTCAAGCCAATGATTTAGTATTACCATCTTCAAATAAGCTGTAGACATGACGTAAATACGTCTGTATCTGCGATTCTCATTATATCAAAAAATAAAGAAACTTGTCATCCAGTCCTACACTGCGATGTTGAACCATCTTGAACAAAACAGTTTTGTCGGTATTTGCTAAAAAGGTCGATATTTTATCGTGGTAATGAGTATGACCTTTTATACAGATAGTGTTGGTTTAGAAAATCAAACCTGGTGTATTGTAAAAGACCCATATATTTTAATTCTTTTAGAGCTTTTTATAATTGCACACATCAGATATGAATCAAAATCCAAAACAAATTTAATGCTGGAGAAAAGAAAAGAAACCAATGATGAATCCTCCTACAGAAAGAACTTTCTCTTGTTGTTCTACTTCGAGTTCGACTCAAGTTTAGTGCAATATAATGAGTTGTAAAGCACCGCTCGGTTAGGCAACTCTTCATACCTACCTATCTTTAAGCAATATTTACTCTAAAGCAGTGGTTCCCAACCTTTTCTGGTAGCGACCTCATTCCAGAAACCAGCATCAGAGCGCGACCCTCACAAAACAAAGTCACATGTGTTACTATGATACAACATTATAATTCATTTTATTTTTGTTAAATTAGGCTAGTCCGCGCCCCCACTAAAAGTGCGTCGCGACCCCGGGTCGCGACCCAGAGGTTGGGAACCACTGTAGACTAAAGGGTCCCCTTTCAATAGTAGTGGTCTAAATATCACTATTTTAGTACATATACCTATCATGGGCCTGTATTTAGTAGCGTGCCCCCTAAATAGATTTCAGAATCATTCCTAATTCGTCCAATCTTTATTCCAAGGTCCAACATGGAACCATGAGGAACATCACGGCCTTGGAAGTGGAAATACATAGGCCTACTCAAACATTATGCACTGCACAATTAAATCAGGATTTGACACAAGCATGTCAGGATCAGTACACGCAAACTCGAGTCATTGAAAGTATTGACTTTTTCTGTGATATTTTTTGAAAATTCGACACCCGTTGGTTTTTATTGACATGAATCCTTATAGTAAACAATTTACAATGGGCCTACATTTCCGTGCCCGGTTCTGGCATGCTCTACAGTCGATACATACGGCCCATTATAGCAGAATCGATGACGTGGATTTGCGTGGCAGATTTGTGACATGGAAGCGGTGGTGGCGAACGTAGGAGGGGAGGGGCCGGGGTGCGAATTTATCAACCGTAACCGTAATTCAAAATCTGTTAAAAAGATTATTTCTGTAAATTCTACGCGGCGGCGAACGGATAGGGTGCGGGCATGCTGAAGTATGCATACCTTGAATTCAAAATCTCTTTAAAAAATTGTGTCTATCAACTGCACGTGTCCTAGAATCAAGAGAGGGGAGGTTAACGGAAGAATGCAAAACTTAAATTGAACCTTGAATATTTGGTAAAGATTATTAATGTAAACTCCACGTGACTTAGAATCATAAATGTCTTTTTAAATAGTATCAATATCATGTTAGACCCCGCACCGTTCGGAGAGGGGGTTTACGGAAGTATGCAAAACTTAAATTCAACCTTAAATATTTGGTTAAGATAAGTAGCATGCCAGAACCGTCCCACGATAAGCTGGGTCATTTGTGTATTGATTTGTCTGTATTAAATAAACAAACTCGTCGCCCGTTGGTTTTTATTGACATAAATCCTTATACATGGAGTTATCAATTTACAATGGAATTGGGAGGAGTAGTTTTTTGGACGAATGTCACCTTTTTGGGTCCATTTTGGGAGAATCGATGACCTGACTTACAGTGCAAGATTGGTGCCATGAGCCGTGAGGACAATATTGCTACTATGTCATGTATGTAGGCCTACACGTCCCCTCAAGTAACCTGTACTATTTGTCTGTCTAGTCATACCAAAAGTGAATAGCTGACTGATCTATTGCTGTTAAGTAATAGCGTATAAACAATTAATTGTTGAGCTGTTAATACTAGTAAATAGTAACCATGGTAATACAAATATAATAGTTACGTCATTTGCGGTTTAATATCCACAGAAACTTATCCATTATAAATATAAAGAACTGCCAATGAACTCTTAAGAAATAATATCTAACATGATGATTATTTAACATCAAGGATATCCATATATCAAATCGTAGTGGGAAATATTTTGAGTAAATTATTTATAACTCTTTTTCTGTGAATGCAAAATCAGTTGTAAATTATATGAGGAATGCATCAGTCAGCTAGCTGTAGCCGAATAAATTATTCCTAAATGTTTTGCACAGTGAGGTATCATGGATTTCTCAAGATCATGACTGTCAGATGTTAATAGGGGCCAATAAGACATTAGGATACGATAATTCGGGATGATGACATTGATGGCATCACAACCTCTATATGGGGAGGTCGTTGTCAATGCACGTGTTTTATATGGGGGCAATCTATTTCGGGTATCGATACACATGTTTGAGATGAGGGAATCTCTTCCGGGTGACAAATGTACGTGTTTTAAATGAGGGCAATCTGCTTTGGGGACCACTGCCAGTGTTTTATACTGGTAAATTTCAGGTGTCAATGCATGTGTTTTAGATTGAGAGATCTCTTTCGGGACTAAAGTGCAGTGCACGTGCATTGTATGGGATAATCCATTTCGGGTGTCAATACACGTGCTGCCATTCAATTCGTTCACTGCAACTCGGCAATCATGTTTTAGATGGGGCAATCTTTTTCGGATGTAGATGCACGTTTAGATGGGGCAATCTATTTCAGGTGTCAGTGCACGTGTTTTACATGGGGGCAATCTGTTTCGGGGACCAATGCACTTGATTTAGATGTGGACAATATATATGGGTGTCAATGCACCTGTTTCCCCGTCTAAAGGACGTGCATTGGTACCCGAAATGGATTTCCCCCATCCAACACTCCAACAAAATACGTGCATTGACACCCGAAAAAGATTTCCCCTAAAGCACGCCACATTGACACCTTTCAACATATAAAACACGTACCGCAATGCCTTTCGTTATTCTTTCGGGGCATGCTAGTTCCTAGAAAACGAAGCATTGTTTTAATCTTTGTAGATTTCTCCAAAGCATTTGACTGTGTTGATCGTAAGGCCCTAAAAGACATTTTGGCTTTATACAGCACTCCAGTAACTTTCATCAACGCCACTATGTCCCTATACACTGATACCGGTGCGTGCGTTCGTACATCATCTGGTTGCACCGATGAGTTTGACACAACTTCAGGAGTACTACAGGGCGATACGCTGGCACCATATTTATTTGTGATTGTCATGGACTACATTATGCGTACATCGCTCACCACTGAGGACGGTTACACTGTGAGAAGGCGTATGTCGGCACGTCATATTGCCGTCAGAATCCCTGCTCATGCATATGCAGACGACGCCGCACTGATGTCCGACAACGGAGAGGCTGCCTAGCGCCAACTGCACCGTTTCGAGACAGCATCAGCAATTCGCAATGGTCGGCCTTCGTCTAAGCGCCACTAAAACCAAGGTCATGTTTGTTGGTGACACTCCACACACGGACATTCATACCACATCAGGTATCACCCTTGCGCGGTATGCGACGACTTCTGCTATTTGGGATGCAATGTGGCAGAGAACACTGGTGCTTTCCAACGACGGCGACAGATTGCACGGGTCGCAGCACGAAAACTCACCGCTGTGTGGAACAGTTCGGCCAGCGACGGCGCCAAAATGCAGCTGTTCAAGTCTACGGTGGAATCTGTACTCTTATACAGTTGCGAAGCTTTGGCAATTACAGAAACATTGGGCAGTCGCATTGATGCATCTCATCGTGCCCTGATGCGCTAATGTCTTGGCGTGCACTACCCGGAGCGGCTCTCAAACGACAACCTGTATGCCCGCGCACTGATTGAGCCGGCGACTCTGACACTGACCCGTAATAGACTTCGTCTTGTGGGCCATGCCCTCCGGAGACCACAACTGCCACTCGCCGCGTTTCTGCACCCGAAAAACCAGGCAACTGAACCGGGAACTGAACCCTACTACCGCCTCGGTGGCGCACTTCGCCGTACATATCAAGCGCAGCTCCAAGACGACTTGGGCGTCATAGGCTTACAACCTAATGCGGCCGTTGATGCCGCCCAAAATCGAACTGAGTGGCAGCGACGTGTGAAGGCACTGAAATAACAATAGATACAACGCCCTGTGTCCCTACAAAATGAAAGACACGAGTAGCGTCAAATTGATGATGATAGTTCCTTAGTGCAATTTATTTGGAAGGCAATTTATTTTATTCAGTACAGCGTCAATGTATAATTTGAAGGGGTTTTGACTAAGCTATAATATTGAAACCAATCGTCTTCCCTTAATGCTATCAATTCGGTTGATAAAATCCTGTTTTGATCAATCAATCATCAATGTAGGATCACTTTCATAGAATATCATAACATATTTCCATATCATATCAATGATATTGCTTTTGTTTAATCACGTGTAGTCGCGTACCAGCATTTATATCAACTCCAAAATTGTATTCTTATAGTAGTTACATTTTTTGTCCATTTTGTGAAATGTGAGCATTTAGCATCATCTTTTGTATTTGAATTTGCCTTTACCCTTAAACTTTTCTCGGCACCATTATTTGCTGACATGATGAAATTGTATTAAATTAAAATAGCTGCCAAAGTACGAAAGTGCCTAATGTAGTAGTCAACCAATCTTTTCTTCTAAAAAGTATTTCCATTAAAAACATTCTAGAAGATAGAGCAACATCAAGTATATAGTGCAGTGGAAAACAGCCCTTTCCAAGGCCATCAAAGTGCAGACACTTCAGCAATTAAACAGTGATATTCACTGTCAATATTGTCAAAAGCATTTTTTCACATAAGACATATAATCAGATAACGTAACATAACATAACAATTCATATTTATATGGCGCTATTCCATCTAGATCATAGCGCATGTAACACATGAGAACACAAATTACATGGACAATTTTATGAAAAAAAACATTGCATGGAAAAAGGTGAGTCTTAAAACTACAATGAAAATGAGAGATATTGTCAGTTTCTCTTAAGGTACCAGGGAGATTGTTCCATGACCGTGGACTACTTCACTGAAAGATTTCTGAACCAGACCTTATTCGTCCTAGGAACAATTAGGCGAGTAATGTCATCAGCAGAACGAAGAGCTCCTCGAGGAACATATGGTGACAGTAAATTGCATAAATATCCAGGTGCAGTATTGTTCATGCTTTTGAAGACAAAAATACAGAGTTAAAATTGAATCCTTTCCCGTATGGGCAGCCAGTTCAGGGAATTCTTTGAGTGTGCGAGTAATATTGTCATGCTTGGATATGGAACATATCAACCGAGCGGCATTGCTCTGCAGTCTTTGAATTCTGTTCAATTCATGTTCCGTAGCAAATTGAATGGCCGAGCATACTCTACAACTCTCCAACGCGTTATTTCACGCTGTCACACATATGCGTATTAGTGTCTATGATATAATACGCTGGTTTCCCGCGATCATTACGCCATCTAAACACACGGTCGGAGCCAATATGACACGAGCGGTGGCCGGTGGTAAAAACTACCGCTCAGTGGTCCAGACGACGATGGCCATGCGAAACCTAAATTTTGAATTCGTATTGGAATAACACGTTATCGCGAATGTTAATCTTATCATCTTATCATAGGTTAGAAGATTTTGTTTCCTATCCAAAACCGTTAGAGTTGGCTAACCAACGTAAAAACGCTATTTTGTAAATTATTTTCATCGTTAACCGGGCGATGACTTTTAAAAATCTCGTTGCCATATTGGGTCGTCCGAGGCGTGTGGCCATCGTCGTCTGCAGTGGTTGTATGCTCAGCCCCACAGGCTCAGCCCTTTCGTATTCATTAAAATACTGACGATCTTTATACCGGGGAACTTCAACGGTAATAACCGCTATTTGCCCAGTAGAAACAGCCAGATAACGTTAATTAACGGTAAGTTTTGTCACCGCAAAAACCTTCACAAACCAGGTTTGTTACTGATAATAACGGTAACCTTCCCAGTAGAAACAGCCACCCGTTTAATCTTAACGTTAAGTTCTGTGACCCGGCCGTATACACTTAGGGCGTGTTCACACTATAGATAGTTTTCTCCACGACCCGGGTCCGAACCCGGGTTGAAGTCTAGTGTGAACAGAAAAATAGGATCACAAAACCGACCCGGGTCGAAAATTACAGCCCTGCGAAAGTGAAGGGTAGAACCCGGGTTCAACCCGGGTTCAAACCGCATCGACTGTAGTGTGAACAGAAATCGCTGTTTCGACCCGGGTTGCCGGAAGTAGATAACAATAAAATCAAATGAAGTTCTCGGTCCAATCTTTATCACCGTACGTCTCCCACACCACTTCCCACCACTGCCCAGGCCGTAGCCTTGCCCACTGCGTACGATCTTTAGCTACTGAGTACAAAGAAAACAGCGTCGCTGCACTCAGCTTTAAAGATAACATAAATTCCTGTTATCGGCTGAAAAGAATAATAATGGTTGCCCGCTTTATTCCTGCCATCTTTCTACGGCCTCTGGCACGTTGTCGCTGTTGTTTTCGACGGTATTTCATTACCAGCCACTGTGATTGTTGTTTATACCCGCCATGATGAGCAAGCTAGGTCATAGGTAATTGATACAGGAATTTGAACTTCCGGGTTCAATAAACCAATTTGCCAATGCGGATACAACTTCAACACATACATAGCGCTAGTGTGAACAGTAAATGAAATATCGATCAACCCGGGTTGAGAAAAAAGCTATCCACGCCATTACACGCTGGATTCCAAGCATTGTTTGGTATAACAAAAGGTCAAATATCGTGGCCCATCGACTAGGATCGATAAACTTAGCGGTAACTTTTCGTGAGTGGAAACAGGGGGGATTAAAAAGTTAGCGTTAAAACGTAAGGCCAGCAATTGGATTTCTATGCAAAACATGGCAAGCAGGGATTTTTCCCTTTACATGCTTTAGGAGCCAATGGTTATAGTCCAGGCTAGGAACAATGGTAATTTGAATGAACCTTGTTTTATGATATATATGGTGTTTGTTTGCTTTTTCTAGTCAATATTTAGGTGCTGAACCAGAATCCAGTGGGTGCCAGTTGTAAAACCTTGAGCGTTTTCAGGAATTGCAAAAATGAAAAATGGCGGCCATAGCCATTATACCATAAAATATGTGTTTTATCCATATGATTGATCGTTTTGAACACTATTACTTGTGAATTGTAAGGGTTTCACTGTTGTTATAAGATGGCTGTAAGTGTGAGTATATCATAAACATGAAATATTCACGGAACATTATGAAATCCAAGATGGCCACCATAGTATAAACCCATAAACATCTGTCCGTTTATGTTTTACAAATGTGAGATACAGTATAATAGGACACTTGCATAGACGGTCATTAGTTCAAATCTTGCTCCAGCCGACATACCTGGATGGATGACAATGACAATACCTTGGATCAATATTTCTATAACAGGTGATTTGTGTACTATTGTATAGGCCTATAGATATGGAGGATGATTTGAACTAGTCTCTCTTTTCCTATAGTGAAACAAGCACCATTACAATGTACAATATAACAAGCAATTACGTAGTTGTATTACCTTCGCAGCATGCAACGTCTACACCCCACAGTATTGAAACATTTTATGAAGGGGGAACATGTTATGCATCACCACGATGGTCTTTGGAATGGTATCTGGTCAGATCTCTTCATTGAGACCACCTACATGCGATATGGGAAAGGACTATCTGGTATCATTGGCTCTACACGGAATTAATTCACTATTGCCATATGCGCCTTGTCCCACAGCATCTTTGGACAATTAAGGAATGATCTCGAGGAAATGCAAGATGGTCAAGTTCAGTGCGTGGTTACTTGTCATAAGGAGGAGCGACAGACAGTGGCCAAAGGGGTTAATTCACAGCAGACTAAAGAAGAAAATTAAATCAATATCTAAAGCCTCAACGTTGAAATCCATTGTTGGTGACAAACCCAGGCAGTGAATACCGAGATGATATATGCACGTGTTATTGGAATAATGGCATCATCTAGAGAGACTGTTTCTACCAAGACTCTATTCTCTTATGAACTAGCCTCTTACCCATCGTCCTTGTTCGACGAGAATGGTGATTTGCGATCTAACTAGTAAGTCAGTGCTGAAAACCAAAATAAAGGTCGAGCTTAGCCAAGGAAACAGAGGTCAGCCTGAAGTTATCATTCTGGATGGTTGCGCTATACTGTGGACTGTTCCTTGGCCTGCATCTCTAGCAAAAGTGTCTACATTCGTTGATGCTGCAGTAACCAGCATAATATATCACATGAGCGTTTCACAAGTTCTGCATGTGGTATTCGACCGATATTATGAGTACAGTATAAAGTCATGCTGTTGAAGAACACGCGCAAAGGGTTTCAGTCGTGTGTTCAAACTCACCAGTGAATCTCCACTTCCCAAGCAATCCATCTGTTTAAATGTGACTGCCAACAAAGTACAGATCATCGAACATATTGTTGCGAAACTATGTTCTGTAGAAATCCCTGAGGGTATTAAGCAAGTCGTCATAACTGGTGCTAACCCACATCCAATAGAAGTTGGCGTTGGTGCAAAGCAAGCAGCAGTGACATATGAGGAAGCAGATGTTATCATGGTAGGCCTATACCACATGATAAATGAGGCTGTTGCTGGACACTCACCAATCAAAGTTGTGTCTGATGACACCGATGTGCTCATCATTCTTGCCCATCATCTATATGTACATACAAACAACATACCAGATAGAGTTCAGTTGATCATGGAATCATGCTAAGGAAATCATGCTGAAATCAATGTCAATGAGGTCGTCAAGAAACATCATCGGAGCCCATGCACCGACGGGCTATGATACTGTCTCCTGCTTCACTGGCATAGGTAAGACTACTGTATTGAAGACACTAGAGACATTCACTGAACCTTTCAAGTTGAGAGATCCATCCGTCTCTCTGGATGAGGTGATAGCTTCATGCTTGAAATATGTAGCCACGTTGTATGGAAGTACATTTGAAGGCTCTCTAAAAACAACATGCGTGCAGACATTTTCACAAGAAAACTAGGTGGCAAAAGGCATGTACCCCCAAAGTTGAGCAGCCTGCCTCCTACAATGGTCGCATTCAGACCCCACTGTGAACGTGCTCATTATCAGACAACCTTGTGGAAGGCCGCTGGTATGAAAGCAGAGTCACAAGACGGTAACAATGACAGCAATGGTGACAATAATGATGAATAATCCTCGCACGTGGAAAAAAAGCTATGTTGCATTTGCAGTCAAGTACTCTATTAATTGGATAAAAGGTAGCAATGTTTGGTTTTAATTCTAATCATTGTCATCCATCATGCAGACGACCTTTTAAATGGAAAATCACTGTAATGTGATAATTATCTTAGAATAGGTAATTTAACATTAACAATGACTTGGTGGACATCTTGGATTTTTATTTCTCTACCAAATTAAGCTCAGGCTTTCTCAAATGACACAAATAATATGATTCATATTCTGTAGATAACATTATCTAATACAATTGTTACAAATAGAAATATACTTATATGTAGCAAAATAAGGTCCTGCGATGAGCAGATCTACAAGAATAAACAAGGTTTGGAAGCCATCTTGTTCTTTTGCAAAATCTATAAGTTAAACTGTCCTAGAGACAATTTAAAATGGATACATTTGGATACATTTAGCGATACAAGGTCCCGTGATTAGCAAAAACTATATTGGTAAACTTTTTTGGCAGCCATTTTGGATTTTGGCCATATATTCTAGGTTTTTTCAACTACAACTAACCACACTACAAGCTGTTCCAAAATGTATATATACATAGTGAAAAAAGTCCTGTAATGAGCAAAACTATAATAAAAAATGCTTTTTGGACGCCATTTTGCATTTTTGCGTTTATACAGAAATGCTCAAGGTTTGGCAACTGGCACCCACCGGATTTGGAATCAGCAGGAAAATCTGGTCTAGAAACTCTTAAAAAACATTGTATATATAACAAAACAAGGTTATGAGGTCTCTAGCCTGGACTATTACCAATTTTCATTAAATTGAATCCATGATCATATATCTCGCGCGGAAAATGGCGTGTTAGGTCAACCAGAAAGTCTCAAATTTCCTGGGTCAACATATGCGGGCGCTATTATTTCCGGAAGATACTCTGAGCTACTCCGAACCCCCCGCGAAGATCGAAGGAACACGAACTGTTTAGTCGGAGCATGGTCAGAGTAAAAAGCATGTCTGGACGCGGGGAGGCGTAGCTTTACGACCCGAATATGAATTTGTCTGCGGCAGTAGGAGGAAAATGTCCATGTCTGAACACAGCTAATCGAAAACCGGGTCCTTTTTACAACAATTGCGGACGACCATCACGGATTTTTGTATTACATGCTTGGTCAATGCACCATCTTAGTTAGTGTTAGAGTAGATTTTCAACCTCGCGTCGCCGCCGTATAATATTTAGGTGAACACGTCCACACCTTTGGAAGTAATAAACACTAACATGCATTCGGCGGGATTTGTATCCAACTATTAAAAAAAATGAACAACTCAAAAAGGAGGATCCCCTTATAAGTATGTATGAGGTGTAGGCCTTATAAATGTTTACTATCACATGGCTGAAAAATATAATGAGATATCATCATGATATAAAACAAATATTGAATGCCTATTTTGGTTCAATAGTAAAACTATATCACTTTGTCCAAGTGTGCAAATGAATATCTCCAACTGAATGCTCAAGTGAATATCAAAACGAACTGATCGATAATTGTTTGCTTTTTCAGTACCCCGAACTTGTGAGGATATTGCAAGTAAATCTGCCGAGACCTGGCCGTAATCACTTGTGAAAATATTCCAGGTCAATATGCCGGTACCCGGTCGTAATGATGACCCTACGAATATATAACTGATTGGTCTGTTAGTATAAAATGAATAGGTTCAATCAATATCTGTGGGATATATATTCAATTGAATTCTATTCAGTGGAACATACCTAGTCTTCAGAACAACCAGGAGGTATATCTTGAACAGTTTCAAAATAAAATTTCCTTTACACTTTGTAGGTTACCATGGTTACATCAAAATGAACACTACCTGTCAAACAACAACTGTAGAAATAGTTATCAGTTCAGATGGTCATTGAATGGAAAAGCGTATAATTTAAATTTTGTTTTTCAATGAATAAATCCATGAACGAGTGAACGACAGGGCTTGAGGATATTCTTTAATAAGAGATTGTTGAAATACGGATTTGTGGCTTTTTTGTCTTTTCCTTGTTCTCTTTGATTTATCCGGGATTTTACAGAAAATGGTGTATGTCAGTTCTGTAGCGAATGTCTATTTCTATGTATGCATGTAAGTAACAAATATTAACTTTATAGACACCGAGAATCTTCACGAAACTTCTTTATTTTATTCTTTTTCTTTTTGGCAGTAATTATTCGTTTCTCGTGAAACATATTTATTGCTGGATTATAGGACTTTATATATGATGTATGTTGTACCGTACAAGCCAATAGCAGGTATTACGTCGTATTGCGAACGGCATTATTAAAGCTACGCTGAATTAATGTATATACTTCTATGCACGCTGCACCAGGGACCCTTTAGTTTGAGCATTGCATGCATTGAGCATGTTGAGACCCATAAGCCGCAGGCAAGTTGCGGCGTCAAAATAAAATGCCATTGCTGCATTGAAGCAAACAAAACCTGATTTATGTGCAAATTGCCTCGCGGTTTCAAAAACAGCTCGCATTCGGGTCAATACTTTAATACGCAAGCATTAGCCACTTTACCACTACATTTTCTGCTTTAGATATAAACACATACATTTGGGTCACCTAAAAAACCACCACAAATAATTAAAAAAGAAATGCAGAATAATAATTTAAAAAGTCTTTCAACCTGACTTTACAGATTAAAATAAAATATGAATTTTAAAAACATTGAATTAATAAATCAAATAAACACTATAGTATTTTCAAGATTCGGAAAAATGAAATCATAGAAATAATAAAATAAGGTGACATTATGATACATACAGCTAAACATAGAGATAATGGTTTTATGAAGTTCGGCACATCGTATTAGTTCAATGTTCAGTATTAATAAGCATAACTATGTTTCTCTAAATAATATGCTTTTACCATGTTTACTCCATCACCATTAATAAGCGCAGATGTTCCAGACCGATCTATATATAATTAGATATTAAATAAACATGGTGCATTTATATAAACAAATGATTGTTTGGCGTAACTATAGTAACGAGCGAGTAGAACAGTTCGAGTCAGACAGCCCATGGAAGTCCAGCATGGTCAGTTGGGTTTTATTCACGAAGGATGTAATAGTCCAGGAGCCCAGAAGGTTCAATCAGGTGCCAAGAGTCAACATTTTGTATTGCTTCCGTGTCGTATTCTGTACGGATGGCCGCTATCGAAGGTCAAAGGTCATATAGGTGTCAACATGTCGAAATGGTCTAATTATAGCAAACTCTTCCTGAGATCATAGGAACAAAAAAATCAATGGCTGTATTTCCATCCGATGCTTAGTTTCCGAGATATAGGGGGAAAAAGGTCAAAGGTCAAATTCGGCCTCAAATTCTTTGTACAGGGTTCAAATTCTCAAAATGCTCCGATTTTAATGAAAATGGTCTCAAATTGTTCTGATGGAAAGCACGAGCCATAAAGAGAATTGTTTGCCATATCTACAAGTTAAGCATCTATTAAGATTCATTAGGTCAAAGGTCAGCATGCATTCCTGACCTTCCTGGTATTTGTATATTCGTGTACTTTCAGACACGCACTTGTTTAGGCATGACATGCATGAGACTAACGTCAGTCACTAAGGATTTCACATACAGCGCGACTCGGGGAATAACCTTTTCATGCTCATGTGTCTATATTAGCATTTGTAGAGTGAACCTGAACGAGAATTTTCGCAGACAAATACACTATACACAAAGCTGTTTATGCTTTAAAATCAATTGTGAATGCCTAGAAAATATCACCACTCAACCCATTGTCTTAATTACAGCATTAATTATTTAAGATCAATTATCCCGGCAATCCATTATTCAATATTTGCATTGGCTTTACGCAATGCTGCACACAAAAGGCTTGGGTTCATGTTATCCCCTAATGCAAATGATTCAGATGGCCTCAAAGTACAAGACAGTGTACAATCTGTACATTGTGCTCATTAAATGCCACAAATTAATCAAAATTATGCGAGAAGATCGATGGGAATGTGCAGTTTTATTGAATATTATAGTTCTGTGTTCAATAGAACAGCCCATGCATAATAGCTCAATCGATGGTGAGGATGTTGAACAAGTTAGTCGCTTCAAATACCTATAGGCTCTGTGAAAACCACATGTGCTAGTTGCACAGCTGATATAAGAGCTAGAACCGGAATGGCCAAGGGAAGGATGATAGAACTCCAGGACCTTTGGATTGACCGCAACCTCACAACAAACCTTAAAACAAAGATTGTAAAAGCATTGGTATGGAGCGTGCTCCTTTACGGTCTGGAGGGATGGACTCTAACCAAAGCAGATGAAAATCGCATAATGGCTGCTGAAATGTGGATCTGGAGAAGAATGTTAAGAGTTAAAGGGACATTAAAGGTAGATGACCCGATCACATTTTCGTAACACAGAATTATTTCAAACATACGGAGATTTTCATATCATATGAAAGCTCGTATTTTTCTCATCATCATACTGAAATTTGACGGCCTAAATCGGTATAATTACGGAGAAATCGATGAAATAACGTCGAATTACCGCGAATGGTGGTATACCACCGATATAGTTTGTGTACTACTCAATGGGTACAGTTCACAGCATCTTGTGTGTCTAAAATAAGAACCATTAGAGCTATGCAACTCAAACTTTGGAACACGACTTTTTTAAGGATGACCTTTCATGTAGAATAGAAAACTTCAAGTTGAAAATCGGAATGTGATTGGGTCATCTACCTTTAAGTGGTGTTGAAAATTTTAAATGTTTAAAAATTTACTTCAGAATTCAAGATGAACATTAAAAATTGCCATTATTGTTGTTTCTACTATACTCCCTTTCATAATCCCTTGGACATAATTCCATCACATCATGCGTACGTGCGAGTTGCGTACGTATGTGCGTAGGGTCGCGTAGTAATGCGTATGTGCGTAAACCCGGAAGTGCGTACCAGTCCCTTTAAAAAAATAATCGCGCATCTTAATTGGTCAATCGTGAAATCGTCACACGCCGTGATCGCCGGCGCGTGACCTTGTTCATGTTTATCGCGCCTGTCAAGCATTTTGACGCCCGCGCCTCGAAAACAACAACAAAATACGCTCGCGTGAAATAACGCGAATTATGTCCAATAAATTATGAAAGGGAGTATAAGGGAGCACATCAAAACTCGACCGCGCGGCAACCGCCGGTTCCGCCCGGTTGGACCGCATATCATTGTTTAGAACAATAGAAACCGGCTGCAACCGCACGGAACCCCACGGAACCGGCGGTTGCCGGGCGGTCGAGTTTAGATGTGCTCCCTAACAAAATCACAGCAAAACTTGATTAAAACAATATCATCGCTATTTATTGAAAAACGCCCTCTATGCAAATATGGTTCGCGTTATGTATCACGCGTACTGCAGGGGGGTACTGTCGGACGTAAAATGCTCGTCGCGGCCACACGAGCATTTTTGAATCGACGTTTTCTTGTACAAAGAAGGCTGATTTTTCTTAATCCTTATAGGTGTAAGTTCATACATGTAATACAATTATGAAAATATACTAATCCCAGTTTTTATCATAATTGAGGGCGCAGCCTCCAACACATCTCTTAGTGCCCCTTTATAGTGTCCCTTTAACTGGAAGGAGAAAAGAACCAACATAAGTATCCTGAAAGAACTTGGTGTAAAGAGGCAACTGCTAGGAGAGCTTATCAAAAGAAAGCTGGCCTACTTCGGGCACATCATTAGAGGCAGTGGTAGCTTACTGGCACTCCACATCATAGAAGGGAAAGTGGAGGGCAGCAGGAAAATAGGTCGTCAAAGGAAACAATGGTTCCACAACATAGAGGAATGGACTGGTATGAGTCTTATAAAGGCCAAGCGTCTGGCACAAGACAGAGTAGCTTGGAGAAAGATGATCCGGAGATGTGATCGTATGGCAGCCAATCGTCACAACTGACGGAGGCCGAGGAAGAAGAAGAAGAAGTTCAATAGAAATGGTCAATCGATACATTAAATAATCATTTCCCTATGCTTGTTTCATGAATAGTATATTCTCCCTTAATGTTGCAAGCCAACTTGGTCAATGTAAATGCATATCCAAATTGAGTTTCCTTACTCTGTGCAATAATATATGTATGATGCCAATCCATCAATACATGCCTGAATACTTTCAATAGAGCACAATATGTACCATACATACCATACATACAACTCAAAGACGTCACATCACACAGCAAAAGGAATTGCTACAACTTTTTTTCACTGTGATAATAAAGTAGAATCGTACAAAACAAAACGATTATATTTTATCGCGAGGTAACGTAAGTCTGATTTAATCAGACCAGCTGTTTTGATGGATCGGGTTTCGCATTTTTGGGGATTCCCCAATCAGGGTACGACTTATATAATCGTCGTAGCTTATTAGTATTTGTTATTGGTCAATCGCGAGGTGTGATGGGATTTTTAAATCAGTTCTCATCAACTCCGTGCGAGGAAAGATTGTACGTAAACTGATCGTGTTGAAAATCAAGATTCAACGTTATTTGTTGCAGTATTTTCAATGAATTAAAGAAAATATAAGTAACTGTCTCCTGCTGTTGCTTCACTTCGAGTTCACTCAAGTTTAGTGTAATCATACAAGGGTTGTAATGCACCCTTTGGCTAGGACGACTCTTCATATTCACTAGACGTACATCATAACCAACATCACTTACTAAATTATCCACTCGATTTGTATGAATGAGATGTCATATTACGCCGGGGGAAATGTCCTCAATTAATGTATATCTCAGATTTTGGGTACTGGTTATTAATTTTGAATAAAGGCACTTTGTCGGTGTATATCTCAAGATGTAATAACATAGTGAGAGGTCACAATATCTGGTTGTCGAACGTCGTGACCAATTGTGACCTGCGATGAATTGCCAAATATTGCGGCGGAGGAAGGAAGGCTACAGTTACGGCAGATAATACGCGACGATGCGTTCGTCCTTCAGTCACAACGGATAGTATAGTAAATAATTCATCGGAGATTAAAGGCATATTATGTGATCTTTTCAAGATAGCGCCCTCTATTCATTATTTTTTTTAGAAAGTAGATTTTCTTGCAGATTTACCTTTCTGATCATAAATCATACATACATTCCAAGTTACAGAGCGATACGATTCCTAATTACCTCAAAATCATGGTTTTAGAGTGAATTTAGAGTAAAAATATAAACTGTCGGAGTTATCCGACAGTTTATTTTCACTCTAAAAATCATGATTTTGAAGTAATTAAGAATCTTATCGCCCTGTAACTTGGAATGTATGTACGATTTATGATCAGAAATGTAAATCTGCAATAAAATCTTCATTCAATTTTTTTTTCGATGTTGAGGGCGTTCCCTGGAAAGATCACATAATATACCTTTAAGGGATCAACGTAGAACGGCAGCGTATCATAACATCCCATATCATAACTCAGTTGATTTTCTAAAACTTAATTACAGTAATTAATTCATCGCACACAATCCTTAGGAGAAACAAAGGGGGGGGACCGGGGTGGGGGGGGCCGCGGCCCCCCCCCCCCCCCCCCCCCCCCCCCCACTATTGAGTCAGTCGGGGGAAACTTAGGCCAGTCGGGGGAATTGAGAAGGAGGCTAGGTCAGTGGCATCATGGAATTATGATAGTCAAAAACACAGATGAAAAATTTTCGCGCGCTATGCGCGCATATGTCGTCCAAAAATGCAATATTCTTTGGTACAAGCTTGTTTAGAGCCAAAATGTAGCTCAATCGTGCAAAAAAAGGGGTAAATTCAAAAGAATTGCGCGCTACGCGCGCAGTTCTTTACTAAAATAGTCGGGGGAATTTCATTTATGGCCAGGTGCCCCCCCCCCCCCCCACTCACAATATCCGGCGCACGCCATTGGAAACATGAAAGCTTGCGGTAATAAACTTACCATTACTTGACTATGCTTTCTATTGTAGAGATCTTAATTGGGCTATTCCAGATAATAATGACTCCCCCCCCCCCCCCCCCCACCCTTATAGAGAACAATTTGTTTATTTATTTTTAGTCCCGGAATTCCATGACTCCCTCTATGAAAAGAGGTATGGAATATGGAATTCCATGGAATTCCAGATCAAATTTCAAAAAAAGCATGGAATTGGTGGGGAAAAAGTCTGGAATTCCGATGACCTCTATAGGGGGTGGGGGTCATTATTATCTGGAATAACCCATTGGGCCGATGTGTGTATGAATATCGGAGGAGTGATTATTCTTTGATAAGAAAGATCCTCTTTTTATATTAAATAATTGACGTCAAGTTACACTTTTACATACAGGTTTATGAAAGCCAATTCATAACAATTCATGGTGAATGTACACGTTAAAGGCATATTATGTGATCTTTCCAGGGAACGCCCTCAACATCGAAGAAAAATAGAAAGCAGATTTTCTTGCAGATTTACATTTCTGATCATAAATCATGCATACATTCCAAGTTACAGGGCGATACGATTCTTAATTACTTCAAAATCATGGTTTTAGAGTGAAAATAAACTGTCGGAATCCCGACAGTTTATATTTTTCACTCTAAATTCACTCTAAAACCATGATTTTGAGGTAATTAGGAATCGTATAGCTCTGCAACTTGGAATGTATGTATGATTTATGATCGGAAATGTAAATCTGCAAGAAAATCTATTTTCTAAAAAAATCATGAATAGAGGGCGCTCTCTGGAAAAGATCACATAATATGCCTTTAAGGTTAAGGACCATTACAATCCGTCCATGCACATTTTTTATTTACCCTGTAATGACGACCCATTTAGATTGTAAATTTTCCATTAGAGTCATTATTATAATTGCTTCTGCTTGATTAGGTTTTGTAAATTGCATGCATTTGACCTCAACGGCAAATTAGCATATACCACAAAGGTATACAGTCAAATGTCGATCAAATATTATAAATAATTAATAGCAAGAATTTCAATAAAAATAAGGCCATCTCGAAGCGTCACCTGTACAAACTCTTAAAATAAAACAGAACATGCATTCACATAATTAATATATACTAGATTTCGCGGTTCGTGGGTTGGGCGGTTCTCGGGTTGGGGGTTTATGGGATGTGTATACACTTAAAATTCAGTTATCACAGGTGCCATTAATATTCCAAATCCCCATAATACAGGAACCTCATGTGCCCTTAAATCCATGTAGGCTACCCCATGTGCATCCACGTATTCAGTACATGTGTTATTAGGCATAGGGTTAGGGTTTTATATTGGGGTCTAAGTTCTGAGGTCTTTTAGTTTTAGAGTCAGCGAGAGGAGGGGTCGATCGTCATGATCTGTCTGTGCCCAGTATCGAGAACCGTGTGTCGACATTGATTAATCCTCCGTAGGCATGCCTAAACATATGTATTTAAATCACACATGTTTTCGCACACCGATATCCATGTAACATTCCCAGTTATATAACAGACATCCCATGATTGGCCTAGGGCCTATCCGAATCGCTATCATGTAGTGTTAAACTTTAACAACACTGTACATACTTGTACGCTCAAGGTCTGGGTTTGATTCATGGCGCATGCAGACTGAAGCCCCCCCCCCACCCCCCCCCCCCATCCCCCCCACCCCACCCCCCCCCCATCCCCCCACCCCCCCCCCCCCCCCCCCCCACCCCCTGAAAACTTAGTCAACATCAACAATCCCGAAACGTTCAAGACAAACGTTGCTGATTTCATCAGACGCAACGAAGCACCAACGCAAGACTAAAAGAACAACATACGATATGCGCACACCATATCATCTCGTTTGGCTTCTGAAGGAGGCGTTGAGATTACCATTCAGATTCCGATTCAGAGAGATTTGACTCTTTTCATCCTGATCATGCATGCATAGTTTAACTCGGGAAAAACCGGGGAAAACACGCCCGAGAGTTAAAGCTATTTGGAGTTAAATGTTTGCTCACACCGTCCCTTTATATTTATACATGTCCCTGTAACCTGGTAACATTCCCATTTATATAAAAGACATCCCATGATAGGCATGATGAGGGCCCGTTGTGGCCTGCGCGCATATACATATATAGATGGGTCCGCGATGTTGAGGCACTGACATCATACCACAGCAATCACTTTAACAATAACATGTTTAATACATAACGTGTTCCTGGATGAAGGCCTAAGGTTTCTACGGTTTACGCTCCCAGTTCCTTTATATTTAACCCTAACCCGCCATCTTATCCTTTTTTACCTCCTGATCATATGCATATAGTGTAACTCATACAAAAACACGCCCGGGAGTTAAAGTTAATTGGAGTCCTTTTCCTATCCTTGTTAGCCACCGGACAGCTTCCTTTTACACTGTTTACCCGCCCCATGAAAATACCCAGTTTGCGCCACGAACGCGTACGCACCTAACGGTCTGCCATATTACGCGTGCGCCGACAATCGCGTGCGCCATGTTATGTTTGTTTTGTTTATACGCGAGCGCGTAGCAACAGTTTGTTGTCTACGTGGGGCGAAGATCCCTGTGCATAGCGATTACATGGGCAGGGATCTGCACCCGAAGTCATTGGACGGACAGACAGACTCGCCACAAATAGTATTTAGATATTGATCACATTTTCGGTCTGTGCGATTGGCGCAATTTGCAATCAATTTACATGTATATTTAAAATCACGCGTGTAGTGTTATAATTGCTATAACTATGATAACTAAAAAAAGAATTAAAATAATATACCTTTCAATATCAATATACATTTGGAGGGCTGTACGCCGAATAATTTGTTTAGGCATATTACTTTCCTAGAAAAAACTAATTGGTGTTTGCTGTTGTTGTTTTTTGCCTTTTTTATGCATTGTTTATTATATCCACAGTAGATAATAATAACATTTGTAGGGTTTCCAGATCGATGATCAAAGAGTATCAAGGTTTACAGTAATTATAAATGTTGATACAAACAATCAGTCCCTAAACGGGATTCCCTATACAACACCTCGCAAATCAGCTAGTGCAATGACGTCATTGAGACTACGACTTTGAAGTTTACCGCCGAATGCTTAAATCAATTAAATAATTAGCTTATTACTTAATTATTTATATATATATTTTGCGTTATTTACATAATTAATTAGCTAATTAGTTAGTTCATTAATCATCTAGTGGCCCAAGCAAAGACCTCATGTAGCACCAAAGAACTGAGAGTAGCTACAATTTAAATGATTAGATAACTTATAACTAACTAGCTAATTAATTAAGTAAATAACGCAACATTTGCATAATATATGAATAATTAAGTAATTAGCTGATTATTTAATTGATTTAAGCAATCGGCGGTAACTTCAAGGTCGTACTCATATTCACTACCTGAACATGGAACCGCAGTCGCGTAGCCTCAAAAGTACACAACTGGGAACCCCCCCACTATTGAGTCAGTCGGGGGAAACTTAGGCCAGTCGGGGGAATTGAGAAGGAGGCTAGGTCAGTGGCATCATGGAATTATGATAGTCAAAAACACAGATGAAAAATTTTCGCGCGCTATGCGCGCATATGTCGTCCAAAAATGCAATATTCTTTGGTACAAGCTTGTTTAGAGCCAAAATGTAGCTCAATCGTGCAAAAAAGGGGTAAATTCAAAAGAATTGCGCGCTACGCGCGCAGTTCTTTACTAAAATAGTCGGGGGAATTTCATTTATGGCCAGGTGCCCCCCCCCCCACTCACAATATCCGGCGCACGCCATTGGAAACATGAAAGCTTGCGGTAATAAACTTACCATTACTTGACTATGCTTTCTATTGTAGAGATCTTAATTGGGCTATTCCAGATAATAATGACTCCCCCCCCCCCCCCCCACCCTTATAGAGAACAATTTGTTTATTTATTTTTAGTCCCGGAATTCCATGACTCCCTCTATGAAAAGTATATGGAATTCCATGGAATTCCAGATCAAATTTCAAAAAAAGCATGGAATTGGTGGGGAAAAAGTCTGGAATTCCGATGACCTCTATAGGGGGTGGGGGTCATTATTATCTGGAATAACCCATTGGGCCGATGTGTGTATGAATATCGGAGGAGTGATTATTCTTTGATAAGAAAGATCCTCTTTTTATATTAAATAATTGACGTCAAGTTACACTTTTACATACAGGTTTATGAAAGCCAATTCATAACAATTCATGGTGAATGTACACGTTAAAGGCATATTATGTGATCTTTCCAGGGAACGCCCTCAACATCGAAGAAAAATAGAAAGCAGATTTTCTTGCAGATTTACATTTCTGATCATAAATCATGCATACATTCCAAGTTACAGGGCGATACGATTCTTAATTACTTCAAAATCATGGTTTTAGAGTGAAAATAAACTGTCGGAATCCCGACAGTTTATATTTTTCACTCTAAATTCACTCTAAAACCATGATTTTGAGGTAATTAGGAATCGTATAGCTCTGCAACTTGGAATGTATGTATGATTTATGATCGGAAATGTAAATCTGCAAGAAAATCTATTTTCTAAAAAAATCATGAATAGAGGGCGCTCTCTGGAAAAGATCACATAATATGCCTTTAAGGTTAAGGACCATTACAATCCGTCCATGCACATTTTTTATTTACCCTGTAATGACGACCCAATTAGATTGTAAATTTGCCATTAGAGTCATTATTATAATTGCTTCTGCTTGATTAGGTTTTGTAAATTGCATGCATTTGACCTCAACGGCAAATTAGCATATACCACAAAGGTATACAGTCAAATGTCGATCAAATATTATAAATAATTAATAGCAAGAATTTCAATAAAAATAAGGCCATCTCGAAGCGTCACCTGTACAAACTCTTAAAATAAAACAGAACATGCATTCACATAATTAATATATACTAGATTTCGCGGTTCGTGGGTTGGGCGGTTCTCGGGTTGGGGGTTTATGGGATGTGTATACACTTAAAATTCAGTTATCACAGGTGCCATTAATATTCCAAATCCCCATAATACAGGAACCTCATGTGCCCTTAAATCCATGTAGGCTACCCCATGTGCATCCACGTATTCAGTACATGTGTTATTAGGCATAGGGTTAGGGTTTTATATTGGGGTCTAAGTTCTGAGGTCTTTTAGTTTTAGAGTCAGCGAGAGGAGGGGTCGATCGTCATGATCTGTCTGTGCCCAGTATCGAGAACCGTGTGTCGACATTGATTAATCCTCCGTAGGCATGCCTAAACATATGTATTTAAATCACACATGTTTTCGCACACCGATATCTATGTAACATTCCCAGTTATATAACAGACATCCCATGATTGGCCTAGGGCCTATCCGAATCGCTATCATGTAGTGTTAAACTTTAACAACACTGTACATACTTGTACGCTCAAGGTCTGGGTTTGATTCATGGCGCATGCAGACTGAAGCCCCCCCCCCCACCCCCCCCCACCCCCCCCCCCCATCCCCCCCACCCCCCCCCCCCCCCCCACCCCCTGAAAACTTAGTCAACATCAACAATCCCGAAACGTTCAAGACAAACGTTGCTGATTTCATCAGACGCAACGAAGCACCAACGCAAGACTAAAAGAACAACATACGATATGCGCACACCATATCATCTCGTTTGGCTTCTGAAGGAGGCGTTGAGATTACCATTCAGATTCCGATTCAGAGAGATTTGACTCTTTTCATCCTGATCATGCATGCATAGTTTAACTCGGGAAAAACCGGGGAAAACACGCCCGAGAGTTAAAGCTATTTGGAGTTAAATGTTTGCTCACACCGTCCCTTTATATTTATACATGTCCCTGTAACCTGGTAACATTCCCATTTATATAAAAGACATCCCATGATAGGCATGATGAGGGCCCGTTGTGGCCTGCGCGCATATACATATATAGATGGGTCCGCGATGTTGAGGCACTGACATCATACCACAGCAATCACTTTAACAATAACATGTTTAATACATAACGTGTTCCTGGATGAAGGCCTACGGTTTCTACGGTTTACGCTCCCAGTTCCTTTATATTTAACCCTAACCCGCCATCTTATCCTTTTTTACCTCCTGATCATATGCATATAGTGTAACTCATACAAAAACACGCCCGGGAGTTAAAGTTAATTGGAGTCCTTTTCCTATCCTTGTTAGCCACCGGACAGCTTCCTTTTACACTGTTTACCCGCCCCATGAAAATACCCAGTTTGCGCCACGAACGCGTACGCACCTAACGGTCTGCCATATTACGCGTGCGCCGACAATCGCGTGCGCCATGTTATGTTTGTTTTGTTTATACGCGAGCGCGTAGCAACAGTTTGTTGTCTACGTGGGGCGAAGATCCCTGTGCATAGCGATTACATGGGCAGGGATCTGCACCCGAAGTCATTGGACGGACAGACAGACTCGCCACAAATAGTATTTAGATATTGATCACATTTTCGGTCTGTGCGATTGGCGCAATTTGCAATCAATTTACATGTATATTTAAAATCACGCGTGTAGTGTTATAATTGCTATAACTATGATAACTAAAAAAAGAATTAAAATAATATACCTTTCAATATCAATATACATTTGGAGGGCTGTACGCCGAATAATTTGTTTAGGCATATTACTTTCCTAGAAAAAACTAATTGGTGTTTGCTGTTGTTGTTTTTTGCCTTTTTTATGCATTGTTTATTATATCCACAGTAGATAATAATAACATTTGTAGGGTTTCCAGATCGATGATCAAAGAGTATCAAGGTTTACAGTAATTATAAATGTTGATACAAACAATCAGTCCCTAAACGGGATTCCCTATACAACACCTCGCAAATCAGCTAGTGCAATGACGTCATTGAGACTACGACTTTGAAGTTTACCGCCGAATGCTTAAATCAATTAAATAATTAGCTTATTACTTAATTATTCATATATATATTTTGCGTTATTTACATAATTAATTAGCTAATTAGTTAGTTCATTAATCATCTAGTGGCCCAAGCAAAGACCTCATGTAGCACCAAAGAACTGAGAGTAGCTACAATTTAAATGATTAGATAACTTATAACTAACTAGCTAATTAATTAAGTAAATAACGCAACATTTGCATAATATATGAATAATTAAGTAATTAGCTGATTATTTAATTGATTTAAGCAATCGGCGGTAACTTCAAGGTCGTACTCATATTCACTACCTGAACATGGAACCGCAGTCGCGTAGCCTCAAAAGTACACAACTGGGAACCTTCGTTGTAAAATAATTCTTTATTTATTATTGTTTTTTTGTTTTTTTACTTTGTCATTACAATAAACCGATTGTTAGTGTGTGTTTCTTGTGTATGTATTATGTCTTTCTATGCTGAGAGCTTGTAAATAAAGACCCTCGCGGGCATGAAAAAGGACAAAACTGAAAAAGGAATCGCCCAGCTTGCTTGAATGAAAACTTATAAAACATGCTCTTTCCCGGTCTTCGTAACGCTTGTATAATCATAAATCAATGTTGATATGGCTTCATGGAACTATAAAATGTAAATAATATGTCAAGCCACTAATGATCAAGGTGGTTAATTAGTTTGTGCTGATGTAAGGTTCATTAAAAAATGAAAAAATAATTTAAAAAAAATAAAAATAAAGATTGCCACGTGATCATCTAAAACACAAAGTAAAATTAGTATTATACTATCAGCATCAGCGTCAGAATGATAACAGATAATTTTTTAATTGTATCGTAATAAGTGGTACTTTCGTAATATCAAAATCATAATTATTGAATGAACTTCAAAAAGGAGTTGTTACATAAATATGAAAGTTTTGACTAGAAATGTGTTGAATTTTAATAACCGGCAATTATTTCGTTGTGCAACATCTATTTATATTTAATTTAAAGTGATCACGTGTCTCTGTTACTTAACATACAGAATAAAATCCAAACATATATGTTTGATGAATAAAACCATCTCAGGTGTTTACGGTGTACCAACGTAAATAATCGCGATGGAATAACAAGTGTTGCCTAAGTTGAACATTTTACGCGTAGCAATAGCAAATAGCAGTGAAATATGGGTAATCTACCGCTAAAGAGATTTTGATAAAAAACCTTTCAAGGGGAAATGCTAGTACAAATGAAAGACTTTGATAATTTTTAGGAAAGCATTTGGTATATAGAATAATGACATGTAATTGGGTAATCAGAGATTGGCACAAGAGCAGTCAGTGGACGTATTGGCAAAATTTGGGCATGATATCAAGTAATGAATATGAAGACAAATTTGCAGTAGTTGTCCGTATATATGTGAAAATCAGACACAATTAGGCAAGATATCAAAATTGAGCTTGTAATTGATTATTGTAGTAGAGATCTTCCGCTTAACAATGGTACTCTTTTTTTAAGCGGAGTTATATAATTTTTCAGTTAGTCTTTATGAAAACTCCAAACTGAGATATCATCCTTTAAAGATGTACTTACAATGTACTAACAATGTACTTTTATTTTTATTTTTTTATTTTTTTATTTTTTTATATTTTGGTTTGAATTTTTAATCTGAAACTTTCACATTAATGTTATAAACACTCTGAAAATTAATTATTTACAAGAATCACCTCCAATTAGGGTTTGGGCTATTTCTCAGTTTGGAGCTCTGCCCAATTCGTGAATTAAAAAGAAATTTGGAAGAATTGAAACGGTCATTTGATCTTGTTGTGTGCATTCATTGCCCGGGATTCATTGGCGGCGTAATTACAGGTAACCCAGCACCAAGGGTCATTTGGGGGGGGGGGTGCGATTAACAATTCAGGGGAGTTAAAGGGTTTTATATACTTTAGTATCTCCAATTTCAGGGCGTTTCTCGTCGTGGGGGAATCAATACCAAATCCTAATCACCTGCAGCAGAGGCTTTGTCCCAGGACCTACCGAGGCCCTTAGGTAAGGTGGGCCCTGGACCCCACGCCACTCTCGTGCACCCGGGATGACAAGCCTCCTGGCTACGCCCACATGTCGCAAACAGTCCATGAAATCAATTGACATCAAAACTCATAAAACGAACGCCAATTTTGTATTTATTTAATTAAGCCTACCCAAAGAATGGAAATTAACTACCCAGTATGATTTGTTTGTGCAGTTATAAACGATATCTCCAACTTTGGCAAACACGAGAGTAAACATTTTAGAACCACCCTCTCTATAGGCTTTATTGGTATAAGTGTTGTAAAAATCAACACAGATTCTCAGAGGTATATTTGCTCAATAGTGAATTAAAAAAGTACAATAGTTTTTAACGGCTTTCGTTGAATAACAGACATAAGGGACGCACCATTTGATTTTCAGGGGGGGGGGCATGGAAGTTGGGGGTCGATCGGATTTTTTTTGGGGGGCCACCGAAGTAGGCGGAATTATTTTTTTGCCGACATTTGAGTCATAGTTCAATAATTACAGCACTCACAAAATTCCTAAAGTTACTTCCTTGAGCCCACCCCCCCCCCCCCCCACCATTATTTTGAGAGTGTATTTATTACCTAGTAATTATATAAGTTAATCTTATGAGAACTGCATTATATATTTTGAAATTTGATGATTTATTCATTAGTTTGTTTGCTTCAAGCTCGATAGCAATCCTAACCTTAACATTTATGAGTGAGACTTGTATGTTAATACAGTGTGGACAACTAATTAATAATAATAATAAATAGGAATTCTTAATCATGTATTAAGTCAACCATTTTCTAGCCTTTCCTTAACACTTTCTATGCGGCTAGTTTTACCAGAGTGATATTACCTATTACACCTCCCTGGTTTTGCCATATAAAAAAGATTTTGCAAAAACCTTTTCTAAACTTTCAAAGTCTTATCTCAAGAATAACTGACTAATACTAGACGTGTTTGTACTTATGTTAATTAATTTCTCATGGTGATTCGAAATATATGATGATGAAAGCCAATAAATTAAATACGTTTGTGAAACATTTTGTGAATTGTATTTTGCGTGTGCATAACCGCGCGCATGGACAGCGTTAATCTATTCTATATTTGCCTAAATTTCTCAGTCCTTAATAATGTTTGCTTCCCCCTCCATTTCTTTATAAATACTTACATTGCCACAAGCTAGTGGATATTTATCGCTTTGTTTACCTATCGGAGTAAATATACTTTCCACAGGCTAGGCAAACAACTGCGGACAACATCTCAAAATTTCACCCGGGCGCTAAACAACTCAACACATCTCTCGTCCAATCAAAGCCATCGACACGGATGGACTCGGAGGCGCTTGTAATTGACCCTGATACAAATACACAATGGTATCCAAGCGTCACATTTCTCGTCCAATCAATATACCCGTATGAGAGTGTCATTTGGCTGGACCCGTTTGATAATTATACCGATTTGGTCACGGTTTCCTGATCAAGTGACTCGAAGTCATTATAAATAACGCGTACTTGCTATATCAATTCTGAATTCCGGCTATGAGTGCAAGCCACCGTAGTGGCTAGCACAAAAATGAATAACTGTAACGACAACTAAAGTTCATTAAAACCCACATGGCATATATAATCCTATGAGCTCTAGGTCAGATGGTTCTCTCCACCGTTAGCTCAACATCTTAAGTTCGACCTGTCTCGGTATGGCTCTTTTAATTGGCTCTTCCGATTAGACCGCACCCTCCCACGTATATCGCACCATCAATGTTGGATCCTACTAATCTTACATTGGACACTGATCCGATTGTAATCCAACCAATAATCCATATTCCATACCGTAATGCTGCGCTCCGCGCATGATAAGGATGATTGACATACATGCATTTGATCCCCGAAAAAAGTATACATTAGCTTATATTGCCCTAAACCATGTAAACATTGGGCAACTTTCTCCTGCGATTATAACCATTATTTGTTTTGACCAGCTACCACAAAATGGGCTGTAGAGTCGACTTATTCACGTTTTGAGATATTAAAAGAGGTATATTCACATGAGTATTACTTTCCCCTTGACCAATAACCAATGTCGATGTTTATCTTAGTGAAAAGTCCTTAATATATGTTTTTATTCCCCGAATATCGTTTCGAACGCCTATCGAGTTTTCCAAAGCAATACATAATGGATGCTGAAGAGTTAAAGACAGTCATGCAATGACTTGAAAGCTATCTCGAGGGGTACAGCACAACGTCTCACGAATGACATGTCAATGGGGGACTCAAGGAAGATTTTGACTTGATTTTTTGAATTTTGTGAGTGCTATCATTATACATTTTCAGAAAGAAGATGGATTAGAGAATCCAAATTTTGCGTCAATCTTGACTAAAAATGTTGATTTTTGAGAAAATCACCAAAAATCACTTTTTTGACCAAAACAGTTCAAGAAAGCTAACAAAAATAATTTTGAGGAAAAAATTCCCAAATTGCTAGATTATGATGTAAAGACACTAACTTAGGGACTTTTTTTTAAAAACCTAATCTGAATTTTTTTGAAATTTTGACCAAAAAGGGCCAAAAAATTGATTTTTATATTTTTCACCTTTTTTCACTTTTTTATCACTTTTTTGTCAAAATGTCAAAAAATATTAGATAAGATTTTTTTAAAAAATCATCCCTAAGTTAGTGTCTTTACATCATAATCTAATAATTTTGGAATTTTTTACTCAAAATTATTTTTGTTAGCTTTGTTGAACCTTTTTGGGTCAAAACAGTGATTTTGGTGATTTTCTCACAGAATAAAATTGACGCAAAATTAAGATTTTCTGACCTATTTCCTTTCCAAAATGTATACTTTTATATACATTTATGTCATAGTTCAATAAGTACAGCACTCACAAAATTCAAAAAGTGACTTCCTTGAGTCCCCCCTTAAGTCAAAAGGTCGTAGTTTATTCGATGCATTTGCATTAATTATATCAGCTGCTACCCAAAGGCTACTGACACTAAATGCATAAGGCCGAATAAAAAATAAAAAATAGTTTCTCGTCCTAACTTTTGGAAAAAGGGAGGATTATGGCACTTTTTTAGAAAAACAATGCGAACTCACCATACCAGCATGGTATTCACTGGACACTAAGAGATGTGTTGGAGGCAGCGCCCTCAATTATGATAAAAACTGAGATTAGTTTATTTTTATAATTGTATCACATGTATGAACTTACACCTATAAGGATTAAGAAAAATCAGCTCTTTTTGTACAAGAAAACGTCGATTCAAAAAATGCTTATCCCGCGGGACCAGCATTTTACGTCCGACAGTATCCCCCGTGCAGTACGCGTGATACATAACGCGAACCATATTTGCATAGAGGGCGTTTTTCAATAAATAGCGATGATATTGTTTAAATCTAGTTTTGCTGTGTTTTTTGTTAGTAGAAACAACAATAATGGCGATTTTTAATGTTCATCTTGAATTCTGAAGTAAATTTTTAAACATTTAAACTTTTCAACACCACTTAATGTCCCTTTAAAGGTAGATGACCCGATCACATTCCGATTTTCAACTTCAAGTTTTCTATTCTACATGAAAGGTCATCCTTAAAAAAGTCGTGTTCCAAAGTTTGAGTTGCATAGCTCTAATGGTTCTTATTTTACACGCACAAGATGCTGTGAACTGTACCCATTGAGTAGTACACAAACTATATCGGTGGTATACCACCATTCGCGGTAATTCGACGTTATTTCATCGATTTCTCCGTAATTATACCGATTTAGGCCGTCAAATTTCAGTATGATGATGAGAAAAATACGAGCTTTCATATGATATGAAAATCTCCGTATGTTTGAAATAATTCTGTGTTACGAAAATGTGATCGGGTCATCTACCTTTAACTGATTAGTTGCGTATCTTGAAGATCTTACCTTTGTAATTCTTTTTATTTTATGTTCTAGGGTTTGGTTAACGCAAAACCTGCTTTAAAATGCTCATTTGACTAAAGCAAATCTATTACCAAGATGTCAGCTTTTTAAATATTTTAAGAAAAAAGTTATGGAAGAAATAAATAATTGTAATTGCATCCCAGCTATAACACCATCTATATAATAATATCTCATATATAGGTCTACTGTATATACATTACATTCACCCTTTCCTAAATCAGAACTTTGGATTATCTTAATCATGGTTAGGCGATGAAAAAACCTTGGCCAAAAATATGTTGGGACAATCTTTTGAAAATGGTTATTTTTGTTGTTGTTGATAATCGGAAATTGTTTGAACATTTCGAAAAATTTTGAATTATTTTTTAAAACACCACAAAAACCACGCCTTATTGACATATTCCAGTCCATACTTACAACGATGTCCTATGGGTCCATTAAGCATAAATAGATTACATCGTGCCATTAAGATATAGCCATGGTCTATGGTAAATATGACTATTTAACAACGTTAACATCACCAAGGAAAATGGGAGCACTTATCAGATGCCCATGGAAATACAAGACCGGTAATTGAAAATAAATACAATTGTAAATGCAATACGTGTCTATTCTCACAAATGGCAATTAAGACAGCAACTACTGCATCTTACATTTCGTTTCGCTGTGGTTGTTAATGTACGGAAGAAAAACAATTTATCGCAAGAAAAACAACACATTGTAATGCTAAGGTCACTCTTTTATTCATACATTGATTGGATTCTGAACACACGAGCGAGATGGAGAAAACGTCATTTGAAAGATTACTTCACATTACAGTCGAAGTTCAATCCACTGTGTATATTTAGTAGTTCTATTTCTATATATGAGACACGTCGAGGTGATCGAAATGAAATAATATAGTTTGTATTCAATTGTCAGCCTGCGGAATGCGTAGCAAAAATGTTCCATATTGTCCACGTAGGTTAGGTATCCAATGAACTACATCTGCTGACACAAATACCATGTTGGGCAATATGGGGTTCAATTTGAAAACCATAACATATGCATAATATGAACAATCTTTAAGGGCGCTATTATTTCACATAAATAATTCCATTGTATACGAAAAGTCTTACTGGGCTGTGGATCAAATCAAGATCAGGTTCTTATGTCATAAAATCAAGATTAAAATCAAGATTAATCTTGAGTTTCTTTGTCACTCATTCAGTTCAGGTTAGAATATTTGAAAACTTTTGTTTTAAGAAATAAGTCCGATACAGTGTCACAACCAGGATTACAACATACCACGGATCTTTTCATATAAAATTATCAAAACAAACGGGAAGATCCGAAACCGTTATAAAACAGAATCAAGGAAATTTACGTTAAAGGCTTGCCGTCTGAATTATACTTCATCACAACACGAGACACTTTCATAGCCTTTTTGTCAACATTTCGTGCTTTTGTCCCTGCTTGTGCGTCACTGGGTTCCTTTACTTTGCCTTTCTGGAGTCCTCTATCTGAATTGTTTGCTTTACTTTCAGACGTTATTGTACGTTCAGATCTCCTCGACGTAGGGGTGTCTTTGCTGTTGATAGGGTTCTGCCTTGGATTAGGAGAACTGTAAGGAGAAATACTGGCAAGAACTTGATCCTCGGATACATCAAGTCGCACATTGTTGAAATTTGTATCGTTTTCTTCTGGTACTTGAACTTCTTCATCAGAGTCTTCATTTAGTAATTTTCTTTGATTCTCCTCTTCATTAAACACATCATCTGGAAAGCATACCATATAAGGTGGTTTCTTTGGACCAAATGAATCCGTAGGAAACACAATGTAATTGGTCTGTACAAAAGGTGAGGACGGAGGTGATATCTCAATGAAGCTTTCAGGCATCATGTCACCTACTTTCTTTGGCGGCGAAGATGCCATTGATGAAGATGCCATTGATGAAGATGATGGTGTCTTGGAGGATCTTACGAAAGATCTTCTTGAAGGTATTCTGACTGATGATGTGGCTGACTTAAGCGACGATCTACTAATAGATCGGATAGGTGACGGTGATATTGATACACCAATTATTGTTGGTATAGGAGGAAGCCGAAGAGAGTTTTCTGCTGGACTGATGGTTGAGCTTATGTTTTCCACTGGCTCTTTGTTAACTGATGTTATGCGAGAAGCTACACCTTCTCGTTCTATGGAAAGGTCAGATAATGGCAAATGCTGTACTTGAGATGGTAATGGTCTAAAAGGCGATGTAGCACCCACGATCAATTGCTTAGAACCCCGCCCTCCAACATTGAGTTTATTATCGCTTGAATCTGTTGTGTTGTGCGATTGACTTATTTCAAGATCCAAAAATGAGTCTCCTAGAAAGTCAGAAAGTCTTCCAAATAGCTTTGCGATACACGAATCATGCAAATGCCACACATAAAGCAACGATGTCCTATACAGGTCTGATATCACATTTGCAAGCAAAGGCGGTTGGCTCTCATTACGCTTAGACCTCTTCTGTAATTCAGAATCTGAAAAGAAATCGCTATGATAGTTTACGTCCTTCGCTGCAGTGCCTTGCCTACGCCTTGCATCGGAAGATTTACTTCTTACCGGGTGAGGAGAAGCACGCGGAGGTGGTGGTACAGGCAAGGGACCTCCAGGTTTAACGATTTCCAAATGGTGGAATTCAGGCGGAAAGACAGGTGGTAATTTAAATCCGGCCTCGCGTACTGCAATAACGGGTATGTCGTATGCAATAGCTAAGCCAAGTTGGTGAAGGCTAAACCAGCTATTTAAAGTGCGTGAGTTCATAAGGAAGACAAACGCGTCAGCAGCTGTGATAACATCAACAATATCAACGCATTCAATAAAGGTACCGAGCTGTTCCGGGCTTGTTCGAACACAACAATAACTTGATAATGCCGCCACAAGCTTGTCCTTGGTTGACGACACACCGAAGTCTGTCTCTGAAATATTGTCACAGATATATACAAAACGTTTGCTAGTCGTAGTCGAAGCACCTTGACTACTAGGTAGTTCTGAATTACTATGGTTACAAAACTCGGACGGATTCGACGTAAAATTGCTTGGTAAATTCTCAGGAGTCACCATATACTCACGCAACGGGTTAAGCCCTTCAGATTTCAATAAATTCGGGTATAGCTCTAAAAGATGAGCAAAGGTTTTGAAATCACGTTGGTGTCTGTCAACCCAATATTTGGCACCGCTAAATGTCGGTGTGTGGTTGTATGGCCAAAGGAACTGTTTATGGTTTATCGCAGGTTTAGGTGCCTCTACTGTAGCTGGTTGCCGACCCATCTTTTCATCTAATTGATCACCAGGGTGAATGGCACTTGACGGTGGAGGCCCTTCTCCGTTGCTACGATCTATCTTACTGAGTGTCCGACGATATGGCATGATCCATAGTTATAGCACTCGAAATGTTTATCATTGTATTTGGTTTCTATGACGTTTAATTCCAACACCGCATCAATGTCCATTATATAATGTTAGAATAGCCAAGAAACGAGCTGGTTTGATTCCAACGCAAATATTGTTCACAGTTTATCGTCAGTTGCTAGTCAATTATTACCAGATATATAGGCAGAAGCGTCCAGAGATCCATATCGCACAACACCCCGCTTATTTTTGTGTATTATCGAAAAATGTCAAAATCTACTTCTAGCAGCAGTCAATCCAAATATGGTCGCATCCTATCTCCGTAGTGTATGGGGCAACGGTTGTCAATAAACACATTTCTCATCTTGTCAGCTTCATTGCTTTTAACGTGTATGAGTAGTCCGTGTATTGCACGCGTCTCCTACGTCTCTACTTTGCTCATCAGCATATTCTATAGTGCTCACTACCCGTAAGCGATGCTGCGGCGTGAATATTTTAATATTAAAGCTGCGTTGTCCATTAGCATGCTACTGTAAACAAAAACATGACAGATATGTTGCTTCTTTTGTAAAACCTTCAATCAACTAGTAGCAATTGCGCATGACGATGATAATGTATGTATCTGTTCAAAGCATAGTTGATTTGTTGATTGATAAATAGAAACACGTCGTGTACGTTTTGCATGGAGCAGCTGGTCCGGGAAAATCAACCTGCTCATTCTTTCCAAATAGCAGATAACGGATTGGTGAAACAAGGTACGCGGTCCCCTGGTAATTCATCATTACACAAGACAGTCAAAAGGACAACCCCGCTCAGTAATACATCGTGGGGTTATTTAACGATGCATTATCTCACAATGTGTTTACGTATTGCTGTAAAATGAATTCAACTTCTTAACATTATATGGAAGTGAGGGGGCTATGGTGTGATATAAGAATCTGATATCGTTTATTTGATTTAGCTCAGTACAGCATAATGCGGAATCTTCGACAATCTGATTGATTTTTACGTGAGGCACCGGTAAGGCCACAAACAAAATTAATTTTGTTTCCCTGTGGACGTTATTTCCTAACTAGCCCAATAAGTTGATCATAGAATCTCAGCTTAGAAAGAAACAAAAACTGTCAATATAATCGTGTGTTATCCGTGTAAAATAGATATGTCCTTTTGGAATATATACATTTTCATGCAACGATTGCTACCAAAAAAATGTCAATCCTCCATACGGATTGTGAAAATATTCATTAATTCATTTCTATTGGGTATACCAATAAAGACGTTAAACAACTATCTGAACCGAATAAATCTAACCTTATAATGCAAAATCAGATAAATGTGAATACTACAATCGTTAATAATAATAAGCACCAAAACACTTACATCCGAAGGGGTTTCCCCTAAAACTTATATTGTTTTCCTAGACTGATTCTATTTGAACAGATGCTCTTGTTCATACTTTGGTTATAAAAGCAGTGCATATTAGACTGCTGCATAGCGTGTTATTTGCATAACTGTAATATTGCATTGTTAATGCAGGTGCAATTGTTCATAATATAATCAATACAAATATCAATGTGCATAATTATTATAGTCTTCAATTGTTTTCATTTGTATGTTCTCCGGGGGGAATATTAACCGTAGATATAATAATTAGAGAATAAAGGTATTGTTGTTAGACCGTACCCGTGTTATATTGTCTGACATAAATGCGGACGATAGTATTATTTGAAGTAAAACAACGACGCCGCAGTCTACGCACTGTTAAAACGTGAGCCTAACTTCCCCATGTTCAATTGTCTCATCTAGATGTCGCCGATTTATCTGAGAACCAATGAGTTAAGATTATTAAATCCAATATACTGCCATTAGGTTTGACCGCTATTGTCTCTCTAAATAGTATTGTTTCTCTGCTATTGTCTCTGTTATGACATGTATAATCACCGTTTAATTACACCGAATTGTATTAAAGACAGGCGATGCAGGACAGAGTCTCGTTCTCGAATATTGTAATGTTAAATTATACGTACGTGGTTCCGTTATCAACCAAATGAGACAAACGGTTAATAACGGATCCACTTTTTAAATGATACTTTCATTGGAGGAGATTTCCAACTTCAGCAGTTTAGGTTGAAATAATTCAGTATCAATGTGATGATTTGTTGAAAATCGTGCAATCAAAATCCATATTTATTGCGTTGAAACCAACGTGGATTCAGAATGTATGCGAACCACACAGAAAACACTATGTAAAGAAATTACACAAATTATGTAAAAAATACATAATCTGTGTAAAAATAGAACTCCATAATACTATGTAAACAGTTGTGTTAAGCTTTTGCATAGGAATTTACACAAGCTTGGGTATATATTACATGTTTTACTATTGCTGCGCCTAGGCTCTGGAATTCACTTCCTAATCATATCCGTGCCTGTTCATCTCTCTCATCATTCAAAACTGGCCTAAAAACTCATCTGATGTATATTGCGTATAATTAAGCTGTTTCAATTAATTTTGTGATTTATTGCATTGTATAATTGCTGCTTTTGTATGCATTATTTGTATTTGTATAATGTTCTCTGCTCTGGTTTCATTGTTTCTTTTGTTTAATTGCTCACTGTGCCATGAGTGCTTCGGCAGATTTGCGCGCATTATAAATGTTCAGTATTATTATTATTATTTATGTAAACTTTTACATAATAATTATGGAGTTCTATATTTACATATTTTTTTACATAGTGTTTTCTGTGTGATATCCCCCGTCGACTGGTTAAGTTCGTATTGCAATCAGGTTTTGGTTAGGTCGTTAGTAACCAATGTTGAGTTTTAACCGGTTTTAAATTTCAATTTATATCACGGTGTTAGCTTCAAAAGAGCGCTCTGTAATATTTTGCAAAGCACCTGCATGTACACACAAAATTGAAAGCTGCAATGCAACCACAAGGTGCATAACCATAACTCTAACACTTGCCCAGGGGGGCCAGTCAAACATAATGGTGTACACACGCGTGACCAAATTTTTTCCAGACACCCCCTAAACAAGTTTTACCCTGCAAGCAAAATTACACCCTAAACAAGTTTTTAGCGCGCTTTCCTTGCAAATTTTGACCCCTAAACAAGTTCTTGCCAGAATATGACCCCTAAACAAGTTTTGTCTATTTGCGATTATGACGCTGTAGAGACGAGTGACACACATGCATTCTCAAATTGGAAATGAGACGCTCAAAAGAAATCGCAAAAACGGGGATAACATTCTTCTGGGAACGGAGAACAAAACAAGTTACCCAAAACACGTTCGACAGGTATTTTAAGCCACCCTTTTTCTTGAAAATCAGCGTTTTTGATACCCTTAACGCGTCACTCGCGTGACGCGTCCAACACTGAAAAAACACCCCTTTTTACGCGTTTTTTTGGTCACGCCTGTGTACACTATTATGTTTGACTGGGCCCCCCGGGAACACTTGTTACAATCCCTCGCTGCGTCAATAGCCCAGAACCAATTCGACTATTATATTATACAGATTATCTCCATAATCTCTATAAAAGACTATGATTTAGCGTCAAGCCGCGCGCATCAGTTCACCGAGAAATATATTAATCTAGTTAGGTTAAAAACGTAAGATCGTCCCTTGAATACGTCATCGTATTAATTGAGGCTGGAGAGCAAGCTTATCTTATATTTTCTTATACGTCATAATGTATTTGAATTTCTTGATGCAATTTGCTGACATCCCGGGCTTTAAATAAAAAATCTCTCTCATAGGACCGATTAAAATGACGACTCTATAAACAATTACTGATCGTTATTATACAATCAAGACATTTTTCACCCGATGAGTACCTCTGAGATAACAATCCCTTTCTTCATGCAAACATTATTTGCATGGATGTATTTGTAATGCTTAAGTGGTAACGTCATCCGCGCTAGAATAACGTCGAAATTAAGTTGTGTTATACTACTTACGGCGACGTACGGATGAATATAGACACGACCTTTGCTTACACAGTTTTCTTTACGCATTGTGTCTTAGACTCAGCTCAGCAGTCTAGTTTGAGGATACATTAATCAGATTTAATGTATAAATTATACACGTTAAGGATTGAATTTACAATAATTCATTCTTGGGGTGGAACACCAAGTAAGTCATCCTGGCGACTTTCAGTCTTATTCCATGGTAAATCCCCTGATTACACATCACTTAAAATGTATTCATAACATAATGAATTGCATCAATTATACTTTGTTTATGTATGCATGAACATGAAGAATGTATTACAACCGATACGTACGCTAATATTATATTCTTCGCATTTTGAATTAATAAACTATATGCTGCTCCATTCTAACCGCAAATAAATACCATGTATATTTAATGTCATGTCGTGTTTATTATATGTATGTATGACATTTGACCTATAATTAATCTTAAATATTATAACCCAGTGTTTTTAATTGATTGTCACATTGTACATACTGTGCTATTATAAATATTATTATTACCTACTTTTTGTAAATATTGATGTTATTGTATAATTATATGTACCATTGAATAAAGAATTAATAAAAAAAATAAAAAAATCTATATTTAATTTCATCTGGGTGAAATTAATTACCTTCATGACTTATGAATGTGATTGGACTCCCGAAACAAAGATGGACTTAAAGTATGCTACAAACAGAATATATTATTTTATTTCCCATTTGTACCACATGTAAAGCGATGTGCAAATACTCTCTATATTAAAAGCAATAAAGTGTGATTCAGATACAAACCCAATTGGGTGTGAAAATGGCACGCAGAAAGAAAACTAAATCAAATAACAATTTAAACGGGTCAGTCTGTAAATGCATATTGAAATCATTGATCACCGTTACACCAATGAACAATATTATTTGTCTCATCTTTTCGTGCGCAAATCTCTGAAATGTCAATGTTTACGCATTTGTTTTAATACGATTCCATCAGAGGAGATTAAGATCATTAAAGGGGCACAGAGAGATTTCTAAAAAAATGAAAGTCAGCATTTTTACCTTGTTTAGATATATGATATACATAGAAACCCTCTCATGTAAAATATCTTTAAGAAAAAATCAGTAAAAATGAAAAAATAAAGACATTTTCTCAGCATTTCCGAAGGTATATTAGTGCTTTTCACTTTTTTTGTATTTTGGTTAAAAATCACCACCAATTAAATCAGGGAGGTCATGACTATGCATCACGCAACAAGCCATGGGTGTTCTTCAAAGTTATTTTGGATAAACATGAAACAAATAGGTAAGAAGCCATCTGTGGCCTTTTAGATGAATTTGGGTAATTTCGATGTGATGTACATCGAAACTCAAAACGCTATCAAATCCAATCCATGAATTTCACATGAAACATTGCAAAGTAAGCTCTTTAATTTTAGGTGGTAGTTAGTACGTATACCGTATAAGCATTACGTATATGTGAAAAACCCTACTTCTGAAAAAAACTAAAAAACTAAGTGCTCCTTTAAGGCAAGAACAGCAAACGGCGCCTTCAAACATATCGGTTATCCAGAAAGGAATGTAAACAAAGCAATATAAGCAAAACAACTGAATGATAAGTAGAGATAACTCCAATAAATAGTAGGCGTACAAGTGCTAGTACCTGGAAACAAAATGGGTTTGTTCGACCGGTGTCACATCACAAATTTGACACTATAAGTAGCTAGATTAGACCTCCAAAATAAGTGTCAGATAGTGAGTCAATTTCATTGCAATTATAAATTCATTTTATAAATGACAAGATACCAGTTAATTCAGGGTACCTACTCTGGACCAGAATCCAAATGCTTTATAACCGTGTCATTGACCTTGAAAGACTACCGTCGAAGCTAGACGGGATGATTTGTTTTGAAACACCTTTTAAGGAGGTCATACCAAATCCATTTAATACTAAAATAACCTATTCGGGTTTAGTCAAACAATAATATGATAATTGCTATTCCCCCTACCCATAAAAATAAAATACTGTCATATGGGACACATTTGAAACCAACCCGTTAAGATGTAAAGATATACATTGTCCATTACAAGAGTATCATGACTAAACACAATACTTTACAACCTGTTAATAACCTCTCTAAATGAGCTTTATGACCTAGTTAAATATAGGATGCTATAATTAGATCATTTATAGCCAAGTCCATTATTCACATTAGTATTTCTAATTTTCTAACTGATATACAGAGCTAATAATAACATAAAATATGGGATGAATTTTCTTATTCCCGGATTTAGTTCAGTATGAGCACAAATAATGATGATTTATGTTTCCCTACCCTGAAACCTTGTAATTTGACCATCACATTAGTCACTTTATTAAACGACTTGTAAACAGTTGTGAAACCACAATTGGAATTGACCAGTGACTCACTATCTGGCACTTATCTAGTGGGTATAACCACCTATGTGGTCGGACTTGAGACGTGACACCAGTTGAACGATTCGCCTTAACTAGACCTCGTATGAGATTTAGCTCCTTTGCTTAAAGCCAAAGATACAATAACGGTTCCTTACGTAGGTGTCACAGAGATGGTATTGTTAATCTAATCAAAACACTAATTTACGACGGTTGCCAAACTACAATCTACAATAGGCATTATCCACGTCCACCAAAAATATATATATCCGCGCCACCACATAATGTTGGTACCATACCCAATTGGGCATGTTGGGTGAGGCATACTTGCAAAATACAACACTGGATCCATATGGATATATGGATCAAAAAAGGAGGAGAAACATCAAGCTACTTAACGTAGATGAGATGCATATCAACTCATTATCTCAATAATCAACTCTTATCAATGACACCACTATCCGATTCATCACTAAGCTGAAATATTCCTGTTTAAAATAGCACCCGATATGATAGGTAAGGTCACAGATCCGATATGAGTGATAATTGGAATTTTAAAAAATTGTACTAATAATATTCCTGGTGAACATGATTAGGATGATTACAGTAAGATATTACTGATTGTGTAAAATTACTGATTGTCATGTCATGACGTCAATGATAGTTTTCAAACAATCAGATAGTAATTGTATGCAACAAATTAAATTTAAAGGGATAACCAAAATTTTCCCACAATATGTCAATTATCCTACCAAGTAATCGTTTCAACCTTTTGATAGCTCTTGTGCAATCGTCGTCGTCGTCGTTTTATCAATCATGGCTGATTCTTTGGGACCCTACACTGCAAAAAGGTTGCTTAAATACGTTGCTAAAAGTACTTTATCATCCGTTGGTTGACGTGTTGATTAAAATTCATTCAATATATGTAGAAAGTTAGGCGTTGTATAAAAGTAAAAAATCCCCAGCGTTGAGCAATTCGTCGAAAACAATGTTCTTAAAATGTTGGTGGAAACTGTTTCTGTTGCTAACATATGTTGCATAAAATATTCCACTTTGGCAACTGTTGCATGAGCATTGAGGACAATCACGCAACAGTTACGCACATGTGAATTTTAGGCAACTGTTGTCCAAAAAAGCTAATTTCGTGAGCTGTTGCATACTTGAACAACTGTTGAGTGAATATAATTGCCTAACTTTTGAGTAACTAGAATTGTTCAACTGTTGGTGAAAACATGTTATCTAACGGTGTTGGGCAAATTGTACTTAACAGTTGAGCGGTTGCATACTTGAACAACGTTGTGTAAAATGTTAAGTAAATATTTAAGCAACCTTTTTGCAGCGCAGGACCACAATTAGATTTATTCTGTCTTGGCATCCAAATCGGAATAAATCGCTAACACTGACAAAATAGTTTAAAATTGCCACGTTTGGCAAACGTTCACAGTAAATAACACCATTGATAAGAGATGTCAAATATTATAGATATAGGCCTAGTTAAATAACATATTAATAAATTACAGATTCACTACCGAAAGGGAATAGTGTATGTAGCTCTGCTGCATCGCCTAGAATTCCCATTACAAATTACCGGTTCACTACCGGGAGGAAGTGATGTATGTAGCTCTGCTGCATCGCCCAGAATTCACATTATTTGCCTACCCCGTGTTGCTATACAAATATGCTCAATATATAATAAAAACTTGTCATAAATAAAATACCCAACATATGGCTACATTTGATAAATTAAGCAACAGTTGCTATACAAAAATGCTCAATATATAATGAAAACAATTCACAAATTATGCAACAGTCACAAAATGCCCAACAAATGGTTAATTAATAATACCCAACTGTTGTGTAATTAAAATTGTGCAACTGCTGAGTAACTGGAATTGTTCAACTGTTGGTGAAAACATGTTATCCAACGGTAAATTTTACGCAACTGTTGAGCGGTTGCATACTTCAACGTTGTGTAAAATGTTGAGTAAATATTTAAGCAACCTTTTTGCAGTGTATGATGATGGAGCGCCATCGTTGTCCATTTTGTGACATGCGATGTGCAGAAATAAGAGATAAACCGGTTGCTTCCTCAATACCATCAGTCCAGCGGAGTTTTGGTCTGCCACGTTTACGAGTTCCTTCGACAGCTCCTTGCGTTATCACCTTTTCTAGGTCGTCCCCTTCTCGTCTAGCAATGTGTCCAAAGAATTGCAGTTTGTTGCGCGTGATCTTTTTACACAGAGAAGTTTTGTCCCCAATCTGGCTTCTGACAAATTCATTGGTCTTATGCACTTTCCATGATATTCCTAGCATCTTGCGCCAACATCACATTTTGAAAGCTGATGTGCAATCATATGACAACAATAACAGGAGTCAAGTGGCAGGACAGTTACTGTTTGTGCATCTATAATATGGAATGATATTTCTATATACACTAGACAGTCTGTTTCTGTTGTTGCCTTCAAGAAGGCACTAAAGACATTTTGTTTCCAAACCAATTGTTTGCTTCTCATATCAGACGAACAATTTGAGATATTGGTTTTTTTAAATCGGAGCAAGTTTAAATTTTGATCCCATATGCAAAGGTCAACGACCTTTTTACGTTTTTCCCGATAACTCGTTAACCAAACATCGGAAGTAGGGCAAACTATACTTTTTCGGAATCCTTGTGATCAGCCGAACAATTTGGTGTGCTTTTCAGCTTAATTAAAGTAATTTGAGTTTTTTGGCCCCTGTATGGCGGCCATTTTGGAATTTGCGCTATAAAAGAACTTTCCCGTCACTTTTGAGATGTGCATGGGAGCTCATTTTCTCTTAAAATGGTTCTAGTTGACAAATTCACTAAGAAACTTTGGTATCAAGAAATTGGTCACGAAACCCAAGAAAATGACTCTACTATAAACCATATATTTTTCAGCCCCCTCCCCCCCCCCCCCCCCCCAAAAAAAAAAAGGGAAAACAAATGAAAAAGAAGAAAAAATTCCGACCGACCGACCCGAATTTAAATTTTTGGCACTTGAGGGCAACATAACATTTTTTTGGCCTAATTAAGAGTGTTGTTTTATCATAAGCGAGTATTCCTTGTAATTTAGAGTGTTGTTTGACCAATACTGGGCATTCCTAGTAATTAGAGTGTTGTTTTACCATAACTTGGCATTCCTTGTAATTCACACTGTTGTTTTACAATAACCGGGCATTTCTTGTTATTCACACTGTTGTTTTACCATAACCGAGCATTCATTGTAATTCAGAGTGTTGTTTACCACAGCAGGGTATTCCTTGTAATTCACCCTGTTGTTTTACAAAAACCGGGCATTCCTTGCAATTAGAGCATTCGTCGTTATTCAGAGTGTTGTTTTTCCATAACCGGGCATTCCTTGCAATTAGAGTGTTGTTTTACCAGAACTGGGCTTTCATCGTTTTTCAGAGTGTTGATTTACCATAACCGGGCATTCCTCGTAATTCAGAGTGCTGTTTTACCAGAACCGAGCATTCCTTTAATTCAGAGTGTTGTTTTACCAGAACCAGGCATTCATCGTTTTTCAGAGTGTTGTTTTACCAGAACCGAGCATTCCTCGTAATTCATAGTGTTGTTTTACCATAGCCGGGCATTCCTCGTAATTCATAGTGTTGTTTTACCGTGACCGGGCATTCCTTTAATTCAGAGTGTTGTTTTACCAGAACCGGGCATTCATCGTTTTTCGGAGTGTTGTTTTACCGTGACCGGGCATTCCTTTAATTCAGAGTGTTGTTTTACAATAACCGGGCATTCCTTGTAATTCAGAGTGCTGTCTTACCATAACCGGACATTCCTTGTAATTCAGAGAGTTGTTTACCATAGCAGGGTATACCTTGCAATTCACACCGTTGTTTTACCATAACCGGGCATTCCTTGCAATTAGAGTGTTGTTTAACATAATTATGTTCGGCACAAAGCGTTATATAAATGACATCCGGTTAATTTTATGTGTCCATTTTTTTTCACTACAAAATTAATAGATATCAACTGTTGGTGATGTTTTATGAAGCAATATTTGAATGGAAAGGAATTGTTCTGCTTGAATGATTTATATCATACTTTCTTAAGCAGCCGTTCGGAAGTTTGGTATGAGCTTTATTAATTGAAATTCGCTGAAAGTAAATTTTAGACAAAGCAATCATTAGACAAAATGATTTTTTTTTATAGACCATTTCAAATCCGAAAATATACGATCGGTTCCGAATGTTTCCGATAGCCGAGTGTTTGACTCTCGGTTACATGACCTGTCAGCTCCTGACAGGTCATGGCCATGTGCCGGAGAAAAACAAACGTGTTTTTCACCCGTCTGCCCGTAAGGTAGATTGCGCTGGTGTTGGTGATAGATTGTATCCCTCACAAAGTTGATGTTGCGGCATTTCAGATACAAAAACGAGTGAGATGAAAGAGATTTGGGGTAATATTTTCACTTTTTACCGTCTGCTCGATACATTTGGAATTTGTCCGTCAGCGCCTTTGTTGATAAAAAAAAATAGTCTCGTTCCACGTTTTACTTCTCATGTGTGCACGCGTGTATGCGAACATAGTAAATAACTGAGGCGGACAACCAACTAGGACAATGCTGTGAATGCGATCAACTGTTGCGAAGAACGCGCAACGCACCTACTCCACGTGACCTGTTATTCCGAAGATTTCCGATCTCAATTTGAAATGGTCTATTGACTAGTTACATTGTGCTGAGTGTTGTTAATCATAGCAGGGTATTTCTACATTTCGTTTTGTAGGTTTTGAAGGGATTTTAATCAGCACTTCTCAAATCTGTTATGGTGAAGGAGTGCGCAAGTAAATTTCAGAGTCTTATTTCTTGGACTTTCAGGGTTGCCCTTTATTGTTCTTCTAAGATCATACACATCCCTAACTAACAGGAAAAGCAAAGTTGAAAAATCCAGTCGATTCATAAGCGAAAATATTGACATTTTCTAACCTCCATATAACATTGAAAAATATAGGTTATCAACTTACCGGTGCAACAGAAGATATAGTCCTCTGAAGCTATAGTCCGACTTGTACAGTAAAGTAAAAGGCACACATCTATACACGCAAAACTAATTTCACGCTTCATTCCGTGTATGTCTATGGACGCCGGACTATAGTTCCAGGGGGCATGACTCCTTTCACACCGGTGTGCAGTCACAATATTGCATAGCACAATCAATTACCTAACAATAGTAGAGATGTATTATCATGAATATGAAATATAATAAAATATAATATTAATACTTTGAATAGCTTATGGAGATTGAATTGCAAGTACATACCGAAGATATTGCCTATAAGTCGATGTGAGCGGAAATGATTTATCAATATCATTACATAACAATATTAACGTCATTTGGCATTGGGTAAAGCATAATATTTCGAAGCAACATTTCTTTCCACGATTACTGAAGAACTCGCAATTTGCCGGCGGAAAATGTTCACGAATTAGTCAATTTCATTTGATGTTTCATACATAGATTATTTGATATAGATTCATCAGGATTGTTCATAAATATGTGATAAAAATGTTCTTTTGACGAATCCAATAAATCGTACTTACTAGTTACGTTTCGACTCCTTACTGAGCTGGAGTCTTCATCTGACTGGCATCCTTCTGATTTGTCCTATTGGTTTTATAGGCACGAAAAAACCAATAGGACATAAATATATAAAACCAATAGGATATAAAACCAATAGGACAAATCAGAAGGTTGCCAGTCAGATGAAGACTCCAGCTCAGTAAGGAGTCGAAACGTAACTAGTAAGTACGATTTATTGGATTCGTCAAAAGAACATTTTTATCACATAGATTATTTATGTGAAAATGAAAAGAAATCACGAATCCTTATTGGTCGCTTATACACGAACTGTTTTTGCGGACGAATATGTCATGCTTTTTAATGCAGTATAGCAACACACCCTCTCCTTAATTTCCAAGTAATGTTGTCATTATTCTTACGCTACGTTTTGCAATACTAATGTTTATTGTGAATGAAAGACACTTAAGTGTGTTTTGCAACTGAATAAAAGATGATTAGTCTTGAATTAGTCTTGTGTAACATTCCATAAAGCCACCTAGTTCAACAATTAAATTAGTGGATCCCTCAGAAAGGATTGATCGAATAATATGCTTTATCAGAATTTCAAAGAGATTATCAAATGGCAATCTCAATGAAACTCCATTTGCTTAACGGAACAGTTTAAATAGTATATCGAATTTGGTCAGGGATTCTTATTATTTACGATGTAAACTATTGTTATTAAAAAATTGAAGCCAGCAGCAACCGGCTGGTGTAACTAAAATATTTGATTACTTTAACCACACAAATTGTTGTATAATTGGTAATTGCACCAATGGGTCGGTGGTAGTCACCTAAAAAGACACCAATCACATGCTGAACAGTTGGCATTGTTGGTGTTTAATCCTATGATTGTTGCATTTGGATATTATAGTGATTATTTAAGTGTTCTTATAATTATAATATATTTTGATATCTTAATGTGTATTGACCTCTTTTGGAATATAATGTTGCTCTGACCGCAAGTTTTAACACCATTGATTGTGTATTCTAATTTTCAATGGGTCAAAAGGCCTGCGATCAGAGAGACATCTTTTCGCCTGATGATTTGACAAGATGACCGTATGGGATTGTCCATGAAACTCAGAGTAGCGATAATATTCCGGAAGGTCTATACTTCTGAATTTTTATATAATTATATACAAATATCAATGCAAATAATATAAAGGATAATTGTAACGGTTAAATATTGAAAATTGGACAAACAGTTAAAACATGAGATATGGTTTAATATTGATCTACATTTCAATCACAAATAAACTCTTAAAGTCTAGTCATCTACACTTGTCCTAATCATTAAGCTATGTGATGACACTTGATAATTGTTCAGAGCCTGAGGTTTAGGAATCGGTCGCCAAAATAACACCTCCTTGGGAAAAGTACAGTTGTTAAATTGTGTAAGATCCTTCTACGACAAAGCCCAATCTGTTTCTGATTTGACCACTGATTGCCTGATATAAACCTATAATAAACATGATATTAGGAAAAGGTCAGATTTTTATTGGTCAATGGTGATATTTGATGGTCAGATAAGCGAGTTGATGTAATTAAATTAGCGTTGGCTATGCAATGGGTATCGCGGGTGTTTATAATACAGTTGCCATGGTGACCATGTGCAGTTCAGCTCTGGCAATGTAAAAATAAATGCCCTATCGAGGGGTCCTGTGCCACAAAGCAAGCGAGCCCGCAATTGCTGCCGTGTGATATAAGTGATTGGTATTTTATGCTGGACCCTCTCGATAAGAAGTTAGTACAGCTACATCTGGTAAAATACTTTAACCTAATATTACTTGAAGGTCATAATTTGGTCGGTGTTATACCTATTGCCATATCGTGCGGTCTGGCGAAAACACAACCAATCAAATGGCAGCGAAAACAGACGTTGTACACTCTTAGAAAAAAGGGTGCTTCAGGGGTTCTTGGCTGTCCCGTATATGGAACCCTCAGGGTTTAAGGTTCTTTTAGTTTAAAGAACCCAAACAACTTCTGTAGAGAACCTTTAGAGGTTCTAAAGACGCATTTTTTGTTCTTTTTGAACCTTTAAAGGTTCTTTGTGGAACCTATAAAGGTTCTAAAAAGGGTTCCATGTACGGGACAGCCAAGAACCTCTGAAGCACCCTTTTTTCCAAGAGTGTAAACCACGATACAGCAATAAGCAGACTTGGTTTTCGAATAATAAAACAAGATGTGAGTAGTTTTTTATTATCATCTTCCAAGGGGGAGCTAGGGGATGCTTTAAAAATTAGATATGTTGTGTAGCACGTTGAGTAATCATTTGGTAATAAACATTCTTCTTCTTGATCGTGCTGTTTTTAAGCAAATAAATTGAAGATGATACTCTGGCATTGACAGTGAATAAGCTTTTATATAATCAGAAGAGAGAAGTGGTGAGCCAAATTGGACGTATGTAGTTCAATTGGTTCAATTGGTAGCTTGAAGAGCTTAATCCAATCAAGTCAAGGGGATGGGTTGAAAACTATAAATCCACGTCTATGCTAAACTTGATAGTGTAAATTCAAAGCGGTAACACTTCACGACCTTTGACGGGTTTCGAACTAATCCTGACCAGTAATCCAGATGAGACAATATCCAAGCGCGATCCATATATATATAAGCGCATGTATATTTATTGACATAAGCGGACCTGTTTGTGAGAGTGAATATTATTCACAAAGTCAATCACAAAATACGGTGTGAATAAGGTAACAATGATGCAAATACATCAATACGGCTTCTGTCTAATGTCATTAGTATGTGGATAAGGTTACATGTAATGAATTCTTCCATGCATGCATGGATGCTTTATAGCTCATGATTGGTGGATTGATAATTAACGTACGAGAGACCAGCTAATAAAGCCATATCCATCAACAATAACAAGGACTCAATAACTCAAGGAATAAGAGCGACAATCTTCACAATTTAATTGGTTCGTTTGAATCAAGAATAATTTGAGCAAAGGTCTGTTCTGTCACCCTGCGTTGCATATGGTTGCACCAATACTGCGAAAGATGTATTAGTACACACAGCGCAGAAATCTGAAATCTTTGGCAATTCGCCGAGTATGATATGAGTTTGAATGACTATCTCCTAAATGATGATAGCGTCACAGTCCCTGAACGATTTCAATGGGAACAAATGACGCTTTCCAGCGCTCGGGGACTCAAAGTAAGTAATTGAGGATGGCGAATGAATGAGATAAAAGAAGATTTCTATGACATTTCTTTTATGTGAATTGAAAATAAGAAATGGCGAATATTAATAGTAAGAGGCCACTGGGACTTTTCATTTGCACAGATACAAGTAAGCAGAATTTGTTATGGGGGTAGAATATAAATTAATCATGGGACCTCTCGACAGTGAACTGTGCGTGGGTTCGATGGGAATATTTGGTTGAACTTGGCGTTATTTTATGTTGCTCTTTTGTGCAAACATGGCTGTGTAGAGCAGGGGCCGCGTAACCAGGGTTGAACAGGGTGATAGCTTCGAAATCATTGAAACATGGGGGACAAATGAATGGGGAATAGAGAAAAGGTGGGTTAAAATGGGGCAAGATTATGGAAAAATAAATAAAGAAGAGTTGTGCAAGAAATAAACACCATAGCATTGATGTCACATAACTTTTAAGCAGTAGAGACAAAAACGTGCATCAAATGCATATTCAAAAAAGTCATACTTCTTGTATCCAAATACTAATCATTGTTTTGAAGGTGGTAAATCTATACAGTATTGTTAATACAGTGACCAGTGAGAACGAACAATATCTCATCTAAATAAGGACGCGATATCCAGTCGTATATCATTATCATAGATTGTGAGTAAGCTTCTGAGAATAATCGTCATATTACCTCTGTTATGGCTATAATTTTTCCTGGGGATAGCAATTTGTTCGGTCCAATGTTCATGTGCACCGAATTGCGGATACATCAACATGTGTTTTTCCACTACCAATGTGAATATAACTTAGCAAAAAAACCGAGACTGGTATGCTGTATACTTTTCTTAGATAATTCAGGTTTAATTAAATAATTCCATCTCTTAAATAAGTACCTGGCGGGATATTTCCTAATTAAAATCGGCGGATTCCGGTAATTATCTTTTGAGACCCATTTCTAGGAAATTAAAGATTTTGTCATCTATTAAGTCAACAGCTTTTAAAGTAGTAATGTGACTGTTTTGTCACGTGTATAATGATCTCCCGTTCTTGAAATGTGTTGTGGTAGTTCTACCTACAATGTCGTCCATTTCAGTCCATTGCCACGGAATAAAGCAGTGAAATTTGGAGATGTTAAAGAACTTACCAGTATCTCCATAATGGTTTTCTCGATGATTTTATTTCCGAAATTTGATCGATAAACTTCTTCAAGCTTATTTAAGCAATTTGTAAATATCCTTATTTTTAAATTATACGTCGTACACATCTGGAAGATGTCGAAAACAATCCAACGTAAAATGTAGGGGTCGTCGAATGAATACTTTGAGAGGCAGAGGACATATCGATAACTGTTACCTGGTGTTAGACCTACTTAGTATAGGGATACTTGAGCAAAATATAATGAGTGAATAGAACGATCATAATACGGGGAAAAATGAATTAATCAATCATTGAATAAATTACCTCATAAAATGAATCGATCCTAAATCAAGATGTTATAATGATTATTTATTTGTTTTAACATCTTCGGATTGCTACGGATTGCTACTTTGGAACAATTCATTAAAATAGTGAACGCAATAAATACATATGACTTTCATTAATATTTGTTGATACAGGATGGTCTAGAAAATCATAATATTGTTTTTACCATAGCTGGGCATTCCTTGTAGTTTAAGTGTTGATTTACTCCGTGTAGTTTTAGTGTTATTTTACCACAACCGGGTATTCCTTGGAGTACGTTTCCCATTGATATTATAGTTCCCTGTCCTTGTGCTTGCAGTACAATGACATGTTCATGACATGTAACAATGGCATCCTTAAGAGTGCATAGCAACATCAATATCCTAATGATAGTAAAGATATACAGCCCTCAATAAAAGTAGCTTACCAGGTACTAAATACGCTTAAAGCTCTAAAAATATGGTTCTATCTCAAGAATAGTAAACTACAAAATTATGGAGGAATATCTCTTCTTCAATTAGAGACACTGTTTGAGAAAATCGGTTAACAATTGATAACGCTACACCGAAAATAATGAACCAAAGGGCAGTTTATATTTTCGCACTTGGGCTTTGAACACGCATGATAGTGTGACAGGTATGTGTATGGGCTGTATTGAACAATTGAAACATCCCCAATCCTCATCTCACTATCGACCTGTGAGTTTTTGTTACCCGTTAATATATAAATAATCTGCCTAGTGAGTACTTCTGCGTGAAGAAGAACCAAATGCTAAAATGAAATATTCAGTCAATCTTCACGTGTAATATCTCAAATTAAAGGGAGGACATTTCTTTATAAATGTACAATCTAATACTTTTACATAGGAGCTATTATAGTTTTGGAGTATATTAATCGCTGACCACTAGGTGTTCATGCTTGCCAAGGCTAGTACAAATAATAATTCGATGAGTGGAAATGATTTATCATTGCTTAATAATATTGACGTCAGCGTAACACATCGATAATTACTTTTCTAACTTATAATGCACAATGTTGTGCTTGCAGGACACCTCCTTCAATTATATATCACAAGGCTGCAATTACCATCTCGTTTTGTGGAACAAAACCCCTCGATATATAGGGCATTTCTATTTACATTGCTGTCCCTGAACTACACATTTTCACCATCACATTTGAATTATAGACACCGCGATACCCATTAGCGTAAATGTGGGGGGGGCATGATCGGGGACAGGTCTGGGATCACGAGGGGGTATTACCGACTTTTTTGTACATAATACATAGAGTTAGTCATCTCAACATGCGCGACGATCGAAAGTCCCGGTGTCGATGACGTCATGATTATTGGTGCTCAAATTTGCGCAAGTGCATTGTTTAACTATGATTTCATCGACACAGGGACTTTCGATCACCGCGAATTTTAGCGAATTGAAAATAAGGAATATAATGGCGATGTTTAGTAAGAAACTACGGGGAATTTTTATTTGTACAGATACAAGTAATTCTATTTTTTTATATGAGTTGGTATTGCTAAGCAAGTTATGGTTCATAAACCTAAAAACAATGATGTGTGATAAGTCATGAATTTTAAAGCAAAAAAACCCTGTAGATATTGTATAATAACATCAGAATCACACATGTGACATAATTCAAGGTTTTCCTGTATTTGTTGACCAAATGTGTGAAAATGTATCTATCGGTGAATTTTTTTTAAAGATAAATAGTTAGATAAGTTTTCTAAGTTTCACAATGTGTTTTTTCATAATGTGGCCTTCAAAACTCTACAGCGGCCATATTTTGTGAGAAAATCCAAGTCAAAAAAGGTTGGACAAATTGTACGTCCGACCCCAAAATTGGCTAATTTTAGTAATTTATGTTAATTTCAATAGATATTAACTAGCAAGTAATGGCTAATTGAATTTAAAAAAAAAAAATGCTGAATAGATAGAGTTTCATTTGAAGCAAAAATATCCTCTAAAAGTTTTAAATGAATATTCGATTGTAAATATAACAGCATTCCTTGAGATTCAAAATTCCCCTTTATTTATTAACCAAATTAGAGAAAAACAGATTTTATAAATGAAATACCAAAAAGATATATATGATTTTATCATTTTATGTAACAAAAAACAATATGTATTTTTATAATTTTGCACTTTAAACTCCATCTGACTGTACTTTTTTGTTGTTGAAATTCCAGATTCCATTTGACAGAAACACAGTTTTTCAATATTTCAAAATCACATAATTAGACATTTCTATTTGTATTTAACTTTAGGAAGGCTGTAAAAGCTAAGAAAAGTACAAAATCATGTTTAAAAAATGATCATATTTACTCCTTACCTCTAATTAAAGGGGGTCGGACGTACGCTGGGTCGGATGTACAAAACATGCGTGCGGGAACTTGTAAAAGTTTAATACTATAATTTGTAAATAAGTTGTATGAAATGTACTTAACATATTAGTTACTATTATATCATTGGTCTTGGTTTTTAGCTGATATTAAAAATGTAACTTTTTGGGGTCGGACGTACATCCTATAATTGAAGTGCCTGGAGATAAACGATATAACAAAGTAAATTAAGGGACTATGTTGGAAAAACTTCTCACTCATTCCCTCCGGCGACATCTGTCGGACATTAACGAACTCTCCAGACACACCTATCTTCTATGCAGGTTTGTCCAGTGTCCTGACATAGGATATCCACATAGCTTAATATCGGTCGTCCAGCATTTCTTTTGCCATGAACTGGTTTCCATAGAACTAGATCTGATACCACATCCCAGAACGTCTGACACAGTGTCCAGCAAACTGTAGTCAACACCTCTTGATTCGTTCACTTACACTAGGAAGATCACCATAGAGTTCTTTGTTGGTGATGTGTGACTCCCGACTTATATCAAGAGCTAATCTAACATCCATCCAATAGCTTGCGAACTTTAGTTGTTACTGTCCATGTTTCTGAACCATAGAGAAGAATGCTTTCCACTGTAGCTTGGATTAGCTTAATTTTTGTTGATCTTGGTAGGTTGGATCTCCATATCTTGTTGAGCTTAAATCTTCGGTTCTCCTTAACTACTACAGTGGTAGACTTAATGTTTTGAATGGACAAATCAAACTTATTGAAATTATTCTGGATGAAAAAAAGAAGAGCATTTTAGGGCTATTTTGACTCTAAATGTGTATTTTTTAGGTTGGGTGAAACAATAGCCTGACAAATGCAAACTGCAAAAGGATTGTTCAAGTAAACATAATTTCAAGAAAGTACACACCATGTCCTTCAATATGACACCCTTTTTGGAACGATTTGCCGTTTTTTTTATTTTGACCATTTGGTTTACCTATTTACAGAACTGCCCATTTGTTACGCGAAACGCTAAGTATGACTAGCTAGAATGTCGTCTTTCACAGTCCATTGTCACCGGTAAAACAGTGAAATCTAGAGATGTTAAACAACACCTTCATAATGGTTCTCACGATGATTTTAGTTCCGAAATTTGATCGATAGACTCCTTTCAGTCAATTTAAGCAATTTGTTAGTATCCTTATTTTTCAATTATACTCATCTGGTGGATGTCGAAACGAAAAAAGCCAATGTAAATGTTAGGGGTCGAGGAATGAATACTTTGAGAGGCGTGGGACATTTACAACTATCGATAGCTGCTGCCTGGTGGAAGACCTATATAAGGACGTTCGAGAAGAAAATAATAAGGGAATAGATCGATCATAATACGAGGGCAATTAAATAAATAAATCATTGAATTAATCTAGATTTCAATTTGATTTTAAAATCAAGACTTTATAATGATCATTTGTTTGTTTTAAAACATTTGGATTGCAAATTTGAACCATTTATACAATGCCTTAAAATAGTAGACGCAATAAAAACATATGTCTTTCAAAATCAGTTATTGACAAAGGATAGTCTATAAATTCACAATGTTGTTTTACTATAACTGAGCATTTCGCGTAAATTAAGTGTTGTTTTACCACAACCGGGCATGCCTTGTAGTACGTTTCCCATTCACATTGTTATTTAAAACATGAGTTCACTGTCCTTGTGATTGCACTACAATGACAAGGTCATGACATGTGACAATGACATATTTTAAGATTGCATAGCAACGTGCTTTCTCAGCTTCTGCACCAGTTTTATGGAACCCGTTGCCGGTGCAAATCCGTAACATCCGCTCACTGAGTCTTTTTAAATCAAAACTGAAAACACATCTTTTTACATTGCCAGATGTTTAACTAATATATGACTCTGTATTATTATTATTTTTTCAACACTTTTTATATTCTAATGTGCAATATTGTGTGACAATTCAGTCTGATTCGGACCTTCCATCCATTTCGGACGCATGATCTCTTTGTGTGCGTTCGTCCGATATGTCTGGGGAGTCCGAACCACACATTGCAGTGCTGGTAACTGCTTTCTCGCTCATTGTCATGTGCTTTTTAAAAATATTTTAATGGTTTTAGTCTGCATTCTTATCATGTATTTTTGGTATTTTGTGATATTTTTCATGTAAAGCGCTTTGTCTTATTTGTAAGGCGCTATATAAACACGGTATTATTATTATTATTAAAATCAATGTCTTAATGATAGTAAAGATTTAATCCAAAGATGTATTCCTTGAAGTACGTTTCCCATTTACATTATAGTTAAAAACATGAGTTCACTGTCCTTGTGCTTGCAGTACAATGACATGGTAATGACATGTCACAATGGCATCTGTTCAGATTAAATAGAAAAATCAATGTCTTAATGAAGTTAAAGATGCATTTCAAAGATGCATTTCTTGGAGTGCATTTCCCATATACATTATAGTTAAAAACATGAGTTCACTGTCCTTGTGCTTACAGTACAATGACATGGTAATGACATGTCACAATGGCATCTTTTCAGATTAAATATCAAAATCAATGTCTTAATGAAGTTAAATATGCATTTCAAACATGCATTCCTTGGAGTGCATTTCCCATATGCATTATAGTATAAAACATGAGTTCGTTGTCTGTGTACATGATGAGTGACAACGGCATCTTTAAAGATTGCATAAATTCAGTTTCCTAATGATAATAAAGATTTATAAACCTTTGTTTTTTCTCTTTCCAGCCCGTTTATAGGGACTTTTTTATTTTATAACATACAACAATAAATTAACAAAATACAACAATAAATTAACAAAATACAAAAATAACACTACAAAAAATACATCAAATACAGACAAGGCATCAACATTCAGACGCCACAAGTGCCAGACAAAGTTTTACTATATAGGCACATAATGCTATTTTTTAAAACAATATTATGAAAACAATATTATGAAAACAATGTCAAAATCCCCCATCTTTTGTTATGGGATGCCATTTTATCATTCCGTTCTGCAATCACTTTCTCGGATTTTTCGGTCATTTTCACCAATGCTTTAAAGACATAAATACTAAGTTTCTTTTCTTCAACTCTGCATCTATAAATATAACGTTTTGCCAAAAGAATAATAATATTTTTGAAAAAGTCGAAATCTTCATTAAATAAGCCAAGACATATATTCTGATAGTTCACATTGAAAAAGATATTTAGCCCAGTATTCATCCATGCACTAAGATTGTTCCAAAAATCTTTTGTTACATTACACTCCCACATGAGATGTTTTACCGTTTTTCTATTCACTTTGCAGAAACTACAAAACTTGCATATAATTGATATACAATTATTCAGATCACTGACCACTAGGTGTTAACCTGTTAGCTATTGATTAACAAGTGCATGCCATGGATATTACAAATAATAAATCGATGCTTAATAACATTGACGTCAGCGTAGACACAATATTTTCCAGAAACAATTTTTTTCACGATTACTGAAGGAGTCGCAATTCTACAGCGTGGAATTTCCACAAATTGCACGAAACTTTGTAAGTTGGAAATCCGAGAAACCTTTATGCAGGCGAACATTCTATACTTCTATGCTTGTTTTTATTACTAAGAAATGTTGTTGTGTTTGTCATGCTACGTTTGTAATGCTAACGTTGAGTGTGTGTTTTAAGTTTGTATTGCAATCAGACGACGCTGGACATAGGCGTATTCACGAGTATTCAGGTTAAAATATGCGAACGAGGTTACCTGATCAAGTGAATGGGACGACCGCTTAACAACGGTTTAAATTCAAAAAATAGCATTTACAATTGGGATGATTAGCCATCCCGAACGGTTTTGGATTGGAAAATTTTTCTTCTAACCTATGATGAATTTTATGGGGTCATATAATCAAAATCCATTGTTACATTGAAACCAACGGAAATTCAAAATTAACGGCCGTTCGTAGCCACCGTCGTCTGATTGCAATTGCATCAGGCGGTCAGACTTGATCGGTTTGCGTAAACTGCGTAAGATCCCACAGCTCAATATACGAAGATCATTCAATATATTATACCTCCTCCTTTATAACATCGTCAGTATGAATTTCAGCCTCAAGACATTTGTCATGATTAAAACTCTGAATCATAGCTATTAGCTACACATTGATATTAAATGTCAATTGATATCTGTTTCACTTTTGTTGTAATCTGGTCAAAGCCATAGAGAGATATTGGACAACTGAAACGGAAACTTATTCTAAAAATAAATACATGGGTATCCTTTTCGGTTTTGATTGTAAGCAGTATTTTATTCTTGTAGGCTTACAAATAGTATAATAGCAACTCGAATGTACTGTTATGCTTTTAGTGAATACTGCTAATCAGTCAAATTCGTTGTTACAAGTCATGCCACAGTGATGTATAACATAGTCACTTTATAGAATAGTGAATCAGATAGAATAGTCAATCAGATAGTCATTAGTAGAAATCATCTCTTCGAGAGACTTGGAATCCCTTCATTTAGTTCTGTATATTGCAGATCTCTCAGTTCTTATGAATAGCAAGTAAAGACTTCTGTTGCGTTCCCGGTCCCTAGCAGTGGGTTAAACTTAAAGGTTGTCCTGATCTGGTTCTGGTTAATCAGAGGGCATATTTTCCCTAACAAATCAGTCACCTTTATAATTGTTTATAGTCTTTTAAAGATATTTTGAAATCTAGAACGGTTATACTTGACCGATTTGTATGTTTTGACTCTTAGAATTGGTCAAATGATCATCAAATTTAAAAGATATCCCTTCCATTTCCTTCACATTAAATAGACATTCAGTTTTCACTACATCTCCAGAAAAGTGCAACCAGTACTCGGACAAATTTACAATGAATCTGTAGTCGAGATTCAAAGCTACAATTGTGGAATATTTCATAAGACTGGCTTTCATAAGACTGGCTTAAAATACCAACATTATTGCATGGGGTAGGAGGCAAAACTTATTGAATAACCCTCATATATCAAGTTCTGTTTACCAGGAAACTTCCCATCATATTTTCAACAATGTATCAAATTTGCTCGTGTTTTTAAATGTTTACGATGTAAACGACTTTTTGTAAAAGTGGAAAAACTAGGTTGCTTCAAGCATAACTAACACCAACAATAAAAGATAACAATAACTCAAGGAATAAGAGCTACAATTGGTCCGTTTGAATCAAGTATAATCTGAAGTAGATACGTAGAGAAATCCCTCAGGTATACCGGCTAAAGTCTGCGGTAAAATGGCTGCAGAGTGTGTTTTGCTACGGTACACCAATACTACGAAAGGTATATTAGTACAAATAGCGCAGAAACCTCATATCTTCAGCAATTCGCACCGCATGGCATGTCAATCTCCTAAATGATGATATATAGAATTACAATCCCTGAACGGTTTTAATGGGAAAAAATGACGCCTTCATCTTTGACACCGAGCTCGCGGATTCAATTGAAGTAATTGAGGATGGCGAATGAATGAGATTAAAGCAGATTTCTTTTTTCACTTCATATTTAATGTCAATTGTAAATGAAAAGGAAAATGGCTATATTTAATGGTAAGAAGCCACGGGGACTTTTCATTTGTACGGATACAAATAATCAGAATTTGTTATCAGAAAAGAATATAAATTAATCATGGGACCACTCGAAAGTGAGCTATACGTGTGCGTGTGTTCGATACGATCATTTGGCTGAACTTGGCGTTATTTTATGTTGCTCTTTTGATATAAAATTGGATAGATTGAGCCCATATGTATTGGTCGAGTTATGAGTTTCTAAAAATATTGGGCGAGACGCATATTTTTAAAATTCATAGCGAAACCAATACATATTGGGCGTAAATAATCCAATTTTATCATTATTATGTTTTGGATCCAATATTATCCATTATTAATATGTTTCAGAATCTTCCGTCCTTTTCATTTACACAGAGCTTTGAACTCGAGTTAATCATGTATTGGACTGTATTTGTAAGTTTCAAAATTGGCCAACCGATTTTTTTTACCGTATTGGACAGTTTGGAATTAAAGCTTTTGATTGATTCAATGTTTTTGCTGGATTGACCCATACATTTGAAGGGTTTGAAAGTACTTTTCATAACTTACGCCGGATAAATAATTGACATATTTGTATATTTTCTATAAGAATACAAAATATGAGGATTAATATATTTTAACAAGAGAATACGGTAGAATGATAATGTTGGTATTTTTGGATGGGAAACATGATGAAAAACTATCTTTTTCTTTACTAGTCAATTAGCCCCTACCGTCGTTATAATATAACCCCCTATTTAACTCAATGGAACAGTCGAAATTAACATCCTGAACTGACAAGTGAAAACAGTAAACAACAAGATGGCCGATACCTGTGGTAAAATTTGTGTGGAGCTGAGGTTCCATCATAATTACTCATGAAAAAGGGTAAATACAATAAACATGGACAAGGTAAATTAATGCAAACAGTGTGAAATACTCTTTGGCTAAAAAAATTGTACTTTTGGTCTTTTGATAGTGGGTTTAAAACTAGGAGAATTTATAGCCTTTTTACTAGGCCTAAAAGTAAAGCTTCTTATTTTCATTTCCGATTTTTGTGCTGGCAGTTTTAGACCTAAATTCCCCTAATATTTTCATGATGTTTACACATTCCGATGAAAAAAATCAAATTACAATGATTTAGTTCGTCATTTAAAACAGATTTTGATAGCATGTTTACAGTCTTCTTGTTGTAATTCCAGACAAAAAATACACCCTAAATAAGCTTATTTTTATTTGTGATTTGTATGCAGGCCTAAGTGAAGAAGTCAAAGCTCCCGATTTACCATTCAAAATGAGCCAGTGTCTTATTTATTGATGCATTAATGTTATTTTAGGAGTATATTGAAATGTAACACAGATGCAAAACGGCAACAATCACCCCACTTTGAGTGAAGGCCTAGCCCTAGATGATATGATGCTAGCGCGGCCTAGACCTATACTTCATAGGATTTTTGACAAATGGATGGCTATCCTATTTCACATAAATTACTGTGCATATATTTAACAAGCATGTCTTTGATTTGAGTCAGATTCTCAAGACATAATAATGTAAATATTGGATTCCTCTTTTTCGGGCGATACAGTATAAATTGTTTTGGAGGGGAAATTGGTTTGGAGGGAAAATTGAACTCACCTCCGGCTCGTCCAATTTTTTTTTTTAAGGCTTAACTAATTTTCACTGTATCACCCTCAAGTCATCCAATATTGTGCCATTATTATGCAGTTTGAATCTTCCGTCCTATACTTGCAATGCATTAGTAAAGACCTATTACTCTACAAATCATGTCACGGGAGCGATATTGGTGGACCAATATCCTTCGAACTTGGTCAGTTGGTTACCTGCCTCTTTAATATATTTAAAGCTTACGCACGAATCCACTAAAAGCGTGTGCTAATACACCGTTTGTATCGACCGCATGTGTAGCGTGCAGAAAATGCAGTAGAGACTAATGTTTCCGGGGCTTTTGCATTATTGATGCTCTCTCGATAATGGCGTCGGGATGAACAGTTTCGAATGTAGGCTACAGACTTTTATTTTACGGGGTTTTTTTTAAATATCTCAAGTAGGCCTTAGTCAGATTCTCACTGCATAATAATGATAAAATTGGATGGATTTTTTCGCATGATACTCAAATATATTTATTTGTGATTTGTATGCAGGCCTAAGTGAAGAAGTCAAAGCTCCCGATTTACCATTCAAAATGAGTCAGTGTCTTATTTATTGATGCATTAATGTTATTTTAGGAGTATATTGAAATGTAACACAGATGCAAAACGGCAACAATCACCCCACTTTGAGTGAAGGCCTAGCCCTAGATGATATGATGCTAGCGCGGCCTAGACCTATACTTCATAGGATTTTTGACAAATGGATGGCTATCCTATTTCACATAAATTACTGTGCATATATTTAACAAGCATGTCTTTGATTTGAGTCAGATTCTCAAGACATAATAATGTAAATATTGGATTCCTCTTTTTCGGGCGATACAGTATAAATTGTTTTGGAGGGGAAATTGGTTTGGAGGGAAAATTGAACTCACCTCCGGCTCGTCCAATTTTTTTTTTTAAGGCTTAACTAATTTTCACTGTATCACCCTCAAGTCATCCAATATTGTGCCATTATTATGCAGTTTGAATCTTCCGTCCTATACTTGCAATGCATTAGTAAAGACCTATTACTCTACAAATCATGTCACGGGAGCGATATTGGTGGACCAATATCCTTCGAACTTGGTCAGTTGGTTACCTGCCTCTTTAATATATTTAAAGCTTACGCACGAATCCACTAAAAGCGTGTGCTAATACACCGTTTGTATCGACCGCATGTGTAGCGTGCAGAAAATGCAGTAGAGACTAATGTTTCCGGGGCTTTTGCATTATTGATGCTCTCTCGATAATGGCGTCGGGATGAACAGTTTCGAATGTAGGCTACAGATTTTTATTTTACGGGGTTTTTTTTAAATATCTCAAGTAGGCCTTAGTCAGATTCTCACTGCATAATAATGATAAAATTGGATGGATTTTTTCGCATGATACTCAAATATATTGGTCTCGCTATGGGTTTTAAAAATATTATGCTCGACTACGTCTCGCACAATAATTTTTTAAACTCATAGCTCGACCAATATCTTTGTTTATCACGCTCAATCCATCCATTTTAAATCAAACTTGGACACCTCAAAACATAATAATGTGCAATTATGGCTATTAATATCAAAATCTGAGTATCTTCTGCATATCAGGAGCTGCGCAACTAGGGCGGGACAGAGTGGTAACTTCCCAATCCTGGAAACATGGGAGACATGTGAATAGGGAATATAGACCAAAAAAGAGATGGTCAATAGAGAAAAGGTGGGAAAAGAAAGGGAAAAGGGGGACGAATATAGACAAATAAAGAGAGACAGACTGGTGCATAAAATAAACACCATTCAATTGATGTCACAGAGTTGTTAATACGTATCAAATACGATGTATATTTCACCATATCATACCTCTTGTATCAGAAAATTAAGAATCTTATGATTTCTGAATTAAGATTTCTAAATCGAAATATATGATTTGTTTGTTTGTTTAGACGCCTTTGGATTGCAGCTTTGGAATCCTTAATGCAATGCACTCAAAAACTAGAAGCAATAAAAACCTATGACGTTCATAACAGTTCTTGATAAAGCATGGTCTATAACCAGGCATTTCTTGTGATCAGACTGTTGTTTTACCATAACCGGGTATTCCTTATGCAATTAAAGTGTTGTTTTATCATAACCGGGCATTCCGTGTATTTAGAGTGTTGCTTTACCATAACCGGGCATTCCTTAAGTAATTAAAGCGTTGTTTTATAATAACCGGGGATTCGTTGCTATTAGGGTGTTGTTTTACCATAACCGGGTATTCCTTGTAATTAGGGTGTTGTTTTACCAGAACCGGGCATTCCTTAAGTAATTAAAGTATTGTTTTACGCTAACCCGGCAATCCTTGTAATTAAAGGGTTGTTTTACCATAATCGGGCATTCCTTGTAATTAGAGTATTGTTTTACGCTAACCGGATATTCCTTGTATATAATTTTAATGCCCAGTTATAGTGAAACAACACTTTAAAAAGTTTTGTTTTACATTAACTGGGCAATCCTTATTATTAGAGTTCACGCCACCAAATGGTTTCCCTATGCGTTTACATGTAAAATGGTGGTTACAAAAAAAAACATTTCCTCGCTTATATACAATTTGACATTTTCTTTAAATTTCATGATATCTTTGATCATTTAATCAAATATTGTATCCCAGAAAGTTCAGAGGAATTAGCCCCTAGAGTTGGACAACTGGTGTTGCGCCCTCATTTATCAGAAAAGGTTGAGAAATGTTGCCAGAACATTTACAATCAAAAAAACCTTCAAAATGCATTGAAAATATTTCTTTTTGCACTGTGGTATTAGATAATAGTCCTATAATCAGGAATAAACTACAACTTTAATCATTTAGGATCATTAAGTACCATTTCTGATTCATTCTATAATCATTGGGCCGCAGGATGCCCAGCTGATAAAAAAAAGAAGTTTGATTGACTTCTGCAAGGACTGAAATTAATTACTGGTGTGGAATCATTAGAGTGTTGTTTTACGCTAACCGGGCATTCCTTGTAATTCAAGTTTTGTTTAACCATAACCGGACATTCCTTGAAATAATAGTGTTGTTATATCATAACCAGGCATTCCTTGTTATTAGAGTGTTGTTTTACCCTAACCGGGCATTCTTTGTAGTAAGAGTGTCGTTATATCATAACCGGACATTCCTTGTAGTAAGAGTGTTGTTATATCATAACCGGGCATTCCTTGTAATTAGAATGTTGTTTTACCATAACCGGCCATTCCTTGTAATTAGAATGTTGTTTTACCATAACCGGGCATTCCTTGTAATTAGAATGTTGTTTTACCATAACCGGGCATTCCTTGTAATTAGAATGTTGTTTTACCATAACTGGACATTCCTTGTAGTAAGAGTGTTGTTATTTTATAACCGGGCATTCCTTGTAATTAGAGTCTTTTTTGACGAGAACCGGGCATTCCTTGTTATTCAGAGTGTTGTTTTACGCTAACCAGGCATTCCTTGTAATTAGAATGTTGTTTTACCATAACCGGGCATTCCTTGTAATTAGAATGTTGTTTTACCATAACTGGACATTCCTTGTAGTAAGAGTGTTGTTATTTTATAACCGGGCATTCCTTGTAATTAGAGTCTTTTTTGACGAGAACCGGGCATTCCTTGTTATTCAGAGTGTTGTTTTACGCTAACCAGGCATTCCTTGTAATTAGAATGTTGTTTTACCATAACCGGGCATTCCTTGTAATTAGAATGTTGTTTTACCATAACCGGCCATTCCTTGTAATTAGAATGTTGTTTTACCATAACCGGGCATTCCTTGTAATTAGAATGTTGTTTTACCATAACCGGGCATTCCTTGTAATTAGAATGTTGTTTTACCATAACCGGGCATTCCTTGTAATTAGAATGTTGTTTTACCATAACCGGGCATTCCTTGTAATTAGAATGTTGTTTTACCATAACCGGCCATTCCTTGTAATTAGAGTGTTGTTTTACCATAACTGGGCATTCCTTGTAATTAGAGTGTTGTTTTACCATAACTGGACATTCCTTGTAATTAGAGTGTTGTTTGACAAGAACCGGGCATTCCTTGTAATTAGAGTGTTATTTGACAAGAACCGGGCATTCCTTGTAACTAGAGTGTTGTTTTACCATAACCGGGCATTCCTTGTAATTCCTTGTTTGACGAGAACCGGACATTCCTTGTTATTCAGAGTTTTGTTTTACGCTAACCGGGCATTCTTTGCAATTAAAGTGTTGTTTTACAATAACTGGACATTCCTTGTAGTAAGAGTGTTGTTTTTTTATAACCGGACATTCCTTGTAATTAGAATGTTGTTTTACCATAACGGGGCATTCCTTGTTATAAGAGATTGGTTATATCATAAACGGGCATTCCTTGTAAATAAAGTTTTGTTTTACCATAAGATTCTACACCAGTAAATAATGTCAGTCATTGCAGAAGTTAATCAACCTTTTTTTTGGCTGTGGCCAAATGATTATAGAATTAATCAGAAATGGTACTTATGCTCCTAAATGATTCAAGTTGTAGTTTAATCCTAGTTTAGGACTATTACCTAATACCACAGTGCAAAAAGAAATATTTCAATGCATTTTGTATGTTTTTTGGATGCATTTTGATTGTAAAATAATGTTCTGGTAACATTTTGAACTTTTTCTGATAAATGAGGGCGCTACACCAGTTGTCCAACTCTAGGGTCTAATTTCTCGGAACTTTCGGGGAGACCATATATAATTGTTTTGATTAAATTATCAAAGATATCATGAAATTTAAGGAAATGTCAAATTGAGAAATCCAGTCGCTTTATAAGCGAGGAAATGGGCTTTTTGTAACCACCAATTTACATGTAAACGCATAGGGAAACCATTTGGTTGCGTGAAATCATAACTGGACATTCCTTGAAATAATAGTATTGTTATATCATAACCGGGCATGCCTTGTTATTAGAGTGCTGTTTTACCATAACCGGGCATTCTTTGTAATAAGAGTGTCGTTATATCATAACCGGGCATTCCTTGTAGTAAGAGTGTTGTTTTACCATAACCGGACATTCCTTGTAATAAGAGTGTCGTTATACCATAACCGGACATTCCTTGTAGTAATAGTGTTGTTATATCATAACCGGATATTCCTTGTAATTAGAGTGTTGTTTTACCATAACCGGGCATTCCTTGTAATTAGAGTGTTGTTTTACCATAACCGAGCATTCCTTGTAATTAGAGTGTTGTTTTACCATAACCGGGCATTCCTTGTAATTAGAGTGTTGTTTTACCCTAACCGGGCATTCTTTGTAGTAAGAGTGTCGTTATATCATAACCGGACATTCCTTGTAGTAATAGTGTTGTTATATCATAACCGGATATTCCTTGTAATTAGAGTGTTGTTTTACCATAACCGGGCATTCCTTGTAATTAGAGTGTTGTTTTACCATAACCGAGCATTCCTTGTAATTAGAGTGTTGTTTTACCATAACCGGGCATTCCTTGTAATTAGAGTGTTGTTTTACCATAACCGGGCATTCCTTGTAGTAAGAGTGTCGTTATATCATAACCGGACATTCCTTGTAGTAATAGTGTTGTTATATCATAACCGGATATTCCTTGTAATTAGAGTGTTGTTTTACCATAACCGGGCATTCCTTGTAATTAGAGTGTTGTTTTACCATAACCGGGCATTCCTTGTAATTAGAGTGTTGTTTTACCATAACCGGGCATTCCTTGTAATTAGAGTGTTGTTTTACCATAACCGGGCATTCCTTGTAGTAAGAGTGTCGTTATATCATAACCGGACATTCCTTGTAGTAAAAGTGTTGTTATATCATAACCGGATATTCCTTGTAATTAGAGTGTTGTTTTACCATAACCGGGCATTCCTTGTAATTAGAGTGTTGTTTTACCATAACCGGGCATTCCTTGTAATTAGAGTGTTGTTTTACCATAACCGGGCATTCCTTGTAATTAGAGTGTTGTTTTACCATAACCGGGCATTCCTTGTAGTAAGAGTGTTGTTTTACCATAACCGGATATTCCTTGTAATTAGAATGTTGTTTTACCATAACCGGGCATTCCTTGTAATTAGAGTGTTGTTTTACCATAACCGGGCATTCCTTGTAATTAGAGTGATGTTTTACCATAACCGGGCATTCCTTGTAATTAGAGTGTTGTTTTACCATAACCGGGCATTCCTTGTTATAAGAGTGTGGTTATATCATAACCGGACATTCCTTGTAGTAAGAGTGTTGTTATATCATAACCGGACATTCCTTGTAATTAGAATGTTGTTTTACCATAACCGGACATTCCTTGTAGTAAGAGTGTTGTTATTTCATAACCGGACATTCCTTGTAGTAAGAGTGTTGTTATATCATAACCGGGCATTCCTTGTAGTAAGAGTGTTGTTATATCATAACCGGGCATTTCTTGTAGTAAGAGTGTTGTTATATCATAACCGGACATTCCTTGTAGTAAGAGTGTTGTTATTTCATAACCGGACATTCCTTGTAATTAGAATGTTGTTTTACCATAACCGGGCATTCCTTGTAGTAAGAGTGTTGTTTTACCACAACCGGGCATTCCTTGTAATTAGAGTGTTGTTTTACCATAAACGGCCATTCCTTGTAATTAGAGTGTTGTTTTACCATAACCGGGCATTCCTTGTTATAAGAGTGTGGTTATATCATAACCGGACATTCCTAAGAGTGTTGTTATATCATAACCGGAAATTCCTTGTAATTAGAATGTTGTTTTACCATAACCGGGCATTCCTTGTAACTAGAGTGTTGTTCTACCATAACCGGGCATTCCTTGTAATTCCTTGTTTGACGAGAACCGGGCATTCCTTGTTATTCAGAGTGTTGTTTTACGCTAACCGGGCATTCTTTGCAATTAAAGTGTTGTTTTACCATAACTGGTCATTCCTTGTAATAAGAGTGTTGTTATATCATAGCCGGACATTCCTTGTAGTAAGAGTGTTGTTATATCATAACCGGAAATTCCTTGTAATTAGAATGTTGTTTTACCATAACCGGGCATTCCTTGTAACTAGAGTGTTGTTCTACCATAACCGGGCATTCCTTGTAATTCCTTGTTTGACGAGAACCGGGCATTCCTTGTTATTCAGAGTGTTGTTTTACGCTAACCGGGCATTCTTTGCAATTAAAGTGTTGTTTTACCATAACTGGTCATTCCTTGTAATAAGAGTGTTGTTATATCATAGCCGGACATTCCTTGTAGTAAGAGTGTTGTTATATCATAACCGGATATTCCTTGTAATTAGAGTGTTGTTTTACCATAACCGGACATTCCTTGTAGTAAGAGTGTTGTTATATCATAACCGGACATTCCTTGTAATTAGAATGTTGTTTTACCATAACCAGTCATTCCTTGTAATAAGAGTGTTGTTATATCATAACCGGGCATTCCTTGTAGTAAGAATGGTGTTTTACCATAACCGGGCATTCCTTGTTATAAGAGATTGGTTATATCATAAACGGGCATTCCTTGTAATTAAAGTTTTGTTTTACCATAAGATTCTACACCAGTAAATAATGTCAGTCATTGCAGAAGTTAATCAACCTTTTTTTATCAGCTGGGCATCCTGTGGCCAAATGATTATAGAATTAATCAGAAATGGTACTTATTGCTCCTAAATGATTCAAATTGTATTTTAATCCTAGTTTAGGACTATTACCTAATACCACAGTGCAAAAAAAAATATTTTCAATGCATTTTGTATGTTTTTTGGATGCATTTTGATTGTAAATGTTCTGGTAACATTTTTCGATTTTTTTCTGATAAATGAGGGCGCTACACCAGTTGTACCAACTCTAGGGTCTAACTTCTCGGAACTTTCGGGGAGACCATATATAATTGTTTTGATTAAATTATCAAAGATATCATGAAATTTAAGGAAAATGTCAAATTGAGAAATCCAGTCGCTTTATAAGCGAGGAAATGGGCTTTTTGTAACCACCAATTTGCATGTAAACGCATAGGGAAACCATTGGTGGCGTGAAATCATAACTGGACATTCCTTGAAATAATAGTGTTGTTATATCATAACCGGGCATTCCTTGTAATTAGAGTGTTGTTTTACCATAACCGGGCATTCCTTGTTATTAGAGTGTTGTTTTACCATAACCGGGCATTCCTTGTAGTAAGAGTGTCGTTATATCATAACCGGGCATTCCTTGTAGTAAGAGTGTCGTTATATCATAACCGGACATTCCTTGTAGTAAGAGTAATGTTATATCATAACTGGGCATTCCTTGTTATTAGAATGGTGTTTTACCATAACCGGGCATTCCTTGTTATAAGAGATTGGTTATATCATAACCGGACATTCCTTGTAGTATGAGTGTGGTTATATCATAACCGGGCATTCCTTGTAATTAGAATGTTGTTTTACCATAACTGGACATTCCTTGTAATTAGAGTGTTGTTTTACCATAACCGGGCATTCCTTGTAATTAGAGTGTTGTTTTACCATAACCGGGCATTCCTTGTAGTAAGAGTGTCGTTATATCATAACCGGGCATTCCTTGTAGTAAGAGTGTCGTTATATCATAACCGGACATTCCTTGTAGTAAGAGTGTTGTTATATCATAACTGGGCATTCCTTGTTATTAGAATGGTGTTTTACCATAACCGGGCATTCCTTGTTATAAGAGATTGGTTATATCATAACCGGACATTCCTTGTAGTAAGAGTGTGGTTATATCATAACCGGGCATTCCTTGTAATTAGAATGTTGTTTTACCATAACTGGACATTCCTTGTAATAAGAGTGTTGTTATATCATAATCGGACATTCCTTGTAATAATAGTGTTGTTATATCATAACCGGACATTCCTTGTAATTAGAATGTTGTTTTACCATAACCGGGCATTCCTTGTAATTAGAGTGTTGTTTTACCATAACCGGCCATTCCTTGTAATAAGAGTGTTGTTTTACCATAACCGGGCATTCCTTGTAATTAGAGTGTTGTTTTACCATAACCGGGCATTCCTTGTAATTAGAGTGTTGTTTTACCATAACCGGGCATTCCTTGTAATAAGAGTGTTGTTTTACCATAACCGGGCATTCCTTGTAATTAGAGTGTTGTTTTACCATAACCGGGCATTCCTTGTAATTAGAGTGTTGTTTTACCATAACTGGACATTCCTTGTAATTAGAGTGTTGTTTTACCATAACCGGGCATTCCTTGTAATTCCTTGTTTGACGAGAACCGGGCATACCTTATTATTCAGAGTGTTGTTTTACGCTATCCGGGCATTCCTTGTAATTTAAGTGTTGTTTTACCATAACTGGACATTCCTTGTAATAAGAGTGTTGTTCTACTATAACCGGGCATTCCTTGTAATTAGAGTCTTTTTTGACGAGAACCGGGCATTCCTTGTTATTCAGAGTGTTGTTTTACGCTAACCGGGCATTCTTTGCAATTAAAGTGTTGTTTTACCAGAACTGGACATTCCTTGTAATAAGAATGTTGTTTTACCATAACCGGGCATTCCTTGTAATTAGAATGTTGTTTTACCATAACCGGGCATTCCTTGTAATTAGAATGTTGTTTTACCATAACCGGGCATTCCTTGTTATTAGAGAGTTGTTTTACCATAACCGGGCATTCCTTGTAGGAAGAGTGTTATAATATCGTAATACTAACGTTGAGTGTGTTTTGCAAATCTTTGTAAAAGGATTAGAACAAGCAATCAAAACAATCTAGTGGAAATGTAGATAGCTTCAAACATCACTTAACATCTTGAATGTCCGCTTAGAAAGCTTCCTACATGAAACATGATATCTCTGTATTACAATTTGGGTATTGAATTTCATACTACATACACACGTTATAATCATAACATATTTAAATACTTGCGGTTAGTGGGAACACATTTTAATGCACTGCTATCAGTATATTATCAGATAGAAACAATAATGCTGATAAATATGGTAAGGTATAAAAGGTGTAAAAGCATAATTATATCATTGATAATAATAATAATAATCGTTGTATATATTGACACATGGAAACTTGTAGAAAGCTGACTGATGGCAATGACTTGGCATTACTCTTTTAAGTATTTTAAAAAGCCATGAAATGTTCTTTTCCGTGTCGCTCCGCTGTAATTGATACTAAGCAGTGGATGTCTCTGACCCTCATCAGTTGTATCATTAACTAAAATGTGTAAGATCCTTTCTGCAACGTGCCCAATCTGTTTCAGATTTGACCGCTGGAAAAATCATTGTCCGATAAGATACCTGTAATCAACTTGGTACGTATGAGCAAAAGGTCAGATTTAAATGGTCAATGGTGACAGTTGATGGTCAGAGAAACATGCTGATAATTATAATTAAATTGAAGTTGGCTATGCAAGAGGTATCACGGTGTCCATAATTAAATTGTGATGGTGCAAATGTAATAAAAAATGCCCCATATATCGAGGGGCGTTGTGCCATAAAGCGAGTCTACAATTGCTGCCATGTGCTTTACGTTGAACCCTCGATAAGAAGTTAACATGTAGATAAATCAGGTAAAACAATTCAACTTAACGTTACTTCAAGGTCATAATGTGCTATAGTGGTCAGGTGTTATATACATCTCATGCAGACTTCCAAAAACACAACCATACAAATGACAGGTGAAGTCTTGTATACCACGGTACAACAATGGGCAGACTTGTTTATCGAATAATAAAAACAAAATGCGAAAGGTGGTTTATTTAACATCCTCCCTGGGGATATTTAAAACATGTCATATATTGTACCGCGTTCAGCACAGTGTGGTCAAGTGATTATACCCATTCTTCGCACTGATCGTGCCATTTGTCAGTAAAAAAAACCTAAAGATTATTTATATAATTGACAGACACTCTGGCATTTACAGTGAATAATGTTAATATAAATCAAATCAGGTTTATAAGAGGCCAGCGGTGCCCTGCCGTATTGGACGTAAGTAGTTCAATTGGCTGATTGAGTAGCTTTATCCAATCAAGTCAATCTGAGGCTGGGAACTATTAAATCATGTCTATACGTACTTAATGTGACAGCGGAAATTTAAAAGATCAAAACATTTGAAACCTTTTCGAGTCGGAATGGGGTACCGATCCTAAAGGGTCCTGTAGCACATGTCTGTATCATAAGACATTTAAGGACCTGCTTGTTAGGATTGATATGGTTATACTGCTTATCAAACCAAAAATAGAATAGAGTAAGAATGAAATAATACTAGTACTGATACATACATTACCTCAAGAATAACAGCGAGAATCTTTACAATACAATTAATTCGTTTGACACAAGGCTAAACATATATTGTCCGTAAAAATCCAACATAAGCAATTTTCTTTTTCATGACAATTTGTACGCTGAGATATTACTTTGGCGTCATGGAAAGTATACTTTCTGTCCCAGATACTGGTACCAGTATCGTTCAATACTGGAACATAAAGGTTGCCAGTATCGCCCAATACTGGAACATCAAAACGTTCCAGTATCGGTCGATACTGATACATGTGCTACCAGTGATATTTGTCCCGGTACATAATTATGTTCAAGTATCGCCCGATACTGGAACATTTTGCCAATATCGGCCAACGATACTGGAACACTGACTTTTGTACCAGTATCGGACGATACTAGTACATAGTACAGTATAGAATTTGGGACTTAAAGTACACTTTTCTACCTTATTGCCACGATATATAGCACAACATGCCACTGTCTAGATGGGATGATAGGTGCTATGAATGACCCAACATTGACCTCTAAATTATGACTTTCTGCGATGTGATGCAACATCTTTCCTTGGTCTCATGTAAAAGTCTATAAGAAAAGTGACATTTACGCTGGAACCTATAATGTATCAATTTCTCAGCTCCTCGTTGTGTTTAAAAATATGTTATTATATGAAGAGGTTTTTTGCAAAAGGGCCTGCAAACGCTTTGGCTCTTATTGATAAAAAGTCAAAAAAACTGTTTCTAAATATTCAAGTTGAGGAATTGAAAAACTGAATGGATTATGAAAGAGGAACACTACATACTAATTTAAATTAAAATAAATTGTGCTAGTTTTCAATTTTTTTTAAATCATGTTTACATTTTTTGAAAATTTGGAAGTTACAGTTACATAGAGAAAAAATACCACACAAAAAATTATTTTAATCATTTAAAAAAAAAGGTTTGATATAGAAATGTATAGGTCACAATCTGTATCCCGATTTGATTCTGGATACAGGCCCTTTTGCAACAAAACAACAATTTCAATGGCTGTTTACAATGAGATGTAGGTCTTTTTGAAAAAATGACTTTGTTTCCTTGAAACATATTATTTTTCCCTATACATTTCTATATCAAACTCATTTTTGAAAAAAATGCACCATAGCCCTTTTGCAACAAAGCTCTTCATATATAAGATAAGATAGTCAATGGAAATAAAAGACCTCTTCATTTTTGACATCAGCCCTCGTGGATTCAATTGAAGTGGTTAAGTATATAGCGAATGGCTGCGATAGAAGATATGTCAAGTGAAATGAAAAATGAAATGGCGATATTAATGGTAAGAGGCCTGAGGGACTTTTCATTTGTGCAGTTATAAGTAAATCAGAATTGGTTATGGGGATAGAATACAAATTAATCTTGGGACCACTTTATTGTTTATTGCGATACGTGAGACTGCTTTGCGATGGGATGATTGGTTGAACTTGGCGTTATTTTATGTTGCTCTTTTGTGCAGTCATGGCTGTTGTCATCAAAATTCGATTAGCTTCTCATGTCAGGAGTTATACGCAGCGGTAGGCAGGATGGTAACTTCGCCATCTTGGAAAAATTGGGCTGACGACAAAATAGATGGTGAGGAAAGACGGAAAAGGTTGTAACGTCAATACAGTAAAAAAAGAGGAAAGTTCAATTTGGGCTGTTCCATTAAACTCGGCTTGGCCTCTTGTTATAGAAAAACGAGTCGCGATATAGTTGGTACTTACTATCACACTCTCAGGCACGTAATATTTGTGTACCATCTCATTTAAAGTAAAAACATAACAGGAAAGTTCCTAATGAAAATCGCTCGCTCCCGCTATTTATCTTCTGAAAACCATTGTGAAGAAGTGAAAACGCCCAAGATTTATCATCCATTAAGATCTTTTGTAAGTAGTGCGACTTTTTTCACGTGCGTAATGATTTCCTGTTCTTAAAATGTGCTGTTTGATTGATATATCTGCCTTGTTAAGGGAACATCAAATAATCGTAGTTCTATCACGACAAGCACGTTAAGGGAACACCAAAATAGTTCTATAACGTCAAGCATCAATGTCATCTTTCTCAGTACACATTGATATGGCATGTGTTCTGAAGATGTGTACGAGCTTATCGGCTTAAGCTTCAAACTGATTCTTGGCACTCTGTGTCTTTTGGTATTTCATATTTGAGTTTATTTCCGAATAGTGTTGGATAGACTCTGTTCAGCCATTATAAGCAAAGGTATCATTCCTTTTCAAATATACATCCGGATGTCAAAAACAAGCCAACGTAAAATGTAGGGGTCGTCGAATGGATACTTTTGAGACGTGGGCCATTTACATATTTCGATAGCTGATTTGTGTTAGACCTATTTAGTATAGGGACATTCGAGAAGAAAATGATGAGTGAATATATCGATCATAACACGGGAACAATAATTGGAAAAAACATCTGAAGAAAGATCTTCCGATAACAATGGAGGGTCATATGATTAACCTATCGTTGAAAAGGAGCATTACAGGGACAAATCCGAGACCAATATTCCTAAGGTATGTTAGTCTCAGGTAAAATATAAGTTCCCTGTATCTTATTGAAGGCGTGCGTGTCAACAAACGCACCTTCATGGTTTAGAGAATAATTACTGCGTAACAACTGTTTTCGTGAATTTGTTTTAAAATCAGAGGTTTTTATTCTGGTCTGAGGAATTGTCCCGAGGGGCGCAGCCCCCGAGGGACAATTCCGAATGACCAGAACAAAACCCGAGGATTTCAAAACAAATTCACGAAAACAGTTGTTAAGCAGTCATTATTCTCATTCATTACTAAAAAAGATGCATATTTTATCCAAATCGTTGATTTGTACCGATATAATCTTGCAAATAATTAATTAGTTTTCTGTTTATTTTGTCCACCCCTTCTTAGTTATTGAAACAGTCCAAGTCGGGTCATCCCCTCATTAACATTTTTATCATTCAACCAATCAGAAATAAGCTTTAATCGTGTTTCCTCATAATTCATTGAATATTCAGTTTAGGGGCGTGATGCGTTAATTTGATTGGTCAGTCAGTGAGCAAAACAATGGAACACTTTGGCGCAGTACTTTCGGGCAATTATTAGTAACCCGCGCTCGGCGTGCGCGTTCTCATCTAACGATTAATTTGATTGGAACGCACTTGGTACGCAGCTATCACGATTATTCATGAAGTAATGAATAAATATCAATATTTATTTTTAATATTGATGATTTTATACTTCTTTCAAAAGTCTTTACACAGCAAAAAGGTTGAGCAAAATAAATACGTACAAACATACATCTGATAGATTAATTGTCGTATACTGTTCGAAGTATCGTACATCAATGCACCTCATCAACATATGAAATTTATAAACGCAAAGTGAAAATCTCCTTGATTTGATTTTAATTCCTTTTATTTTGTCTAAGGTTATATTAACCACCAGGGCTCAAATTACATCGCGGCCATTGCCGCGATGCCCTCGCATCTGGCCGCGATGCCCTCGGATCAGTAAAAAATTCACGGCCATAATGGCCGTGCCCTATTTTTAACAGTGTCCGTGTGCCCTTTTGGCTCGCGGTTGGGGGTTCCGATAAACTTAACTTTGATCAAATTATTCCAAGTTCAATCCGATTTTGAAAGGTGCAATGTGCTTTAAAATTTTACAAAAATGACGATGTGACAGTCCATTCGAGGTGTAAAAGTTTTGATCTATCTAATGGTTGTTTTTAAACATGTATCCACCTTGTCTCTAGCTACGCAATTGCTCACTGCTCTGCTTTCCAACAGCAACGCACATATATAACATCACAAATTCACAACATGACAATGATACAGTATTAAAATATGTTGATTTACAAAATAAACAGACTGTCTCGTTTCATGCTGTAAAGTATTTAATAAAATTCCTAGTGAAGTTTACATGTACAATTATGGTATAAATAATGTAATATAAAATGGCCTTGGTGCCCTTTCATTCCAATATTGGTTTGGCCTTGGTGCCCCAGAACATGGCCTTGATGCCCTTCGAAATGTGTTATTTTTAAGGCCAAAGTGGCCGTGCCCCTAAATTGACGAAATTTGAGGCCTGTTAACCACGCTATTATTGTTTTATAGACCACTGACTTGTGTCGATTGGAAATTAAAGTTGACAGAAAATTTAGATTATTAATTTTTCCAAGAATATTTTACAGAAAGTAACGTGAGGACACGTACGAGTCAGGATATATCTGAGGACAATTACATTAATACAACGTGGCAGGTTGTCTAACGATTGCAATTAAAGTTGTAAATAAAATAACTTTAACGTCATTTGTTTTATTTTTGTTAGTTTATTGTATAGCTAGCACGGGCTAGCGCATTGTATAATTATATATTAAAACGTTAAACCAACCACAAGATAATCAATAATGTTAGAAAACGTTCATATACAACAAATTTACAACCACTTTACAAGGTGCGACGTTGTAAAAACATCTTTTTTTCTGACGTTGATTCATATTCTTATTAGAGAGTAGAGTTAAATACGTTGTATCTCTAAGGTTAGAAAGGCCTTGTGACCCTGTCCATATCACATTGTATAATTATCTAATTTAATCGAAATATAATGTAAAAGCTGAATGAAAACTGCCACAAAAATAGCCTGTGTAAGTAAATGTAATAAATATAAGAGGACCTGACGTTTCGATTCTAACAGAATCTTTATGAAGGTAAAATGATAGAATACAACATACACAACATACAGTTAAGCCCACAATTATTCATACCCCTTGAAAAATATGAGTTTTTGCGTTTTTCTCATATCTATACCAGCTGGAGTGGTGGAACTTTCGCTTAACACTAAAGACAATTAGTTTGAAAGTACACACCGATATATTTGGGCTCAACATTTTTTGCATAACAATAGAATTGAACAAGAATTGTGTTTTTATGCCTGTCCAAAATTATTCATACCCCATACCAGGTCTCAGGATTGAGGCCACTTTTTGTGATAATACACATGTTTTTGACATTTCAAACATTCGTTAAATTGTGTGATAGGCTTTTATATTGTTATGCAATTATTCCATGATGTGTGCATACAATGTGGATGCATTACAAATGTGTCCTATTGAATGTACAGTGAGGGATATTATAGGACAACATTCTAGCTCTTTGACAGCATGGCGAAGAAGATCAAATAAATTTTTTGTGCATATTGTGAATGCTCACAAAGAGGGGAAAGGCTACAGAGCTATTTCGAAACAATTCCAAGTGCAAGAATCCACCATACAAAGCATAATTAGGAAGAACAAGGCGTTCAACTCACTAAAAGCATTGAAGGATGCAGTCGGAAGCCAGCGGTGTCCCCTTGTTTGGCAAGAAAAGTATTGCGAAAGGCTAACAACAATCCAAAGATCACCATCAATGCTCTCCTGAACAACCTTGGCAATTATTGGACCAAGATATCATGGCAGACACTCCAGCATATATGGCACATGAGAGGTCTCCATGGAGGCCAACCAAGAAAGACTTTACTCCGTGAAAGGGACACAGAGAAACTTGTCTTGCATCTTAAACAACCCCAACACTGAAGACCAAAAACTTGGATCTTTGTCCACAAGTGCTCTTGCAAATGCTAGATGGTTTCACATTGTCTTTTTTCAGGAGTAGAGTCTTTCTTGGTCGGAGTCCATGGAGAACTCTTGTGTACTATGTCTGCTGGAGTGTCTGCCTTAATATCTTGGTCCAAGACTCACCAAGGTTGTTCAGGAGAGCATTGACGGTGATATGTGGATTGTTGTTGGCCTTTCACCACACTTTTCATGTCAAACAAGAGGACACTGTTGGCTTCCGACCGTGTTCTTCAGGGTTTTTAACTGATTTGAACTGATATTAACTGTCTTGTTCTTCCTAGTTATGCTTTATATGGTAGAATTTGGCCCTTGAAATTGCTTCGAAATAGCATTGTAGCCTTTCTCCTCTTTGTGAGCATTCACAATGCACAAAAAAGGGCCTCACTGAGTTATTTGATCTCCTTTGCCATGCTGTCAAAGAGCTAGAGTGTTGTCCTATAATATCCCTCACTGTACATTCAATAGGACAAATTTGTAATGCATCCACATTGTATGCACACACCATGGAATAATTGCATAACAATATAAAAGCCTATCACACAATATAAAGAATGTTTGGAATGTCACAAACATGTGTATTATCACAAAAAGTGGCCTCAATCCTGAGACTTTGTATGGGGTATGAATAATTTTGGACAGGCATAAAAACACAATTCTTGTTCAATTCTATTGTTATGCAAAAATGTTGAGCCCAAATATATTGATTTGTACTTGCAAACTAATTGCCTTTAGTGTAAAGCGAAAGTTCCACCACTCCAGCTGGTATAGATATGAGAAAAACGCAAAAACTCATATTTTTCAAGGGGTATGAATAATTGTGGGCTTAACTGTATATATAAACAGGGGCAACAAAAGGCAGGAAGTGACAAGAGATAATGTTACACAGTGGGATCAAAGTGACAGATGGATGAATAGGGGAAGGTATATCAAACTTGACAGCTGATTGATAAAGTGGATAATGTAACAAAAGGATGACATAGACAAAGGGAGATTAAAAAGTAAAAGGCAAATGGGATATTAAAAATGGAGAGTAAAATCCATAATGGTGAAAGATGACTACAAATAAATAATAAAAATGGATGGAAATGTAAAATGACTGAGGGATGCATGAGAAAACAAGATAAAACAAAGTGGGAGAAGGTCTATAGTTTAACAAATAATGGAAATTCACTGGAACGAGTAATGAAAATGACGGTGCATTGGAGACAATGTCGAAAATGATAACATAGTATCACACATAACATTAACATGAAGTAAAAAATTGAAAAATAAAGTGAAGACAAATTGGAGAAAATCAGATACAAATGGAGGGGGGGTGGGGTGAGTCTAATAGTTTCCTTCCTGGATGTTTAGGCCATGGGGCTGAATATTGAGAGGACGCTTCATCCATAGTGTCTCTCTACTGAGACGTACCACTTCTGAACGGCTACCTATAGATTCAATGCCCTGTAAGATCATATCAGACATAGTGTGGTTGGGAAGATTAAAGTTATGTCCGACAGGTGGCTTGTTGGTGTTGACCGTCGATCTGTGTCCATAGAAGCGCTTCTTTAGTGAGTTTCTTTAGTGAGTTTTCTTTAGTGAGTTTTTGGTCTCACAAACATACTGGACTCCACACACTCTACATGATAAGAGGTTTAATGTAATCGTTTAACCAACCAACTGATGACAAAATGACGTTAAGTCAACTTACATAATACACTCAATAAAACGTACGAATTCGTATTTATGTCATTTTCCTGAAGTGCACAGGGAGCAGTCTAACAGGGGGAATGCATGGTTCTTTTCAGTCCATAGAGTTCAATACCAGTGGCGTACCGACCGGGGGCAGGGGGGGGGGGGGTGAGTTGCCACCACCACCCCCCCCCCCCCCCCCGCCCCCCCCCCCCCCCCCCAGTGGTTCCAAATACCGGGACGCTAAATTCGCTTAAAGAAAAAAAAATAGGGCCTAGGCCGAAAACACTGAGGATTGGGCATTATTTGTTGACTGTGGTACTTTTTGGACTGCGAAATTTTGTTACCGTGGTTACCATGGTACCATCTGAAAAGGCCTGTCTTTTCAGAGTTCTAAACATGGCATTGCATGATATCACGTCCCAATCTTTCATTGTCATAAAATATGGTCAATAGAAATGAAAATGAATCACCATGTAAAACAAAATGTAGTCTTCATCGCATGACATAAATTGCGCTATTAATTTGGTCTGGTAAACCTATTGTTATCAGTTAATACGAGAAGATTGCCTGGTTGTATATTTAAATTCGAGGCGTGTACGAGCTGTACTACTTGCTAACTGCATGGGTGAGTTTCCATTATGTTGCAAATCACATCCACGCTCATGCGTTTAAGCTACTCAATGGGCGTTGCAATACAGCCGGTTGGTTGCACACAAGAAAATGTCATATAGCAACCAGCTTTGATGGAAGGCGAATATTTAAATTTAGGGCATCAATTTATAGCGCTGCTAAGCGGGCCTTGTACCGTAATGTATAGATGAAAGTACAGTATGCCCCATGTTACCGCTAGGGCTTCGCGCTCCGACTGGGGAATAGCAACTGCCAGTTGGATCTTGCATGTAAAATTTTGCACACCCCGGTCCGTTACAGTATCTTTGTGCGACATCCGATAACGATTTGCTCGCTAATGCCACAAGTGACATGTTTCTGTGGTTGTCATACTGGATCAACATGGCTCCGAGTCCGAGGCCCACTGGACTTGCGTCGACTACAACTTCAGTGTCATACGATGGATTGAAGTATGCGAGCGCTAGCTTACACTGAGATGAGATACTCTGTTTAATTTGGTTGAGAGCATGTTTGTGTTGATCTTGCCATGTCCATGGTGCTGATGCTTTGGTCAACTCGCGTAATGGATCTGATGGTCGCGAGATTGGGGCTGAAGCGGCTGCCATCCCTAGCAGACTGCGTATTTCTTCAGCGCTTTTTGGGTCTGATGCCGCTAGTAATGCTTCCACTTTCTTGGGGTCCACTTTCTTGGGGTCTAGCGACAGGCCAGATGAGCTGAATACGTGACCAAAGATTTCAATACGATCTGCGAAGAATTCACACTTCTCTTTTTTGAGTGTGAGATCCTTATTTCTGAGTCTCTCAAGACAAGCGATTAGATACTCGCGATGTTCTTTGTCCGACTTGCCAAATATCAAGATGTCGTCACTCATGTCTAAGACGCCTGTCAACCCACCAAGTGCTGCTTGTACCATGTTCTGGAATGTTTCCGCCGCAGAGCATACGCCGAAGTCCAATCTCTTATAACGGTATAGACCAGCGTTTGTGGAGAACACGGTGATATAACGAGACTCCGGGTCTAACTCCACTTGGTGATATCCAGAATTCAGGTCGAGCTCGGAGAATTTGACAGCGCCATTTAGTTGCGAAATAATGTCGCACATAGTCGGTGTGACATGTCTTTCACGCTTAATTGCCTTATTTGCGGCTCGCATATCGACACAAATACGAATTTTATCCGGGTTTTTCGGCTTTGGCACCACTGTGATAGGCGATATCCATGGTGTCGGCTCATCATTTACGGGTTCAATGACATCTCATTCCACCATGCGTTCCAGTTCCGCTTGAACTTTTTGCCGTAGATGGAACGGTATGCGCCTGTGGGTTGGGTGACGGGCTGTACGCTCTCATCGATAGTCTGCAGTTCAAATCGGTCAGTTTCCCCATCCCCTCAAAACGATCGCGAAATTGATGCATGATTTCGTCTGTTGTATCAACTTCTTGAATGTCATCTTAACAAGTCCTAATTGTGTCGATGTTACAAAGCCAAGAAGATCTTCAGCGCCATGCTTAGATACCGAGATCGGTAAGCTGACTTTCCTTACTTTATATGTGATTGTACCAGAAAAGGTGCCCAAGCCGAAAAAACCGGATGAAATAAGTATTTGTGCAAAACGATCGCGAAATTGATGCATGATTTGGTCTGTTGTATTAACTTCAAGAATGTTGTACGTCATCCCATCCTCGTCGCCATTATATTATGTTCTAGGTTTATTAAGACGAGAGGTTTAATAATGCACTCGAATGACTCAGTAGTACGCATTGGTATATTACTTGTTGGAGTAAACAAATCACAATTATCCTACCACAGAATGTTGACATCCTACGATGTAGTAAGGTAACACTTGGATGTTCACAACATTACATCAGGATTGACAGTATTTCTATAGTAACACGGACAGGCCCGATGAGTGCGCGATTTGATTTGTGGCACAGACATCATGCATTTTCCTCAGTTACTTTGACACATGTTATCCTGGATGTAAGCCAACGATGTGCGCCTATATCGTGTCTAAGGTGTGCATCTTGCCCCTTGTTCCTTTATTAAGGGGGTCCTATGATCGGCTTTTCTTATCGTACCCCGCTAAAGTGTATTATATCATGATAGGCTTGATTTCAACTACGTGACAGTTTTTACTATCATTATGGCTGGAAAAGAATCATGTGATATCATGATATAAAACATATATTGAATGCCGTTTGCTTGTACAATAGTAAAACTCGGTCCAATTTGGATTATTCCATTACACGAAAAATCCAAATTTGACCGTAGTTTGTACTATATCACACTCTCGGGCATTCAATATTTGTATACTATATAATGGTTTGCAAAACGGAGCAAGCATCCTTACCAGTAGCCTGGGCCAAATTCACCTAACACTTTTCTTATATATTATAGGCCTACTCCTAATGAAAAAACTCGATGTTTTATGACAATTGTGGCGTTCCATAATATTTTTTATTTATGCAAGGTGACACCAAAGATGCATGGTTGTACTGGCTTTTATTGTCAAAATATCTTGCAAACACATGATGTATCGTGATTCGAATGACATTTTGCCTATTCCCAAGAAAGACGTCACGTTTTCAAAATTACTTGACAATGTAACTTTGATGACACTGATAATAGAGATGCGATTCAGTGAAAACATTTGGTAAATGTCAACTGTCGCCTTATGTGTTAGTCAGAACCTGAGACCATAATTAGTTATTATGGTCTCAGGTCAGAACATAGAGGTTGCATGGCCTTTAACAGGCAAAAGGTTGAAATAGAGGTTTTTCGTATATAGCAGTATAGTGAGAAAATGTTTTACTTCAAATGAAAAATGAAAGTAAATGTATTCACTATAGGCTTTTCCTCTGCTATCTCCCTACGAACATGGACATATCTTCACCTTTAGGATCGAGTCAAGTGAATAAAACATTCTATTTTCTATCATTGAATATTGACTAAAAAGACGCCAGCACGGACTCTGCTCTATGATGTAACACTTTATCACTTTTAAAAACACCGATATAATGTTGGGCATTTTTACTCAACTATTTAACATATTGGACATTTTTACTCAAAATAGGAAAGAAAAGCCTGTATTGTCAACGGAAGGATCATAAGAAATTAAAAGCTCTTAGTCTTACACACAAATAACCTTAATATCACAATTTGTATCTGGAGGTTATCCAGAAAACAACAATTCTGGGAATAAACCCTATAAGGAGCAACTTATCGTCGATGAATAATCACCTGTAAGGCATTGGCATTGGCAATCCCACCCACCTTGATGTACGTGGGTTTAAATGATTGACAAGACATTATACGTACATCTCCCAAATCAAACGATAACCATACTCTAATTATAACTTCGATAAGTTGGTGAAAACTGAAGCTATGTTGTATTGAAAAGATAAGTGATGTTTTATTGGATAGTGGTAATGCACATAATGGCAAGTGGGTAAAGTCGCCTATTTTCGGTCAGTGCCTATTTTCGGTCACTTCGCCCAAATCGTGTAATGAATATGACCTCGTCGTTATAAACTGACAGTTAAAAGCCCCCGCACAGTAAGTTGATGCCGGTATTGCAAAATGGCGATGACCGATGCAATTACACGATTTGCCAAGTGACCGAAAATAGGCACTGACCGAAAATAAAGAAAGATTGAAAATAAATTGAGAAAGTGTGATCCAGTGCATTGGGTACCGACTGATCTGAAGGTTTTGAGTTCGAGTTCCACTGCGGCCAACGTACGTGTTGTGTCCTTGGGCAAGGTACAAAGGCAAGGTATATATTATATATACTTTACCACGCTTGCTAGCGGTCTGTAGCGGTAGGCTTAAAATTGTGAGGACCGCTACTTGCTCGTCTGAATTGAACCCTGTTTCCTGATGGAAGCAATAAAGCCGAAAGCTTGAATAAAAATAAACGTCTACTGCTTCGTCTAGTCGAAAACATTTCTCACATTATACTATTAAACCCGGGGGGCAGTCAAACATAATGGTGTACACATGCGTGACCAAATTTTTTCCAGACACCCCCTAAACAAGTTTTACCCTGCAAGCAAAATTACCCCCTAAACAAGTTTTTAGCGCGCTTTCCTTGCAAATTTTGACCCCTAAACAAGTTCTTGCCAGAATATGACCCTAAACAAGTTTTGTCTATTTATTTCGCTACAAAACGACGGTCTGGGGGACGGTCTTTGCTATCTCGGTTTGCTATGGCGATTATGACGCTGTAGGAACGAGTGACACACATGCGTTCTCAAATTGGAAATGAGACGCTCAAAAGAAATCGCAAAAACGGGAATAACATTCTTCTGGGAACGGAGAACAAAACAAGTTACCCTAAATACGTTCGACCGGTATTTTAAGCCACCCTTTTTCTTGAATATCAGCGTGTTTGATACCCTTAACGCGTCACGCGCGTGACGCGTCCAACACTGAAAAACACCCCTTTTTACGCGTTTTTTTGGTCACGCATGTGTACACTATTATGTTTGACTGGCCCACCCCCCCCCCCCCCCCCCCCCCCCCCCGGGCTATTAAACAACTTCATGTCTTGTTCCACCTGCCTATTACTCTAAATATTCATACTTTTTTTTAAGTATATACACAAAGAGCAAATGTGAACAATACCGGCCCCAAGATACATTAACAATGTTATAGATGATTTGAAATCAAACTGATAACTATCTACATAGGGCTCTGATTGGCCAATTGGTTCACTGCAACTCGGAAACGTCATATTACAAAGATCTATCGGTATCGGACGTCAAAATACATTACATGTAGGGTAGCTAGCTATATAACTGCTGCTGTTTCATGCAACAGTATTGTTCTGTCGGTTAGGGTTAGAATTAGATAGGTATGAATAAATGAACATTTGGTAACATTCATGTTCATTTCAGGACCGTGTAAAAGTTAAAACCAGAACATTAAACTGTTCAGTCCAGTTAGACCCCTTTAGTTATTGCCGAAGCGATACTGTAGCCCGATAGGAATAGCTGTTATCGACAAAACAATGTCAATCAGTTTGATGCGTTACTGATTAGACTCATTGGCATTATCTGCATGAATTCTGAGAATGGCCATTTTGGTACTCATAAGAAGAGCATAATTGTTTCTGTTTTCAAAGAAAAAATAGTAGCATATTTTGAGATATGGGCATTAAACCCTTACATCAGCTGTAGGCCTACACTGAAAACCTTAATTGGTCAGCCTGAATAACTTACAGCTAGTCCGTGGTGTTCATTTTGACTAGCTTTAGCCATGTCCATTGCTGGACTAGCTTTACGTTAGTCGCTCGACTAGCTTGATGTTTGTCCGTCCTAAGCTGGACTAGTTTAGACTAGTCCAGATGGTGTCCATTTTGACTAACGTAAGGTTAGAGTCAAGCTAGCTTGACTAACGTAAGGTTAGTCCGGCTTTGCTTGACTAATGTAAGGATAGTCCAGCTCAAACCATATAGTAGATCCCGCCATACTCAAATTGTTCACGTTGCGTAGCAGTATACTTGGTTTCTCCACGGGTGATTGCTCTGCTGACTGCTCAATAGCACTCGTATTGACCATGTTGTTGGCGGGCTGCTGGCTACAGTGTTAGCTGTAGTGGACTGGTCAGCCATGGCTGACCCGTTAGCGTTCCTACTCCGAGTCGTCATTTCAAATAAAATGTAGCATAAATAGTCTACAGATGTTGGCAAACACTGTGATGTACACAATATGGCCACACAATGAAATAACTACAGCAAATTGTGTCTCGATTGGCTAGCAAAACCGGGCCGGCGATGACGTACGTCTTATCTGCAGGCCGCCATTGATATTTTATCTCAGTGCCTTGACTAACCTATAGCTAGTCCAGCCAGCTTGACTAACCTAAAGTTAGTCAAGCTAGTCAAGCCAGCTTGTCTAATAAGCTAGTTCAGCCACAGACTAGTAGTCCAGCAGAGTAGTCAAGCTAGTCAGGCTGAGCCGGACTAACATTAAGCTAGTCAAGTCGGCCATACCTATCGAGCAGACTTGACAAACCTGCTTGACTAGTTTAAGTTAGTCCAGCAGGATGACTAACCTGCTCGACTAGTTTAAAGTTAGTCCAGCATTTGTCTGACTATTAAGTTTTCAGTATACAGTTATATTAAGTTTTAGGCATATATTTTCAGTGTACTATGGATATTTTTTATACTGTTAATCACTTTATTTAAAGTAATATTATTTGTAAGAAGAAATTGATAATTAAATAAACTATATCAAGTTTGGTATTAAATCAACAACAAATTTCTCAGTCTTAGCTTTGTAAATAATTTCCGCCGGTACACAACGCATGCCGTCGGCATGGTCGGTACATTCGTGATTTTAACCATGCGATTTTTGTTCGTACCCCTCACACTTATCAAGTTTCTCGAGATGGGCAACCTTTTACTATTTTTTGTCGGTACAACTATGTTTTGCCCCCCCCCCCCCCCCCCCCCCTGTTTCAAAAAGCTGGCTACGCAACTATATATTTATTCAACAATTCATTATACCTGTGTCTCCATACTTTTGGGACACCCTGTACTTACACAGAGTGACAACGTGCTCCTCGTGTCTTCAGATCTCTCTGCACGTGTTGCGTCTTCATAAGATTGTTTGTTCAAGACTCAATTGATTTACTCTCTTAATTGGTCATGACTTTCGAGGACAGTATCAAATTGAATCTAAAGAAAACAATTTACCGTTGGCAGTGTTATATAAATAAGGCATTCAATACTTATATCGACGGTGATTGACACTTGAATGTATTGAGTGCTTAGTTTGAAGTTCAAATTCTCCAATTCAAAATCACGCGTTGCATTCGTTGAATATATTTTCAAACAATCGAGAAGAGAATTTAATGCGAATGTCATTTTTTCCCTATCTAGTATTCGGCAACTTCAGCAGACGATAGCGACGAAATATCTTCACAACGAAATAACACTAATGGTCTGTAGGAGTATTGTCGAGTCGGTTTTGACAGCGGTGAATAATAATATAGTATTTGAACAACGCTGTCAAAGCCGACTTGAAGGGACGCGCAGTTGGTAGTGTTGAAGAATTATTTATATATAATTCACTTCAGAATTTAAGATGAACGCTATATACTGTGGTCATATTTTGATGTTGCCACTCGCGAAATCACGAAAGCAGCAGTTAACTTATACCCAGCATATCGTGAATGTGTATATAGCTGGGGAGCGCATAATGGTTTTGAAACACATGTGTGACATTTTACCCTAAATCAAGGTCAAAAAGGATGTCCCCCTATGTTGTAATTCTACCGACTTCAAGGATCATTTTGGTATTTAATCCCAGCCCCTCCCCCGTCCTCTGTGCCAGCTGACCGGGACCGGAAAACCCCTAAAATGGACCCATGCTCCCCAGCTAGCTATTAGTGTGAAATCAAATTATTTCATAGCCCTAGGAAAGAGTATTTGAATCGACGTTTTGTTGTACAATGAGGACTGATTTTTCTGAATCATTACAAGTATAAGTTGATATACATGTAATACCAGTTTTTATACAAATTGAGGGCGCATCACTGAATATACCTTTTCAGTCAGACGACGCTGGAAACGCGTCTCGGACGACCCAATAATTATGGCAACGGGGGTGTACCATTTTGAAATATTTTTACAGTCAGGCGCCCGGTTAACGATGAAAATAATTTTAAAAATAGCATTAACAATGGAGTTGGTTAGCCAACTCCAAAGGTTTGGGATTGGAATAAAATCTTCTAACCTATGATGAATTTTTCAAAATGATAAGATTAACATTTGCGATTACGTGTTATTCCAATACGAATTCAAAATTTAGGTTTCGCGTGGCCACCGTCGTCTGTTTTCTGTAGGCAGCTAATTTCACTGGTTTTATAACTCTCATATTATGACAAATCTTTCTGCAATTCATGAGATTCTTGATCAGCGCTAGCTTGAATTATTTCATAGGTTTGTGTTATGTGTGTTGTTCGGGTTTTGGTGAAGAAGTCAGATAGGTTTACTTTATCGACTTCTTTCATAATCTTAATATAAAGTCGATGAGATCACCTCTCTGATCATGCTGATATCTTTCGCCTCTCAAAGGGATGAGATCCCTAAAAGGTGTTTTTTTAAATTATTTCATAGGTTTGTGTTATGTGTGTTGTTCGGGTTTTGGTGAAGAAGTCAGATAGGTTTACTTTATCGACTTCTTTCATAATCTTAATAATAAAGTCGATGAGATCACCTCTGATCATGCTGATATCTTTCGCCTCTCAAAGGGATGAGATCCCTAAAATGTGTTTTTTTTAATTATTTCATAGGTTTGTGTTATGTGTGTTGTTCGGGTTTTGGTGAAGAAGTCAGATAGGTTTACTTTATCGACTTCTTTCATAATCTTAATATAAAGTCGATGAGATCACCTCTGATCATGCTGATATCTTTCGCCTCTCAAAGGGATGAGATCCCTAAAAGGTGTTTTTTTAAATATGTTGTCATGTGAGCGGGCATGTGAGGTGTTTCAAAGTTTTGGTCTCATCTTTATGGTTACACACTACACTACCATTGTATCTTCTCCAGAGCTTTGATTTGAGATATTGGGCACCAAGCCTGAATGAGTGTTGTGACTTGTCACGTGGACGGTCACATCACTTGTAGAAAACCTTGAAGACTCTAGTTCAGCGACCTATATACATATTTTGAAAATGTCGGATCGTCTGGCTCTTTTCCGCTTAGCTCTCCTAGAGTGAGTTCTCATAGATGGGGTGAAGTGGTACTGCTAGTTCACAGTCATTGAGTACTTCAGGGTGGTTTGTCGGGTTTCAGTTCCCGTAATTTCTTTACTTAGCCTGTCTTCGGTTGTAAAGTCAGTATCCTCAAATTGTGCTATCTCCTGTTTCTCCTTAATGATAACATATTTTTAAAAAATTCTAAGGATGTCTGCATTTTCTTTTTCTATATAGTGTAAGGCTTCCAAATCTCGTTTTCAAGTAGGGAGATTCCAGCCCGGATTCCAGTATTCCTACTGCTTCTCCCTATATTGCCTAATTGGTATAATGTTTGGATTGTTTTGAATTTTTTATCATCTTCTTCTCGAAATCAGTGTGCTTTCCTCACTGTTTGTTTGTTAATTTATTCCTTGAAATAATTTATAATTTTCGATATCCTGTTTATAATAGTATAAAATCTAATAATAAATTGTTCACTCCTCACACCTCTGGGAAAATTGCAGATGAATGAATATGCGCCCTCAATCAAAATTGGTGCTAGTCTCGTTCTACACTTTTATAGATGGTTCAGTCCGTTCAGTTTGTAAAATGAGTCACGATTGAAGCGAATCTAAACGTAGGTAGATGTTATATTTGTTTGTAATGCCGGCGTATTTTGAAAATCCGGCAGGTAAATAAAGCTTGAAAAAAATCTCTTTATATCTATTTTATCAGCGCCCAAGTCTCAATTTGAATTCCAGGTAATGTCAAATACTTACACTTTTGTAGCGCAAATAGAAAACGTTAAATATGTATTCATTTTGCTCAAATTCGTCCAGAAACCGATGGGCCTAAAAAGCCCTGCCCGCTGAATTCGGAAGACTTTTTATTCGAGCAACAGCCTAACAGGATCTGGATCTGGATCTGGATTAGTTACTCCAGCAAAACGGAATATCCGCATCACGCTAGAGTTGGATGACATGACCTAATGATTGCTGTGGCTGGGTAGACTGTTTCCATTTGTTGATGCTGTGTGCTCATTGAAGTGGTTCCGGATCATAGTTTTGAAGGGGTTGTGGTTGGCAGTGTCCAGAATTGTATGAGGGAGATTGTTCCAGTGAGTGGTCGTCCAGGGGAAGAATGTGTTGGAATAGGTCGTGGTCTTGGTCAGAAGTCTTTGGTAGGATAAGTCATGGGTCTTTTTGAGTTGTCTATTTGGCTTGATTAAGTGGTTTCGCCAGTTTAAGTCCACCAGGCCGTGTGTAATTTTGTGCATGAGTGCAAGCCTGGTAATTTTGCGCCTACTTTCAAGGCTTTGCCATTTAAGTGTGGATATCATGTCAGTGACACTAGATTCCCATGAATAGTTGTTTAAGCACATCCTGGCTGCTGATCTTTGAATCATTTCAAGTTGGTATGAGTCCTTTTTGGTATTTGGATACCATGCAGCTGCACCGTATTCGAGTTTTGGTTGAACTAGTGCCAAATAAAGTTTTGATTTAACATCAGGCGTGCATGACTTGAAATTTCTTCTGATGACCCCAATGACTTTTTTGCAGTTGTTTGTAATTTGATCAATATGAGGGCGCCATTTTAGTTTGTTGTTGAATGTCACGCCTAGGTATGAGTGTTGGGATGTGACATCAAGTATCCTCCCACAAAGCTTGTATGGTGTAATTATTGGGTGTTTTTTAGTGGTGAAGTGCATTGTTTTGCATTTATCCGTGTTGAAACTCATTTGCCAGTCGGTGCCCCATTTGCTTAAGGCATCCAGGTTCTGTTGAAAGATGGTCCGGTCATTGCTGGAGTTGATTTCTCTATATACTAGGGCGTCGTCAGCAAAAAGTCGGACTTTAGTCCCAGCCGAAACACAGTCAGGCATGTTATTTATGTAGATGATGAAGCATAAGGGGCCTATGACTGTGCCTTGTGGAACACTGGAAGTTACCTCTGCAACTGAGGACAATTTACCGTCTAAGCGGACACGTTGTTTGCGTGTAGTCAGAAATGTAGAAATCCACCCATGAAGTTTACCCTTTATCCCGTAGTGGTCAAGCTTTTTTAGTAGACGAGTGTGCGGAACGCGGTCAAAGGCTTTTGAAAAATCTAATAAAACGGCATCAACCTGTTTGTATTTATCCAGTGAAGATGCTATGTCGTCTGTGGTAATAACAAGCTGGGTGTCGCAGCCTCTACGTTTTCTAAAACCATGTTGGGCGTCATTTAGGATGTTATGATGGTCTAGGTGGGACATAATGTGACTGGCCAGGATGTGTTCCATGATTTTGCAGCAGATTGATGTTAAGGCAATCGGTCTGTAGTTATTTGGGCTGCTACGATTTCCTTTTTTAAAGATTGGTGATATATGTGACATCAGCCAGTCTGTGGGAAGTTCCCCGGTTTCCAAGCTCTGAGTGAAGAAGGCAGACAGAAGTGGTGATAGTTCGTCTGCACACTCTTTGAGGATTCTCGAGGGAATCTGGTCAGGTCCAGCTGCTTTGTTGGGTTGCAAATCTGCCAGAAGTTTTTTGATACCCTCAGATGAGAATGTTAGAGATGGGATGTCTGGGAAGGGGTTTCCTCCAACATCAGGGACGTTTAAGGTATCCTCGTTGGTATACACCGACTTGAAGTAATCGTTTAGGATGTTTGCTTTGGCTTGGCTATCATCAGTAGTGGTACCGTTTGCCTCAAGTGGTGGGATTCCTCCGCTGTCAATTTTTTTGGATTTGACCATCTTCCAGAATTGTTTTGTATTTTGATGAAGGTTGTCAGTCATGTTGGTTTTGATATGATTTGCCTGTGCGTGACGGAGTTCCTTTTTGTAGGTGGTCCGGTAGTCCTTGTAGTCGTCCATGTCAGATTTCAGTTTGGTATTTTGTTGAGTGTTGTAGAGTTTTTGTAATTTACGTCTCATGCGTTTAAGGCGACCGTTGAACCATGGTAGATTATGTCTACTCGATGATAATTTGGTGGGGATGTGCTGGTCCTTTAATTCTGTCAGTTTTTTGGTGAGTATGTCCCAATTTACTTGCACGGAGCGAGATTTAATTTCATTTAGGAACCTAACTCCAAAGGTTGCGAGATCTTTCCGGAGAGTATGGAGGTCGCCTTTTGAATATTGGAAGATCTTGCGTTTTGGAGGGCCTTTTCTGAAGGGTCGTATTTTACTGGTAATGCAAACAATTTCGTGGTCGCACACACCTGGCAGCGAGTGAATCTTGGTTATCAGGGTTGGGTTTGAAGTAAGGAAGAGATCCAATGTGTTACTACCGCGTGTGGGAATCTTCACGACTTGGTGAAGTTGATATTTTGTGCAGAAATCCAGAAAATATTTACTCTGTGAAGTGGTACTACCCCCTGGAATGACGGAGTGGGTGTTCCAGTTTATATCCCGTAAATTAAAGTCACCTCCTAGACGAATAGAGCTGTGTTTGCCATATTTGGAGAGGAGAGTTGATAGGGAGAGATCCAGATTTATAAGCGAACTCATGGAGGCATCTGGATTATAGTAGGCTCCAACATAGACAGTTTTGTTTCTGTAAAGTTCCAGCTTTATCCAGATAAGTTCCACGTCATCTCTGTCAAGGTTGGCAAGATGCTGGGCTGGGAGATTTTTGACGGCAATAAGCACTCCTCCATAACCATCCTGTCGGTCCTTGCGGAATACAGTATAGCTGTTTGGGAACAGTTCACAGGTCTTGATGTCCTTATTCAGCCATGTTTCAGTGCAAATTAACACATCAGGTTTTTCTGTGTTGAGTATAGTCAGAAGTTCTGGAATTTTCCCTTTTAGGCTTTGGAAATTTATATTTAATATTTTGAGCTGGTTGAATTTTTTGAATTTTTTGTCATTTTTGCGTTTGTCAGAATTGGGTGTATTTTGAGGAGCAGATTTTGATGGTTTTTTGGGAGGTATTGTGGGAGTATTAGATGAAGAACATTTGATTTTAGATTTTTGAGAGGCGGATGCACCGGTTTGCGTCCCCTGTGTGAGCTTTTCACCACTGTATGAGTCAGTATGGTTAAAAAGTTTTTTGGGTTCACCAGTATGCATACTCTTGTCCTTGGAGGATGATGTGATCAACGGTTTGTTTTTACCGAGTAGAATGCCTATGAAAGACTCGCCGAGCAATTCAAAGCGATTTGAACACTTAAATTTTACCGGACTAGTAAAGTATGAGTCACTGAAGTTTAACACATCACAAGCTGGGCACAGCCAAACATAATCATCTAACTCGATTAATGCCTGATAGTGGGCGTCACTTACTTCGCCGCATTTAGTGTGAGTCCATTGGTTACAATTGTCACAGCTCAGGGCGCTATGATCATCCTCCACGTTTTTGAGGCAGCATGTGCATGGAAATTTGGGCTTTTTTGCCTTATAACGCCTGGTTGTTGGCCCAGGGTGTGGATGGATGTCACCACAGAGACATAATAAGGTTAAAAATGTGTTGGTGGTGGAAACAAAATTTTGGGGACTAAAATTTATGAGATAGTTTGTATGGAAACCCCTGTGTGAATAACTTTGTTTGGAAAGGCATGCGGCAGTGTATATTAAGATAGCAGGATTGATGCGTGCACTGTTGCTATTGACGACATTACATAATGTACAATTTCCTTGGTACATCGTATGGGAGGTGCGGGCAGCATTTGTCACTGGCTGGTGTGTTTTGAATTTAAGTGTAGGACCTTTGGTATTAACGTCATGGTGGAGTGACAGGATCAACACAAGTGATGGGAAGAACAGCCTCGGGAGGTACATTGTGGCTTAGTGGCAAAAAACAATTGTGGATTGATGGCAGAAAATCAATCACCGAAACCTTTACTCCAGTGTGAATACTTTACTCAAGTGTGAATCCTTAACTCCAGTGTGAATCCTATATAATTAGTATGGCTTTATTTGAGGTATGGTGGCGTGCGAGACAATTTTATTTTATTTTTTATTTTTGTATGAAAATTTTCCCTCCAGTGTGAATCCTTTATTTTCCCCTGTGTGTATGGCTTAATAATGCGGTTAAGAGAGTTGGCAAAATGACAATGCACAGTATGAATGAGTATAATAATAATAGGTTACTTACTTACGTCTTTTCTTGTCAGTACGGATATGATACAGCGTCAGCGATTTGGGAGTAACACCTGACCAGTGTGTGTGACTTGAAAGACAAGTTTCCTACTAATAAAACCGTCCCTCCAGTGTGAATCCTTTAGAACCCCTGTGTGAATGCTTGGCAATGTTAAAAGTGTTAATGCACAATGCGTATGAGTATAAAATATTTAAAAACAACCCGGAACTTTATTAAAAAGCAAGATGGCGGCCAAGTATTGATTTTTAAAAGTCATTTAGATATACATGTAAAATACATCAAACGAGTCAAATGAAGGTATAAAAACAACAAGTATGATTAAAAGTCAGTGAGATGGACCTATGGTCAGGGTCAAGCAGCCCCTGGCTTGCTATAAAGTGAGAAAGCTTAAAAGTTGGTGACGTGAGTGACCGTCGTATATATAATGGTAATAGGGCAGCAGAGCAAAAGTTTTAAAAAGTCATAAAAATCCACAGAAATTGACGAAAAGTGTCTAAAAGATGACAAAATGATCTGCAAATGTTTATAGATCAACATATGAAAAGGATAAATGTGGATGCAGAATTTGAAGCGAAGATTAAAACGGATGAAAAAACCGGCGAGCTCCGCTGCTGGAGTACATAAATAATAATTTATGCATTTACTTTAGGAATTTAGTACTACTACCAGGGAGGTGTTACATAAATAAGACAAAGTAACAACAATTGCGTGTTTCACGTCCCCGCCCGCACCGATTTTTGACGCCGCTCCAATATTTTTGTTATTTAATTTGTTTTACAAAATAATGCCAAAAAAAACTCCAAAAAGATTTTAGAAAAAAAATCAAAAATCATACCTGTCTTCGTTGTGTGTGAGTGTGTCCATAATTTTCAACTTTATTTCAATGAAAAAGAAGCGAGAAACACTAGTTGGCATAGTCTAGATAGTTATAGTAGATCCATATAGTGATACGAAGATCGAAACAATTCTTGCAAAAAGCTTGTAATTGGGCTTACGAAAAATAACAAAAAATCCAAAAATAAACAAATAGTAAGTAAGGGCCGCCCTAACCATAGGCTGAAAAAGAAGGCAATACGGAAAGCTCCTTGCAGGGAAATTTGAGCATTTGGAGGGACATTTTGGCATTTGGAGGGAAATGTTACTCTTTCATTAAGAAAAGCATTCCATTTTGGAGGGCAATTTGGAATCGCTTGCCAGGAAAAAAACATTTTTTCAGGCCATGGCCCTAACTGATTTTTAAAAAAGGACAGACGAGAAACACATTATTTTTGTTACTTGGCCTAACATCTCTCTGGTACTAGCCTACATGTACTCACACTGGCTACTATATATAAGTCTCAAGTTTCTTCTTCTTCTTTTGTAGTAGGCCTACTGGCCAACGTTCCACTGGAGCCAAGCGGTCAGGGTTAGTTCTACTTGGGTTGGTTGCTTAGTCTTGTTTAGTTGCGAGGTAAACTTTGGTTGCGTTTTTGAATTGTTCACTGTCGGTTAGTGTGACAATTGAGTCCGGGAGACTGTTCCAGTCTCTGATAGTCTTTGGAAGAAAAGAGAACTTATAGCAGTCTTTCGATGCGGCGATGGTTTTGAAGGCTTGAGAGTTCGTGTGCCGTGAGGTACGTGATGCTGGCTGGGTGAGGTTACCAATTGGGATGGATAGGTGAACGTGGATTGCTTTGTAAAGGATGACCAGTCTCCTGGTTTGGCGTCTATCTGTGAGTGATTCCCACTGCAGTTTCCTTTAACATGTTGGTGACGGATCCAGGAGATCTTGATTTTAAATCATTCATACAGAATCTTGCTGCTCTACGTTGGATAGCTTCCAGCTTGTTGGTGAGGACTTTTGTATGCGGTTCCCACCAGGGGTAGCACTGGCTCAAAAATGTGAGGAGTCCCATTACATTTTTCAGGACCCTTTAAGGACTGCAAAAACTAAATTTAAGGGGTCCTCCAGAAATATAGGGGGTCCTGAAGTTTGAGCCTTTAAAAATGGTCAAAAAACGATTCACAAACTAACTTATCTCGGGTGAACTGCAGGGTCGCAAGAAATTGCTTTTGCACTTCAGGATCAGGACTGCACTGTGTGCAGGTATTACAACCAATTATATTACGTAATAAGAACACACATTGATACGTTGCTGTGAGTTGTAACTTGTGACTGATGTTATCCTACGCCTATTCTGGATTTCAAGGAGAATGTTTTTTGCTTGGTATGTCTTCAGTAACGACAGCAGTCGCGAATGGTCTCCTAATGGGCGTCCTTTATGTCGGTTCAGCGCAGAGATCTGGAAATTACTGCAGCCTTTTTGTTTAAGGAACGCATTATTCCAGTTTGATTTGAATCCCCTCGACGCTGCCTCGGTGCAAGATGTGCACCACATCTTCTGCCCATCGAACTCTAACCATTTAAATTGGTTCTTCCATCTCAGCTTATATGCTCGTATTTTCTTAGATGGAGCCATTGTTTACCTCATACTCATGGAGAAAGGTGTACAGCAGCAACGATGCATGTACGAAAATCGATTTAACGACATGCGTGTTTCGCTGTTATTCAGTAGGCTGATAGCTAACACATTGTTCACGCTCGGTCTTGTACAGAGATCGATGAATTTGCATTTTGCAAACAGTCGCTAAAACACAGATACGCACACTGGCGTAAGGACGTGTAACTCATATACCTATGTCGTGTTCATGTTAATCAGTAGAAGATACTTATAGAATGTTTTGGAAATCGCTTGAAACTTTTGTGGAAGCAATTCGGAAGCGATTTAATGTGTTTTAAAACTTTTAAAAATAGAGGATTGTATTTATCTTTTACGGACATTAATACATTTACAATGTAGGCACAGGATGGAGATTGACAATTTTCAGAATGTCTTAAGGTTTCCACGTCCATACATCGTCAGATTTAAGGGGTCCCTTTATTTTCGATTGGGACCCGTTAGTGAAGTTCAATATGTAAACTTACGCGTCCAAAAAGAAAATAGGGGGTCCTAGGACGCGAGGACGTGCAAGAACGCGAGCCCTGGTTCCCACACACTCGAGGAATATTCAATAAGTGGTCGGACTAAGGTCTTATATGCCGATACTTTGATATCCTGAGGACATTGGTGGAGATTCCTCATAACAAATGCAAGTGTTCTATTTGCTGTTGATGCGACTTGTATGATGTGATTATTCCATGTCAGGTCATTGGTTAAGGTGACACCCAGATAAGCGTGACTTTTGGTCTCTTGCAAGATTGAGTCACCCAACTTGTATTCATACAGCTTTCATTCATACATGGGTTTTTTGAATGTCTGAGTCTCATAGTATGACATTTTTTCGGGTTATAACTCATTTGCCATGTATTTTGCCAGACTACTAGTGTGTCAAGGTCGTCCTGAAGGGACCTGTGATCAAATTCATTGTTGATTTCTCTATAAAGCACACAATCATCAGCAAATAATCTGACACTCGAGTTGATATATATTCCCACATAAGAACTTTAATACTTACACGCGTGGACAATTATGGATTGATATCCCAAACCTCTTTCAATGCTTCTTAGATTAAAAGTTGTTAGAGGATAGGGTTGAACTGAAGGCCTATAGATAATAACATCGCTGTTCTTCCCCATCTGACTCATTAGCTCAGTTGGTAGAGCACCGGTCTGGTAACCCGGAGGTCCCAGGTTCAATTCCTGGATGGTCAGTGATTTTTTCACTGGCTGTCATTTATTTAATATTGTGTGGAGAAAACAGAATTAATGAGCATCGAGTTGATATTGTTAGGCAGATCATTAATATACGCCAGGAACAACAACGGCCCAAGCACAGTGCCTTGCGGTACGCCCAAATCAACCTCGGCCCAGGCGAGTGCTCACCACCGACAACGACACGCTGGACACGGTGCTTGAGGAAGCTGCTGATCCAACATTGTCCAGACAGGGGTCAGACCCCCACCCTTTTTATTTTTGCCCCACCCTTTTTACAGAGCCACCCTTTTTATTTGGGAATGTTCAACCCCCACTCATTATACCGAAAAGGGGACATTTTGATCATTTTGTGCATTCAGATTTGAAAAGGCACTCATTGAAAGAAAGTGACAGAAACATCCCGGGACCCGTTTTGTTTTTCGGGCGGGTCCCAGGATTTCCGAAATTATTCATAAAAAAAAATAATTGAAAAAAAAGGGGAAAAAAGCTTACTTAAAAAGCACCTTGTCCGCTAAATCACGATTATTTAATGCAAATTTATAGAGGAGATTCATTAGAAATGGATTTATTTAATTAAATCAGTGCATTTTTGGTACTCTTGTGTTCCCTAAAATGTGATATTACGCCGCGTACGACACTTTTGTAGCTCGCGATGAGTTTTCATTTTGAATAAATGTCACGATTTCAACAATAGATGGCGCTATATCACAACGAACTCAATCCCTGCTCAATTTAAAGATGGCGACTTTTTAATTTCGAAGTATATCGGACCCGATATCGGATACATATTTATGATATAACTATTGTAGCGCTAGCGAGCCGACAAGGTCGGTATTTTGATTATTTTGATAATCGCTGAGAAACCCCCACCCTTTTTATTTGATCTCCACGCTTTATACAACTACACCCTTTATATCAGAAATATTCTGACCTCCACCCTTTTGTTGATTTTTTGATTTCTGGAGTCCCACCCTTTATAAAGCGTGCCGTCCGGACTATGTCCAAGCATGGGTTTTGTTTTGGATACCATAGCGTTTGAGTTTCTGAAGAAGCCTGTTATGGGCGACAACATCAAACACTTTACTAAAATCCATGATGATTAAGTCAACCTGATTTTTATGGTTTAAGGAATTAGCAAGGTCCTGGACAGTGATAATGAGTTGGGATTCAGTTGAGTGATTTGACCTAAAACTGTGTTGTTTATCTGCCCCAAGCACTCAACCTACATGGCTATTGCTCAGCTGGTGGATAAAGTCAACACTGCCGTAGAAAAAAATGAAACCACACTTGGAATATTCCTTGATTTATCAAAAGCATTCGATACAATTGATCATAAATTACTTTTACATAAATTGGAACATTATGGATTTCCTGGTGTGGTACTTGATTGGTTTAAGAACTACTTAAGTAACAGAACACAATATGTATCTTATAACAATTGTAATTCAAACTTAAGAGATATTGTATGTGGTTTTCCACAGGGATCTATATTGGGCCCACTACTTTTTATACTTTATGTAAATGACATAATGTATACATCCAATGTTCTTGATTTTATACTGTTTGCTGATGACACCACTATTACTTACTCGCACAACGACATCAAAAGCAAAATAAATATAGTAAACGAAGAATTGAAAGAAGTTAGCAATTGGTTTAAGGCCAACAAATTATCAGTAAATGCAAGCAAAACTAACTATATGATATTAGGTACACATCATATGACATCTGCAAAAACACGGGATTTAAATGTTGTATTAAATGATACATTTCTAGAAAGAGTAAAGTGTACCAAATTTCTTGGTGTACTAATTGATGAATGCCTAACATGGAAAAATCACATTGATTGTATGGCGAAAACAGTATCACGCAATATTGGTGTTATGCACAAACTTCAATTTTGCATCCCAGACCGTATACTACATACTCTGTATAGATGGTGTGACCGGTGACGTAGTGCCCGGCGGTTTGCGTGCGCATACAGGGAACGGTGCTTTAATTCACACTTGATTGATCATTACTACCATGCTTACGGTGTAATAGTGCAGTAGTCATGGTATGCATCCCTAAGCACAATGAGAGACCAGGTACTAAATCTGGTTGCCCGGCGGTTTGCGTGCGCACCATAAGGGCGTGTGCTTTTAAAATTGGCGCTCAGTGATGTGTGTTTTGCTTTCATATAGTAATGTATGCAGTAGTCACAGACTAGTACCTCTAGCATGTCTTTAGACCAGGCGCTAATCAATTTGTAAACACTACTGATGTAAACAACGGTCACCTCATCTATTGTTCTTTAATCTTACCCTACCTTAGCTATGGAATTCTCATACGGGGAAACATGTGTAAATCGTATTTAGACAAATTAGTTAAATTACAAAAATGGGCAGTAAGAACTGTTTCTAAGAGTCATTACCGAAGTCATAACGGACCTTTATTTGCCAAAAATAATTTTCTCAGGGTAACTGATATGCACACACTTGAACTTGGGGTCTTTATGTACACATTTTCAATAAATGAACTCCCCACGTCTTTTAAAAATTACTTCAAAAAACGCTCTGATGTTCACGACTATCCAACAAGACACGTTAATGATTTTAATTTGACAAACAATAAGAAATCATTTTCCGACCATGCTATTCGAACGCGTGGTCCCATTCTTTGGAATTCACTTTCAAAATTAATGAAAGAATCAACATCTGTGAACCATTTTCGAAACCAACTTAAGAAAAACATCATCCAAAAATATGAATAATTCACTTTTAAGTCGCTGTCAGATTTTGTTTTATTCATGTATTAAATATGTAACATCATCATGTACTGTATTGTATTGTATTAAAGGGGTAGGCTATTTACAGGCCTTATTGGCTTTTCAGCCTACTCCTCCATACGTTTTTGTTGTTTTTAAGTTTTACATTTTTTGATGTAGTGTTGTTTTTATGGAAATAAATTTGATTTTGATTTTTTTTTTTTTTTTTTTTTTTTTGATTTGATTTTGTGTATCAAAATGATTCATTACATTTGAATAAATGATGTGCTCAAGCACTTTGCAACATACACTAGTCAGGGACACTGGACAGTAGTTTTCTGCCAAAGTCCTGTCACCCTTCTTGTTTAGGCAAAAAAAAAAAGTTGTTTGCTTGTCCTCGTCCGACCGACCGTGTGAGGCAGTCCCGACTGGTCAGACAAAAACTCTTTTTTTTAAATTTTTGTAAAAAAAAAATTAAAAAAAGAGATTTTTTGTGTGAATATTTTATAACATTCATTTGAATGACCTATATTGAACCCTATGTTACTCCTCATGTGAGCCATTACCCTTTTCATGTCACCTCCATGTTAAGGACCAAATAATTCAGAAATGGTACATGATAAAAGTTATACTTTTGAACAGAATAAAACTTAATACTGTAGTAATTAGGATCTAAAGATAAAAGTTTCTAACGCTATGCTGTGGGTCATGGGGTAAAAATATGTTGGTTATTTCCAATCAAATGTGGGCTTTTTTTTAACCATGCTAAAATTAACCATTGCCATTAGCCTGCCATTGATAAGGCTCAAAATGGTGCATGCTAGTTTTTGTGTTTGTAGGATAGGGCCAGAACAACCAATGTTTAAAAAATTAAAAAAAGAAGATTTTACGACCGACCGACTCAACTTTTTTTGACCCATCTATGGACAAGCAAACAATTTTTTTTTTGGCCTTAAGGTGAGATGTTAACCTGTGACCAAGACTTGGGCAGAATACCGGTGTCCAGTGACCTCTGGAAAATCAAGCTAAGAGCTGGAGCCAATTCTTTAGCAGCAATTTTGAGAACATGTGGGCCTATATCATCTGGGCCAGTTGCTTTATCTAAATTCCTAAGCAACTTCTCAACCCCCTCAGCACTACCAAAACCCTATTGTATATTTCACGGACATAAATTATGCTAATGAGCTCATTAAATGACGTCACTCACATCATCGGGTTTTGCCGATGATTGAAATCCGTTGATTGAAATTCTAGGTCGAGTAAAATGATGTTCTTATTTGTTGTCTGTGAGCTTTTCTGATTTTTTTCCCGTATTGGAGTATTTTTTTATTGAAAATAGACAGTTCAAATTAAACGTTTGTTCCAAGTTCAAGTAACAGCACATGTATTAAAGGCGACAGCAAAGGCAATATGCAAGCAACATTTGAGAAAAAACGATGCCCGACTTTGCAAGAAAGTGTACGGGGAAGTGTACGGGTGAACATGACAAACCAAAACAGCCTAGTAATAATCACCTCCGTGGCGCAATTGGTTAGCGCGTTCGGCTGTTAACCGAAAGGTTGGTGGTTCGAGTCCAGCCGGGGGCGTTGTTACTTTTTGCATTTAATGCAGATCGACAAATCACAGTAAAAATATAATATTGACAAAATCACAGACCACTTACACAAAAATCGCATCTGCGCATGCTCCTGTCGCGATCAAAATCTACCACGCAAGCAATGAGAGAGTTTTCATAGTGCTCAGGGAAGATAACTATGTCAGGCAAAGTAGGGATGTTAATTCCTGACTCTGGAGGGAGGTTGGGGTCTTCCGCAGTGAAGACACTTTTGAACTGTTTGTTCAAAATTTCAGCTTTACGCTGAAAATTAGCTCCATCTTTCAGGGTTGGTATTCCAGTTGAGTCTACCTTAAAGGTAGATGACCTGATCACATTTTCGTAACACAGAATTATTTCAAACATATGGAGATTTTCATCATATGAAAGCTCGTATTTTTCTCATTATCATACTGAAATTTGACGGCCTAAATCGGTATAATTACGGAGAAATCGATGAAATAACGTCGAATTACCGCGAATATAGTTTGTGTACTACTCAATGGGTACAGTTCACAGCATCTTGTGCGTCTGAAATAAGAACCATTAGAGCTATGCAACTCAAACTTTGGAACACAACTTTTTTAAGGGTGACCTTTCATGTAGAATAGAAAACTTCAAGTTGAAAATCGGAACATCTACCTTTAAGTGACTTGATAAACGACCAGAATCTTTTGGTAGATTCTGTACAGACAGATGAGACATAGCTTTTATGGGCAGATCTTGTGGCTTTGTGGACACTTTTACGCACTGATTTGAAGCTCTCATAACTATCATTGTTGAGATTCTTATGAGTATTAAATGCCTGTTGTTTGCGCTTTTGAAGGCGCCGGACTCTTTTGGAGATCCAAGGGGACTGTGTCCGCTTGGTAACCATTTTGGTTGAAATGTGTGAGTCCATAGCTTTTTTAATTGTCTCAGTGAAGTCTCTATACAATTCAGTAACTGGTTTGTGTGAGTCCTTGTTCTTGCTTACAAAATCAGATGACCATGATTTAAGGTCATTTTTAAGCGTCGGGATATCTGCCTTGTTAAATAGATACTGCCTGTGAGGTGTTTTTTTCATGACTTTTGGCTAGAGTTAATTATTATTAGGGGAATGCTGTCATGATCACTCATACCTGGTATTGTAGATGATCTTTCCACCAGAGTAGGATTTGTTGTGAAAAACAAATCAAGGGTGTTCTTCAGTCTGGTTGGCCCTTTAACAACTTGCTCTAAGCCAAAATCGGCTGCTATGTCTAACATCTGTTTTGAAATGGCAGGATATTGGCCACCGGGTTTAAATCTATTGGTTTCCCAATTAACATCTGGGATGTTGAAATCGCCAGCTAGCCATATCTGCCCTTTGTTTGAACATTTTATCCTACTGAGGGATTCTCTTAATTCATCCATGTACTCAGCAGTACTTGCATAAACGGCGCCTATGGTGACATCCTTAGCACCGTGAATCTTGACGGTAACCCATATCAGTTCACATTTTGTATCCAGGTCGATCCTGTGGGTTCCAATAATGTCATTTTTCAGGGCGATAAGGACATCACCACGTTTTTGATTTTTTCCAAAACATCTCGTCGTGCGAGTGCAACAATGTCGTATCTGCATTTTGCTGTATTTGCAAGAGAAGCATTTTTATGTTTTTCATACTTATTGTGTTTTTGAGTAAACATATTGTGTTATGAAAGTATAAAGATTATTTTCTTTGATGATATAAATTGAACATCGTGTCATAAAAATAAGTATTTGAAAAGATATTGACATTTTTAGATAACGTATCTGCAATAACAAATATAGTGAGTGCAACAACAACGTATGTGGCAGATACGTTATTATTGCACTGAGAAAATACGAGAAAATACGAGAAAATTAGAGTGCAACAACAACGTATGTGGCAGATACAATATTGTTGCACTGAGAAAACTTGAGAAAATATGAAAATCAGAGTGCAACAACAACGTATGTGGCAGATACGTTATTATTGCACTGAGAAAACTTGAGAAAATATGAGAAAACAGAGTGCAAGAACATCGTAAGTGGTAGATACGTTGTTGTTGCACTCAGAATAATATAAAATTAAATTAAAGTGCACTTACGATATTGTTTTTTATTAATTAAAACATAATTAATTTGTTTTAGAACTTCAAAATTAGCTTAAAATGAGCGCAATTACTTACTCTTTCAAAATATATAAAAAAGTCAATTTCGCCAAAATGTCACTTACGACATTGTTGCACTCGCACGACGATCTATCCTTACGAAAAACTGCATATGAATCAGGAAACAACTCACTGCTATTAACAGATGAGTCAAGATAGGTTTCGGTACCAATGATTACATCTGGGTCATAAGTTTCGATTAAAACAGCCAAATCAGCGGCTTTGTTACAAAGACCTTCAAAATTGATGACCAATGACTTGATTGATTTCCTAAATTTTCTGCTGTTGTTAACTCTTGTTGATTTTTTGTTGTTTTTGTTGTTTTTAGGATTTTCATTCCTTAATCTAGATCTACTACCACTAGTCCCTAATCTCTCCTGATTAGGAGAGGAGGCTGCCAAAGGTGGACTAAGGGGCCCGCTACAGTCAGTGGACAGACTAGAGAAGCTATTTGAAAGCTCCAAAAATCCAGAGTTAGAGAACAATGAGCTGGCAAAATTTGGCATGCCACATTGAATACAGATCCAAGAAACTTGGCTGCCTTGGAGTGCCTCGTACATGGGTGTGGACATCTCCATACACTCTGTATGATACCAAACATCACACTGATCACAACAGGTGGCCCTTTGATTCCATCTGGCCACCTTATTACAGATACCACAAGGACATTTTGGTTTATAGGGCCCGGGGTTAGGATGGAGATCCCCAGCCTGCAACAGGATGAGTAAGCAATACAGAGCATTGGAACTACATGTACAATGTATCAGGCTTGCAATAACTACCTTTTTTACCTTTCACACATTTACTACTAAGATATGATAGAGTGTGGAAATTCTTGACACTGTGAAAGGCTATGGTAATAATGGTAGCTGGCAAATACTGGTATTGGCAGTTTGGACATAGTAATAATGTTGGATGAGTTTGTACCCTGTCATTAACGTTGAAAGAATAATCATTGGAGTGTACAGCGTAGTCCTTGTTGAGAACATTTAACGGAGGTCTGAGTCCTTTTGCTATATTAACGGATAATCTATCTATCTATCTATCTATCTATCTATATCATATACTCTGCAAAGTTGCAAAATGCAATATCTAACAGAGGAATATACATAATGGCGACAATTAAAAATAGACAATAGAATACATCATAATCTTAATCTACAACTACAACTACACATGTTATGAGCAATATATTATAATTTTTGAAAACAGTGCTTGAAAATTTCCAGAGATTTGGCATTGTACATTGAGGGTGTCAGTGAATTCCAGTCCTTAATTGTGCGGGGATAGAAGCTGAACTTATATGAGTCGGTGTGAGTTGGAACGATACTAAATCTCTGTGGATGGAATTGCCTGGTTTGAACAGCCTGTCTACACAGGTAGTGCGGGATAGGAATGGCAATTTGTTCATTTTGAATTTTGTATAGGATTGCTAATCTGTTATTTTTTCGTCTTTGCTCTAAGGAGGGCCACTGCAGGTCTTGTAAGATATTTGTTACCGTGCCCTCTGTTCTTTTGTGGTTATTTGTTACAAATCGGGCTGCTCTGCGCTGTACTGCTTCTAGACGTGATATGTCGCATGCATTATGGGGGTCCCATACAGCGCAGGCAAACTCAAGGTGCGGTCTCACAAGTGCGAAGTACATTTGTTGTTTCACGTACTTCGCGCACCTCCAAAGATTCCTGCGGATAAACCAAAGGGAGTTATTAGCTTTTACAGTGACATTATGAATGTGATGTGACCATTTCAGATTATTGCTGAGTTCGACTCCCAGATATGGATAATGGGATACATTTTCAAGGATATCATTATGCATTTTATAAACATTCTCAGTAGGAGCTCTCTTGGTGGTGATACGTAGGGTTTGCATTTACGGGTATTAAATGACATCTGCCATTTAGAAGACCATTCTACTAGAGAGTTAAGATCTTTCTGTAATGATTGTGAATCCTCCTGAGATGCAATTGATCTGTATAATAGACAGTCGTCTGCAAACAAACGTATTTTAGTTGAACTATCTAGATTATCTGAAATATCATTTATATAAATTAAGAACATGAGAGGTCCTAACACTGTCCCTTGAGGAACACCTGATTTTACAGGAGACGGTTCTGAGCATTTCCCATCAACAACGACCTGCTGTGTTCGGGATGTCAACCATTTTGTGATCCAGGTTAAGATGTTGCCACGTATTCCATAGAAATCTAGTTTCTGAATGAGTCGTTGATGGGGAACCGTATCGAACGCTTTTTGGAAGTCTAGTATTAGTACATCTGTTTGGAGTTTGTTATCAAGATTACGGGAGAGATCTTCGACTGTAATTATGAGTTGAGATTCGCAAGAGTGCTGAGCCCTAAAACCATGCTGAAATGATGATAGTACATTGTGATTTTCAAGGTGTGACATAATATGTCGAAATAAAATATGTTCAAATAGCTTACACGTTACAGACGTCAATGACACGGGCCTATAGTTGGCGGGAATACTCTTATCACCTTTTTTAAATATGGCTGTAATATTTGCGGTGAGCCAGTCAGTTGGAATATCTCCCGTGTCGTGCGATTGCTGAAAAATATGTGTTATAATTGGAGCAAGCTCCATACTAAGATATTTCAAGATGGTAGAAGGTATGCCATCTGGGCCACTAGCTTTCTTGGGGTCTATGTATGAGTCCTGCGAGTACAACAAAGTGGATAATACAATAAATAAATTTCATCTTGCAAGAGATAAAAGGTCACCTATCACATCACAAACCAGTGGCACTATTCACGCCAGCCTGCTACCTCACGGCATCTCGGAAGGTTAGCACAACATCGTAGAATCCATCGGGTCCGGAGCCGCCATGATGGAATTGAGTAGCTCGGATGTTGTGCGTTATAAAATTCTCCCGGGAAAATCTCCTCTGAAGATGGCGGACGACATTAGAATAAATGCAACCAAAATTCACCAAAACTAGACTTTATGCAACCAAAATACCCAAACCAGTATGGTCTATGATGTTATGAAGACCAACTGGTGTAGTTTGCAGTGTCAGGTTGGAGCTCAAAAGGTGGAATATCGGCTCAAATTTGGGAGCGAAGATGGAACACGTCTGCCCGCTGACAATGCATACACAACTCAAACTTCTTCCGATTTTAGTGCAAACTTCATAGAAGTTGAAGACTAAAGCACTTGTTGGGACCCGCGATGCAGACTGTCAGCAATTTAGTTATTTTGAATTGCTGACTTGAATGACTGGGGATTTAGCCAGGTAAGTTGAGTCTGGAAGAGTGTTCCACTCTCGGACTGTACGTGGAAAGAAAGACAGTCTATGGTAATCTCTGGTTGAGTGTGGGATGCAGTAGACCTGTGAATTTTCAGTCCTGGTTAGTGCGGTGTGGTCTTTGAGAGTCCGGTATTTGTTGGCATCGACGGCAACTAAGTTGTGGTGTACATGTACTTTGTAGAGCATGGTCAGTCTAGCTTGTCGCCTTCTGTCTTCCAGGGTGAGCCATGAGAGTTGTTGTATCATAGCTTCAAGTCTGATTAATTATTAAACGAACAAATGCACACTAAGTGTATACGTAGCTACAAGATACGCGATTGATGTAGTGGCGGAGTGCTGGCGTGGGGACTCGTGCGTAACCTTTTAACCCTAACCCCCTGAGTGCTAAAAATGCTTATCCTAAGTCCCTCTCCAAACGCATGCGCCGTCGGTTTTCGTTGACGCAGTCAACCGAGCTTATAGTGAGTGCAGTATACTGCGCGAAGCAGGGGAAAAAATAGACGGGGCTAAGGGTGATTCACCCCCAGAATGTGTAAAATCACCCCCCTGAAGGCAATGCAAGGGTGAAAAAAAATCCATGAAATCGCCCCCGTGAATTCTCAGCAGAGGATTCCCTTTATTGGATAAATATCCCTTGTTAGACATGTTCATAAAATTGTGAAAATAAAAATATCTCTTTGAAAATGGAATACATGGAAACAAAGTACTTTACAATAAAAACTGATGGTTTAACCATGTCTGCAGGCTGAATAATCACAAAGTTATAACCAAAAGTACATGTAGTTTGCCTTATTTTGCTAATACTGGTCAAGTCATGAACATTTAAACTATTTTAGCTTAAAAGGGCTTTAAAATCATGATGTCCCGTTGCTTGTGTGTGGTTAGTTAGACATCAGTGAATACATCCCAGCTTGTGTCTTCCTTTTTTGCTGGATTTAAAAGAGGTAAACATGGAGTTTTCTACATGTTTTGGTGACAAATTTTCAAAAAAATGTCGCCCTCTGTAGTCAATGATATGAACATCCCTACCCTTGCCGTCCCTTGTTTTAAGCCATTGCCATTTGAATCTGTTCTTTATGCCAGCATCCATCTTTTTAACATCAGCATTCCTTTGAACTTCATTATTACTTCACAATTACTTCACAATATTATGCATTAAAGTTAAACGCAATGACCGAGTAACTCGCGACAAATTCGAGCATATCCCAAATGCAGCTTACACTTTGCCATGTGTAATATACATGATTACAGACACGCGTACACGGGTCGACAAATGGTCAACAACAAGGCCGACAATCTAGTCTTAAAGGGTCAATGATTAGACGCTTATTCCAGTCGTTTTACAATTTATTTATTTTAAGGTAAGGTAGGCTATAATATAGCTGGTATAGGCCTACCTACCAATATATTAAAAACATGTTTATTGATACGAAAAAGTAGAAAATATCATAGTTTGTAAGTAGCCCTCGTCTTGATGAAAGTAGCCCCCCTAAACGCCATCACAAGGGCTTTTTTTCTTGAGAAAATCCACAAAGAGCCCCCCTGATTTTTTTTTGATTTTTACCCCTGGCGCGGAGGTGTAGCTGAGGGCCGTGGCTTAGTGGTTGGACATGGGGCTTGAGAACAGAGGGTCCCTGGATCAAATCCCAGCAGGTTTCCGGAGGTTTAGTTGGCATTTTTTCCTCGAAAATCGTAATCCCGGTCAAAAACCCTAAACCGGGGTTAGGGTTATGGTAACATTTTTTTGTTTTTTGTGTGTTGTATAAACCCTAACCCCCCTGAGTGCTGACAAATGCTAATCCTAAGTCCCTCTCCAAACACATGCGCCGTCGGTTTACCCTGCATGTATGCAATGCAATGCAAGAAAAACAAGCCAGCCGTGTAGGGAGTGTTTTACACACCAAATAATTATACTTTATTCACATATCCTTAAATTTACACACCCAGTTTTTTGAATTTACACAAATTTACACACCCATATCTTCAAATCCTGCCTAAGACCTTTACGAGAAGGGTGTATTGCATGTATGGTAAATGTGATGCGATCTGTGAAACCCGTCGGATGTTGCAAAATGTGAACTAGGGATTATGGGTAAAATAAAAATAATAAAATCTTCTTTTTTTTTTTAGAAATTTTTTTACAGAAAATTAAATTCCAATACTTCAATGTCATTCTTTCATGAAATTTCAACTTCAAAAACTTACTTTAAAGTCACTTTTATTATTAATCTTATGTTATTCTATTGAATTATGTATCTTTTTTGGCCTGTTTTCATGATTCTTGTTTTGTAGCTTTTTATGACATCACACTCATCATTCAATCATAACTGTTTTTGTAGTGATCGTAGAAAAATGATCTAAACAGTTCTGTAATCAGCACAGTCTTAGCTTTCTTATGATATAAATATCTCAAATATGAAAATTGCTACCATGTGGCGGGTTCTCACAGATCGCATCACAAATGGTGGTACCTACGCCCGGCGATCCTGCATTTTAGGAGGATATGAAAAGTATTTATATTTGAAGCCGTGTACTTCATAAATTTGACTGTTAAATACCATCAAATAATTTATCTTCCTAATTGCAGGAATCCCTGTCCTCCTAGTTTCTGATATTTTATTCTTCCTCAGCAGCTTCAGTTATAATTTGCTCATACATGGACTGTCACTTTCTTTTACCTTACACACAGACTGACCCTGTCAAGTTATAGAATATGGGGGATGAGAATACCGTTGTGAGTAACTCCTATGTATTCCGTGGGATGGAATATGTAGTGAGTATGGTGGATGATCAACCTGGTGCTTTCACTGTGGAAGTTGAAGATAGGTTATCAGCAGATCAGTGGAGGGGGACATTTGATGCAGCTTGTAAGTACTCCATTTTACCATTTAGCTTTTATACATGTACTGTGCATCAGAGTGCATTTCAGTTCACAAAACATTATGGCAATTGGGATGCATGGCTCAAGTATGTGTGATCAAAGACAAATCCTGGCATTCTTACAACATGGATTTCAGTATTGAGTGTGTGTAAAATAAAAAAGTTATGTTGGGGAAAAATTGGAGGGAAGTGGAAATATAAAAATAGGTATAGGCCATGTAGCCTGAAAATTGGGTAGGCTTATGTAATTTTCAAAATGGGTAGGCTTATATGTAATTTTCAAAACTGGCCTAAAAATATGTGCCAAAAAAATCCTGCATGGCTGACTGCCTAAAACCCTTGTCTTATAAAATAGATATGACTTACAGAAGAGGGCTTGAATTACCAAAGAGGATATAGATAGAAAATTAATTAAACTTGATTTTTCTTCCTCCATGCAGTTCAGTTATGTCATTTGTGGATTCTAGTGAAAGGGAATATGATGTGTGCAATGAAACGGTTCATCATTATATACCTTCAGTCTTATCCTATCTATACATGTATTTCAGTCAGTTACAAATTGGCGAACCTGTTAACAACAGCAGCGAATTATTTCAGAAAAGCATGTGCGCGCAAAACTCTTGCATGGTGCAACATGGCGCAGTGTAAATCGTATGTGGGATTCTTGCGTATGCCAAAATAGCGTGCACACGCTTGGAATACTTTTGCGTGCGGAGGGATACAAAAATACATATTTCTCTCCAATTTGGAACTGAACTGATTAAACTTTACCGCTAGAATATGTTCTGTCCATGACGGGAATATTATCAAGAAGGGTTTGGTAAAAGTTATTTGTAATTTTCTAACAAACTACAAGCACATCGCACATTTTTTTCTTCAAAACCATATCCTGTAATTGATAACAATGAATATTTAATGCAAATCCAAGAAAGTACACAAAACGAGGTCTGTCAACCTGACACATAAAATTATCTTAGTCATTTTTATTGTTTATGAATTTGTTGAAACCTTATTGACATGTTAAAAGTACATTATTCAGTGTAAAAAAAGTATAAATCAATGTTCAAGTTCTGATGCTATAATTTGAATTAATTTCCTTTTTAAGTATGACTAAACAGTTAATGAAGAAATGTTTACCAAAACCATCCTATAATTGATAACAATGAATATTTAATGCAAATCCAAGAAAGTCCACAAAACGAGCTCTGTCAACCTGACACATAAAATTATCAAAGTCATTTTTATTGTTTATGAATTTGTGTCTTTAGACAGATTCAAGAATAAAGAATATATTGTTTTTTCTTCTAAAATCCTACAGATATTGAAGACTTGACCCATAAAACTGGCAACTTTAAACAGTATGCCATATTTGTCAACATGCTACAGTCTGCTATCACTAAAGTAAGTTTGATGATCCATCATATCATCCAGAGTACCAGGGTTGTAGCTACGCCGAACGGCGCGGGATGGGGCCGTCCGGAAGTTGTGCCCAGTGTCCAGCACTCTTAAAAAATAAGGGTAAAAAATCCGGCACTAAAAAAAGAAGAAAAAAAGAAAAAACATTTTTATTTTTTATTGTTTTTATAATTTGTGGAAAAAACATTAAACTGCCTCATAAAACAAGAAATTATGTGGCAGGAACCCTCAAAGTGCATTTATAACCCCTTAAAAATAAGAAGGCCTCTAGACCCCATTCCATGATCCACTGCACTTCGTTCGCCGTCAGTAAAATTGTCCGGCACTCAATCTGGTCTAGCTACAACCCTGCAGAGTACTATGTAAATAGTATGTGTATGTGAAGTCTATCCAGTTATACATTTATCATTCAGTGTTCCCTAAAGGCCATTAAAGCCCCCCCCCCCCCCCCCCCCCTCCCCCCACTTTGGCCCAACAGAATTTTGGAAATGTTTTGGGGGAAATTCTTGTTCTTGTTCATTGACCCACTTTTCAGCATAAACTAATTAGTTTGGGGCAAGCACTAAATCAATTTGGAACAATTTGTTTAGATTTGGCCCAAGCTTTAAAACCTTAAATGGAATACTGGATCATTTATATATCCAAAATTCGTCATATATATAGAACGAATCATCATACTTAATATGACAAAAACAAATAAAAACGTCTGTCTCTCAACATGCAATTTTCCAAAATTGGAGGTGATCGTTATTGGTGCTCAAATTTGCGCAAGTGAATTGCATTTTAACTATGACTTCATCGATACCAGGACTTTCGATCGCCCCAAAATTTAAAAATTACATGTAGAAAGATGGCAGTTTATATTCGTTTTTGTCATAAGTTTGATGTTTTATTCAATATAATTACGCAATTTGGGCACAATAATTATTTTTCTAATATAATGCACAAAGTTGTGTTTACGGGTCACCTCCTTTAATAAATTGACCAAATCCTCTCCTCATGACCAAATTCTTCTCCAACTTCGATATATTTAAAATTGAATCAGATAAGTAAATTGTAGTCTCCACTTGCCTGATATTTTCATTACGTGTTATAAAACTATCTTTACTGATGGACATCTCAAAACAGTGTTTTTAGTGGATTAAATCAGCACAATCATATTTTGTTGTTGTTAGGTATGGTCATGATGAATTTATCATATCTAAATAGAATTAAAACTGTCTCTTATTTTACAATTTTGCTTTCTTTACCTTTTTCATTAGACAAGTGAATCTTTAAGCCTTGACCTTTTGACCTATGCTGACTTGGAGTCTTTACGCAATCGTAAGGCAGGTACTGGAACTCGGAGTATACCAGGGGCACAGAAGGCTGCCCTCAGCACCAAGAGATATCTCATAGTCACATATACTGTAGAATTTGACAGGTAACAGTTTGGTTTTGATAATTATGTTTAATACTGATAGTCTAGTGTAAACTTAAAGGTCTATGTTCCGATCACTTTTTTGGGGCTATGATTTTTTCTTCACATCATGATATTTTGATATCAGAAGAATCCCCATATTTTTCTCATTATGTCTGTAAAATCATAGGGGCCAGAAATGTTCCATTTAGAAATGATAGGCTAAAATGTGGTGAATTACTGCCCAAGGTGGTTAACCACCATCTAGTTTGTGTACTACTCAATGGGCAAAATGTGTGTGACTTTGTGCTTCTAAAATTTGAACCATTGGAGTTATGCAACTCAAACTTTAGAATGTGACAATTTTAAGGATGATCTTTCATGTAAAATAGAAAACATCAAGTTGAAAATCGGGCCAGCAATCAGAACATACATCTACCTTTAACATGTTTTTGTAACTGTTCTTCTGTTTCTGTTAAAGGTAGATGTTCCGATTTTCAACTTGAAGTTTTCTATTCTACATGAAAGGTCATCCTTAAAAAAGTCGTGTTCCAAAGTTTGAGTTGCATAGCTCTAATGGTTCTTATTTTAGACGCACAAGATGCTGTGAACTGTACCCATTGAGTAGTACACAAACTATATCGGTGGTTACCACCATTCGCGGTAATTCGACGTTATTTCATAGATTTCTCCATAATTATACCGATTTAGGCCGTCAAATTTCAGTATGATGATGAGAAAAATACGAGCTTTCATATGATATGAAAATCTCCGTATGTTTGAAATAATTCTGTGTTACGAAAATGTGATCGGGTCATCTACCTTTAACTTGTCCTGAAATGTGTAGACTCAAGTCCCTATTTGTTGTCATTCATTTAAAAGAATTCATGAGTAAATAAAGATTTGATAAATTATTAATATTATAAACACTGTCTGTATCAGACTCTGCATAACTGTATTGCGCATAAATTGTTTATCATGCTAAAAAGAATCGAATTTGACATTTTTAAAGTAAAAATTAGAAGTAAAAAGTAGGCAAAATAAGCAATCAATAATTGAAGAGTTTTATTCGCAAAACGTGCTAACAAAATGTACTTTTGAGAAAATCAAATTAATATGGACATTTTATATGAAACTAAAATAATGTGTTTGGTTGAAATCCTGAACATTATTATTTTGTTATAATCTCTGTTGTTTCCAAAATACTATGGACTTTTGCCACTAAACAGATTGATCCACTTTCTAGAAATACTCTTTGTAACCACTATGGCTCTAAGTTCAGAGGGTGATCGGTTCAAGGTTCACATTGGTGTGAAAAAATTACTTTTTGATATTGATATTGAAATGTACCTCACAATATTGGACAACATCTTGGCTAACTGAAACTGCATTCAAAAAGAAGAAAAAATAGCGGAAAAGTTTTCAGAACAGTCCATTATTGCCCAAGGGGTAGGAACAAGATGCGTCATGGACGGACATTCTTAGTAGAAGTTGACCTTGCCATATTTTATGTTAATGAAACATTTTCAATTTTTTTAATTAAAAATTGATAGATGGCACATTTATCCATTAAATAAAAAATATATTTTAGAAAAAAAGTTCTGAGAAGTAATTACCCTGCCCTTGTGATAACTTTTTGATGCAGAGCTGTCCGTTCGTGACACAAAAAGTTTTAAAGTGTTTCAACTTTTTTCAAGGAAAGAGAGAAAAAATAAAAACATAGTGAGCTATCTCCCTTATATACACCCCTTTCTCATGTAGAAATGAAACTTAACAATGGTGTCAATAAATAAATAAAATCAGTGATTAAAAGTTGTCACGGACGGGCACACATTTTGTCACGGACGGACATTATTCAGTTCTGAGTACAAATGCCAAGCTGAATCCTGCCCCTCTTACCATAAATGGCAAAAGATAGACCTGCTGCATCATATAAATTGACTGTATGCTGTGATACAACTTTTAAAACAATTTTTTTCCCCTTCTTTGATAAGTTTTTGTTTGATTAATTGTGTAATTAAAGGTTAGTGATAATGGATACATGTAGGCATCCAACAGTGTTTTGAGTTTTTCAGAGTTTCATGAAGAAAAAGCCTGCAACTTTTGATAGTGCAAAGCTTAAAATTAAATTTGTGCTAACATCTCCAATGGTACTTTCTGATTTCAATGCTGTTACTTGCTTTTATTTTACATACACTTATTATATAGGGCAATTTTAAACAGTGTCATTTAACTGATCTCATGCCCCTTTTTTTGCAAGCATTATTTCAGCATGTACAGGCAGTAAGGTTAACAAGCGCAAGCTAAACTACAGATTCACCAAAGAAGATCTGCTGAGGATTCACAAATGCGCAAATAAGCAAATGACTTCATTTGACTTCAATTAATTTTAGATGATTAATAGCGCTTATTAACTTACTGCTATTAAAGGGATACAATGTCATGTTGAATTTTTTTAATTTTAATTAATTTACTTCAGAATTCAAGATGAACATTAAAAATTGCCATTACTGTTTCTACTAAAAAAAAACCCAGCAAAACTTGAATAAAACAATGTTTTAAATATGTTGGAATACCATCCATAACCATGTAAAATGCTAGTTGCGGCTCTACCAGCATTTTTGAATCAACGTTTTCTTGTACAAAGAGGGCTGTTTTTTCTTAATCTTTATAGGTAGTAGTTCATACATGTAATACAATTGTAAAAATATACAAATCCCAGTTTTATCATACATTTTTGTACTTGAGGGCACTGCCTCCACCACACCTCTTAATGCCCCTTTAAGCATTAGAATGATCAAAGCAATTACTAAAAAAAGACTTCAGGCCACATCTTAATCTTCAATAGAGTTGATGATACTCTTCAACATAAAACATAAACATTTTTGAAAATGTTAGTAGTTACTTTTTATAGGCAGTTTTTCTCAATTTGTTTCAAAAATGTCCATCCGTGACAAACCGATCACCCTCTTACCATTCCATATTAAAGAGGTTTTCAAATGACTTAAAAATCAAAAAGAATTAATCTAATTTCCTTTTCTTTTTATAAATTTGTGAATATTTTCGATAAATGACCTAAAATGGCGATTGTCCCTAAATGTTGGGATTTTCCGAAAGATTGACCAGCATTAAACAACAAAATCTGTCATTTGGTATTTAAAATGAAAGACTAAAGTGTACTAAACTTTTTTTTTTTTAAATGCATTAAAATCCTATTTTCCCTCCATCTTTGGGCCATTTTAATTCAAATTTTCCGTAAAATACTGACAATGTCTGAAAACTTTAATTTGTAATATCTCCGCAATGGAATGAGATATGAACTTCAAATAAAATTTCAATTTTGATATCTAAATATTTTGACATCTAAATATAAGATCAAATGTTTAATTCAAAAATGTCATTAACTTTATTTTCTTCTGAGATTATTATATATTTTTTGTCCGAAGTGTCGGGTAACTACTTATTGACTCACCTTTTCACTGTGCATATCACAGAATTCACTACCCACTGCCATTACCATACCAAGGCAAACCTGACCCAGTCGCTCTACAAGACAACATCAGGCAACTTAAACATGAAATAAGAAGACTTAAAGCAAAGGTTAGTCTCTGATTGTTCCCAGAAGAGCGGATGCATCAAACTCTTATGTATATATGATTGATTGCTTGCAATAAAGATGCTTTTATTAAGTGTGACAGTTAAATAGCTATACCTCCGTTATGCTGATGAAAATGTATAGCACTGTTTTATAAGCTTTCATGGAAAGTTGTTTTTCTTATGTAAAAGGTTTTTTCTTTTAAAGAAAAGAAACATTGACCTTTACAGCCTTCTTTCTGTATGACAGATTTTGAAACAAAATTTAGAAGTGATTTTCTTCTATTTATATTTCTGTTCTTTGGGGAAGGTTTCAAGACAATTTCATGGACACTAGTATCTTAATTTATCCTTAACCCATGTAAATGATAATGATTTTTGATATTGACAAAGCTATAGCCTGATTAATGATTTAAAGGTAGATGACCCGATCACATTTCCGATTTTCAACTTGAAGTTTTCTATTCTACATGAAAGGTCATCCTTAAAAAAGCCGTGTTCCAAAGTTTCAGTTGCATAGCTCTAATGGTTCTTATTTTAGACGCACAGGATGCTGTGAACTGTACCCATTGAGTAGTACACAAACTATATCGGTGGTTACCACCATTCGCGGTAATTCGACGTTATTTCATCGATTTCTCCGCAATTATACCGATTTAGGCCGTCAAATTTCAGTATGATGATGAGAAAAATACGAGCTTTCATATGATATGAAAATCTCCGTATGTTTGAAATAATTCTGTGTTACGAAAATGTGATCGGGTCATCTACCTTTAATGAATACTTGCAAAATGGCGTACTGAGTAAACAAGTTCAAACAGCGTGGGCTGCATAATCTGTCTCACACTAGCGCTGCAAGTCCCCACGGAACTCTAGCGTCATTGTGCATCTTATAGTGGCTGTGTTTATGCTAATGGAAACGTGTTCATTCAATAAATAATCAACTATATAGTAGATAATATTATGTTATTCAGGATGTTGCGTAGGATGTAGATAGAAGAGTTTATTAACCAAGGTTTGTCTGCTTCTTTTCTCTATGCAGTTTAATTCCAATTACAAGATAGTTGAATTGCAGAAACTGAAGAAAGAGTAAGTATTCTTTATAATGAAACAGATGGCAACTGATTCTATTCCCACAGAAGTTTGGTGTAAAAAATAAAACAATATTTTCATGTTCTGATGACAGAATTTGAAAATCGTTCTGATTCTGGCATTCCCCCCCCCCCCCCCCCCCCTCCCCCGTTTACATTGAATGTAGTTCTAAATATCATGATTGCTGTATATAATCTCCTTGATTGTAGGAAGCCAATGTTGGCAGCCCTGTCGTTTAATATTTGCTAGAATTATAACTTGACAGAGCAAAGAGGTACAATGCTACTCTGTAAGGCATATATCAGGGAGAGGGTGGGATGATTTGATGTTAAAGAAAGTAAGAAGATCATTCCAGAGGTTGAAGGTTGTTCAATTCTGGGCATCTGCAAGGATTTAAACCACACAGACAATGCCAAGGTTCTTGTTATAGATTGGTGATTACATGTGATGAAACATAATCATTTCCCTGAATGAACAAAGATGCCAAGGCTCGTATTATAGATTGGTAATATACATGCGGTGAAACATAATCAATTCCCGGAATGAACAAACCTACTCTTAAACGTCAACACTTTATTTATATATGTTTCATTTTCAGCTATGAAGAGCTTCTCCTTGAGAAACAGAACCTTGACGATGCTTTCCTTAGCTTCCGCCGTGAGGTGAAAAACACAACCAAGGGTAGTGCTGTAAAAGAAGTGCGAATCTTAAAGAATGCAGTGCGTAATTTGGAGGAAGAATTGATTAATGAAAAGAGGAAATATCAGAGATCAGCCAGCAAGAGAAATCAAGAGTACAAGGCTTTAGTTGAAGAGGTTAGTAGAAGGTTTACATCATATCTATAAGTAACTCTCTTAGGGTTGCAACAAACTTCTTTATGCTCCCTATCCATATTCGCCAGCAATACATATATTGATGAGATTGGTGATATCTCATATTTAAGTTAAAACAATTGAAGAGTAAATATTATTTCCACAGATGATTACATTTATTATATTTCTTGAGAAGACTTCCACACGGCTGATTAACACAACTTGATCTTAAGACAATATTCACACAACTAACTCATAACATCATCAAAATATCCCTGGCCCATCATAACATACATTCTTAAGCAGCTAATAAGAATGTTTAGGCAATCTCATTGGTTCTCAGAAAAACCAGTGACATTTATATCAAACAACTTAACAAGGCGTGCATTAATTAGCAACTTCCTTAAAGCGCACTTTTGCAGTGTGTCTACTGCGATTTTCCTACTCGAGAAGGCATCATTTTGGCAGATTTGTGTGTAAACTCTATGGCAGCCCCCCTCCGCAGCCCCCACCCATTCTGCCTAGGACTACCTGTGCATTCTTTGATCTAGCTCGTTTATTTTGAATCCAAATGAGCTGGGATTTTTTAATTTAAAAGTAGACACAATTAGCAACAAAATGACACTCTACTTAATTTACTTAATTCAATAGGTCAAGTACTTTTACAATAAATTGATTTCTTATCACAATTTTTTTGATATGTGTAACAATTCCACCTTATTTGATACACCAATTCACGACATATGACCAGGTAAGGTCTAAAAACAATACCTTTATTCTCTAAATATAGTGTATGGTCACTGCTTGAATTGCATACAATGTCAAATGTCACGTACAAATTCATTTGACCAGAGGAATCATGGAATTATGATGGTCAAAAGTACACAGATGGAAATTTGTCCCCAAAATGCTTTTTTTTTGTGCAAGCTTGTTTAGAGCCAAAATGTACCTCAATCAAAAGCAAATATAAGTGTTAAGTCGAAATGTTTGCGCGCTATGAGCGAATTGATTTTTTCACTACAATATTGTCGGTTCACTTTTATTTCACCCCCCCCCCCCCCCCCCCAATATAGACCTTGTGTACTATAATGATGTTTAGGTTAACATGGGATAAAATACAGGTAAATGATAAATATCATCATTGCCCCTTCCTTCAAAAAATATCAATCTCCTGTTCGATTGAAAATTAATTTAAAATAATGTAAATACTAGAGTATATAAACCTTAAACAAACCACTATTGTTGAAATGCCTTCATAAAAATAATTTTAAAAAGTATCATTATAAAAATGATTATTCATACAGCACAATTGATCATCTCATATTGCGGTAAATATTGTTTAACAAATAGAGCTTAATAGTGATAAAGCACATGTCCTTGTATAAGTATTACAACATTTCCAACGTGGGTGATATTGTGAGGTCAGTGAACAGTTGTCACAGTCTTGATAGGAACCAACAAATCATTTTGTAAAATCATCAAAGTTGAGCATACACATTCCAAATTGAATAGCGTAAAATTAAATTATAATAACAATAACAAAACCTTTTGGAAAAATGTCCAATCAATTCGCGTCACTGACCAGTATAAAGTACTTTCTGGTACTTGTTGTATACTTTACACACTCAAAGTAGGCATAGCTCACATAAAATTCAAATAATTGAAACATGTATAAAATTGGTGTCAAATGAACGATTGCAATGAAAGATTTATTTTCCAACAAGAATTATGATAATCGGTCAATGCATTCTTGTGTTACGGTGTTTTGAAATACTCCGAAAATGGCCGAAAACCTGCCAAAAACAGTAACAATTCCCAAAAATAGAATTTTTCAGGATTTAGAGAGCTCAATCTGTTAATAATGTAACATTTAAAACATCATTTACACATATTTCTTAACAATTGAATATCTATAGACCATGTTAAATTACAAAAATATGGTAAAATTATATCAAGTATCAATCAAGTATCAATCTTTATTTCCATATAAAAATACATCAAATCACATATAAAAAAACACAATATGGAGGAGTAGACTGGAAAGCCAATGAGGCCCGTTTATGGTCTACCCCTTAATACAAGCAATACATAAACAAACATAGTATACTATAAAATAAACAATAAGAATTCCACAACATCATAAACAAGACAGAACAAGGACGGAACAAGTAAGCTAAAATAACCTAGTGAAATTGGTCATTTTGACCAATTTCACTGACCGCAATCAAAAATGACTCCAGATGTGAATGGTGTATTGCAATCAAACTTGGTATACTGGCTAACTGTATGATACCCAATCTTTTAAACTATAATTAAGTTTCATAAGCTCATTAAATATGCAAATTATCTAATTATTTATTCAAGTCATTAATATGCAAATGATCAATGGCCGACAATTTTTTTCCCATCATAAAAAGAGTGACCGGTAATAGATATATAGCATGTATACCCAATTTGATTGACAAATATTGCTGCATTTAGAAATTATAAGCTTTTTCATTTCTTAATTACCCATATTTAAATTATCAGTCTTTTACTCACATTAGGCACTCAAAGGATGCAAAATCTGATCATATCACTAAATGAACTGAAGTGTTTAGTACAATATCTCAGTTTAGGTTACATTTAAATCGGCAGAATATAAGTTTAGAGCAAATTTTGAAAATTGGTCAAAACAGTCCTAACTAAAAAAAACAGATGATAGATATTTATACCTGAATCAAGGTTATATAGTTCAAGGTCATTTCTACCATATATGGCAAGCTCACTGCCCTATAGGGAGTGCCCAATGTGAGGATAATCAATTTTATATAGGGTGTTTTTCAAAGTGGAGCTGCATACATTATATGAAGAGCCTTTTGCAAAAGGGCTTACAGACCACTCCTACATGTTACTCATTTTGCATAATTGAATTAATCAAATATTTGTATGGCTGTCTTCATGACTTGGATAAGTGCATCCATGCACGCCAATTGAGACACCAACAATACAAGCCACATTCCACATATGAATAGCCATCCATTCAATAATGCAAAATGAGTAACAGGTAGAAGTGGTCGTAGGCCCTTTTGCAACACACCCCTTCATGTTGTTGTGTGGCAGACTCTGTGTGTGTGTGCATTGTGCTATGCCTACTCAAAGACATCTTTCTTTTACCCAATGAAAATATTGATCATGTTATATAAAGTTATAATTGATATACTGAAAAGTAAATTAATTTAACTTTCCTTTAAATTAATTTGTAGTACACTAACTATAATATATTTTACAATGTAGAGTGACACTGTTCCAATGGTCTTCACATCAAACGGGGTGTTTTAAATATAAAAAATAGTCAAAATTAAATCAAAATAGAACTTGAACAATTCCATCTACAATGGAAAACATTACAACCATCGATGAAAGAACCATAACCAAATATAACAAGGTATATGTAGGACAATATCATTATTTGAAAATTTGAAAATGACCATCTTACTTCATCAACCTACAAGGGTTTGTTTGTCTACGCATATTAGAATACACTATCTACAATGACCAACTATATTGGATTCAATATACAATGTACATGCATTTCAAAAGAAAACCACAACTTTCAATCATAATTTGCCGTACAATGTGCATGTAGCAATTAATAAAAACAACAATTTGAAATAAGCAACAAAATTGAACTGACTTTTTCTAATTGCATGGGGACTTGCTTTTGTATTATAGTTAGTTAGCATTATTTTCGGACTTTTTCTTCTACTTTCTGCTTCATGTTCGCTATTTAATTACTATTGTACCTATGATCATCATGGTGATGACTCGCCAGGCAAATCATCTACACTCCAAATTAATTTAAAGTCGTGATGGTTAAGAGTAGGCCTATGCTAGTCATGGACTGATTGAATTGATTATACAGGTACAAATTTAAGCTTATTACTTTACGATTGACTTAAACTGTCCACCCTTCATATCAGAATGTGAATAATATAGGCCCAACTTTATTTTTTATTTGCAAGTTAATAATTGCAGAGGCAACAAATCAGTGTAGAATCAGTACCAACTGACGATACAGAACTTTAATTAATGCCTTTTATTTTTAAATAAGCTTTCGGACAAAACCCAGACAAGGGTAAACCTTTAGTCATTTAAGTACCGTAACACCACCATATATACAATATATAGTACAGCAATAATGTCTATGCGTTATTCTGTCATGGAGGATTTCTATCCCTTTGAATAATGTATCCGGATTATATCGCCATTTTAAAATCTGCCCAGAAAAGTAGAAATTGTAGTCGCAAAATACACAGGTTCAGGGGCCAGTGCTCTGCAGACAAATGTTGGTGTGGATGTGCATGATGTCTGCTGCGCTTTGATGTACATGTATGCTTGTATCAAATAAGGTTAGCACAGCGGTCAACTATTGTGTTTCAAATACCCACGTCCGCATAGTATATTTGCGAATGTAAGGCGTTTCATTGGGGCGCATCTGACATACATATTCATGAGGTAGTGGATTCTTCCTAGTTGTCGTCTGCAAAGGGGTTTATGCTGGGTTGTGGCGGTAGCTTAACTATCACCTGTGATGCCATTGTAGGTTGTGCACTATGTGTGCCGTGCATTGGTGGCACCTGTGATGCCATTGTAGGTTGTGCACTATGAGTGCCGTGCATTGGTGGCACCTGTGATGCCATTGTAGGTTGTGCACTATGAGTGCCGTGCATTGTTGGCACCTGTGATGCCATTGTAGGTTGTGCACTATGAGTGCCGTGCATTGGTGGCACCTGTGATGCCATTGTAGGTTGTGCACTATGAGTGCCGTGCATTGGTGGTACCTGTGATGCCATTGTAGGTTGTGCACTATGTGTGCCGTGCATTGGTGGCACCTGTGATGCCATTGTAGGTTGTGCACTATGAGTGCCGTGCATTGGTGGCACCTGTGATGCCATTGTAGGTTGTGCACTATGAGTGCCGTGCATTGGTGGCACCTGTGATGCCATTGTAGGTTGTGCACTATGAGTGCCGTGCATTGGTGGTACCTGTGATGCCATTGTAGGTTGTGCACTATGTATGCCGTGCATTGGTGGCACCTGTGATGCCATTGTAGGTTGTGCACTATGTGTGCCGTGCATTGGTGGCACCTGTGATGCCATTGTAGGTTGTGCACTATGAGTGCCGTGCATTGGTGGCACCTGTGATGCCATTGTAGGTTGTGCACTATGAGTGCCGTGCATTGTTGGCACCTGTGATGCCATTGTAGGTTGTGCACTATGAGTGCCGTGCATTGGTGGCACCTGTGATGCCATTGTAGGTTGTGCACTATGAGTGCCGTGCATTGGTGGCACCTGTGATGCCATTGTAGGTTGTGCACTATGAGTGCCGTGCATTGGTGGCACCTGTGATGCCATTGTAGGTTGTGCACTATGAATGCCGTGCATTGGTGGCACCTGTGATGCCATTGTAGGTTGTGCACTATGTGTGCCGTGCATTGGTGGATCAAAATAACTGTCCTCTCTTTGCTTCATTAGGTGAATCTCTTGTCTAAGCTTTCCATTTTCTCTCTCCATTTTGTCTTGCCTTCTCATCAAACACATTCCATAACAAATCTCTATCCTTCCTTACCTCCTCCAACTCCTTATTCTTCTCCTCTAACTCCTTATTCTTTTCCCTCAACTCGTTATTCTTCTCCTCCAATTTCTCTTCCATACTTTTCATCATATCTCTGTCATTCTTAACATCATCCAGCTTACTGTTAAGCTCCTCCAGTATACTATTGGTGTGCTCCAATTCACTTATCCATTCATCTGACTGCTTCTGCTTTGCTGCTGTAACTGCGTTTAAATCATTTTTCAGTTTCATACATTTTGAAAGGAGTATTTTAAATTCTGTGTGCGTGGCGACCATGATGAACAGGTGATGAAGATAGTTTCAACTAGATGTTACTTTTGATGATGTGTGCAATTCCTTTGCCACCACTGATGAGATTGGTGATATCTCATATAAGTTAAAACAATTGAAGAGTAAATAGTATTTCCACAGATGATTATATTTATTATATTTATTGAGACGACTGGAACACGGCGACTGATTAACACAACTTGATCGTAAGACAATATTCACACAACTAACTCATATCATCATCACAATATCCCTTGCCATGCAATGTAGTGTACAGTCATTGGTCACTGTAAGAAATGAGGGACTATGATATCACAATAAGTAAGTGACTTAATGATTAAATGATCTGACATCGGAAAAGTGTAAAAGTCATGTTTTTTTGCATACATTTTGCTAGAAATGGATGCATATCTTGAGTTTTAAATCCATAATCGAAAAAATAAAAATTCGCTCCTAGTTAGTTAGTGTACTACAAATTAATTTAAAGGAAAGTTAAATTAATCTACTTTTAAGTAGATTAATTATCACTTTATTTAACATGATCAATATTTTCATTGGGTAAAAGAAAGATGTCTTTGAGTGTGTAAAGTATACAACAAGTACCAGAAAGTGCTTTGTACTGGTCAGTGACACGGATTGATTGGACATTTTTCCAAAATGTTTTGTTATTGTTATTATTATTGAAAGAAGATTTAATTTTACGTTATTCAATTTGGAATGTGTATGCTCAACTTTGATGATTTTACCAAATGTTTTTTTGGTTCCTATAAAGACTGTGAAAACTGTTCACTGACGTCACAATATCACCCACGTTGGAAATGTTGTAATACTTATACAAGGACATGTGCTTTCTCACTATTGAGCTCGATTTGTTAAACAATATTTAATATGAGATGATCAATTGTACTGTATGAATAACAATTTTTATAATGATACTTTTTAAAATTATTTTTATGAAGGTGTTTAACAATAGTGGTTAGTTTTAAGGTTTATATACTCTAGTGACATTTACATTATTTTTAATTAATTTTCAATCGAACAGGAGATTGATATTTTTTGAAGGAAGGGGCAGTGTTGAAATCTGAGATTTATTATACCTGTATATTATCCCATGTTAACCTAAACATCATTATAGTACACAAGGTCTATGCACTGCAAGTCAAACACCCTTATCCATAGTCAGTTTCCAAGACAATGCTATTGTCTTCTCTCTTAAAACCCTCCCCTAATCTTTCTTCAAATCTCCACCCACAAATCTCTTATAATACCTCATTATGGAACTTGTATTGGCAGGTAGAAGAGCTGAGAGCCAGTGATCGTAACTTGAGAGTCAGAGTGAAGAGTCTTACAAATGAGTTGGCTGTAATGAGAAGGAAGTAAGTATAACAGTTGAGAGTCAGAGTGAAGAGTCTTACAAATGAGTTGGCTGTAATGAGAAGGAAGTAAGTATAACAGTTGAGAGTCAGAGTGAAGAGTCTTACAAATGAGTTGGCTGTAATGAGAAGGAAGTAAGTATAACAGTTGAGAGTCAGAGTGAAGAGTCTTACAAATGAGTTGGCTGTAATGAGAAGGAAGTAAGTATAACAGTTGAGAGTCAGAGTGAAGAGTCTTACATATGAGTTGGCTGTAATGACAAGGTAGTAAGTATAACAGTTGAGAGTCAGAGTGAAGAGTCTTACAAATGAGTTGACTGTAATGAGAAGGAAGAGTCAGAGTGAAGAGTCTTACAAATGGGTTGGCTGTAATGACAAGGTAGTAAGTATAACAGTTGCGAGTCAGAGTGAAGAGTCTTACACATGAGTTGGCTATAATGAGAAGGAAGTAAGTATAACAATTGAGAGTCAGAGTGAAGAGTCTTACAAATGAGTTGGCTGTAATGAGAAGGAAGTAAGTATAACAGTTGAGAGTCAGAGTGAAGAGTCTTACAAATGAGTTGGCTGTAATGAGAAGGAAGTAAGTATAACAGTTGAGAGTCAGAGTGAAGAGTCTTACAAATGAGTTGGCTGTAATGAGAAGGAAGTAAGTATAACAGTTGAGAGTCAGAGTGAAGAGTCTTACAAATGAGTTGGCTGTAATGAGAAGGAAGTAAGTATAACAGTTGAGAGTCAGAGTGAAGAGTCTTACAAATGAGTTGGCTGTAATGAGAAGGAAGTAAGTATAACAGTTGAGAGTCAGAGTGAAGAGTCTTACAAATGAGTTGGCTGTAATGAGAAGGAAGTAAGTATAACAGTTGAGAGTCAGAGTGAAGAGTCTTACAAATGAGTTGGCTGTAATGAGAAGGAAGTAAGTATAACAGTTGAGAGTCAGAGTGAAGAGTCTTACAAATGAGTTGGCTGTAATGAGAAGGAAGTAAGTATAACAGTTGAGAGTCAGAGTGAAGAGTCTTACAAATGAGTTGGCTGTAATGAGAAGGAAGTAAGTATAACAGTTGAGAGTCAGAGTGAAGAGTCTTACAAATGAGTTGGCTGTAATGAGAAGGAAGTAAGTATAACAGTTGAGAGTCAGAGTGAAGAGTCTTACAAATTAGTTGGCTGTAATGAGAAGGAAGTAAGTATAACAGTTGAGAGTCAGAGTGAAGAGTCTTACAAATGAGTTGGCTGTAATGAGAAGGAAGTAAGTATAACAGTTGAGAGTCAGAGTGAAGAGTCTTACAAATGAGTTGGCTGTAATGAGAAGGAAGTAAGTATAACAGTTGAGAGTCAGAGTGAAGAGTCTTACAAATGAGTTGGCTGTAATGAGAAGGAAGTAAGTATAACAGTTGAGAGTCAGAGTGAAGAGTCTTACAAATGAGTTGGCTGTAATGACAAGGTAGTAAGTATAACAGAGAGAATTAAGTACACATTTCATTATTTTCAATTGATACTGGGTTTGCATGGATAAACTTTCAAACTAAACAAATGCACTTACCTGCACTTTATTTCCTTTGATTAATATAAATATGAATCAAGTTGATTTACGTCACAACTTGCATTAGCAAGACGCACCAGAGTTATGATAATGGATCACTTTTACAAAGTCAATCCATTTAAAACAGGAATCCAATTAATCACAATTCTCAGCTTTTTGATACTTGGCATTTGATTTTGACACTTCGAAGAAAAAAAACCTGCATGAGTAAAATAGAAATCAATCTTAATTCTCAAATCCATTAAGAGAAGTCCCTTAAGGCTATAAATAATATCGCTGTGTCAAAACTGCCAACTCATCCTGATTCTGCTATAAACAATATCGTTAAGTCAAAGCTGCCAACACATCCTGATTCTGCAGAAAGTTTTTTAAAAAGAAAACAATCTTTTCATTTTCAGATGATAGAATTTGGATATCTCCCTGATTCTGGAAGGTTTTCCCTTATTATGTTGAACATAGTTCTAAAGATCTGCCTGATTGCTGTACACAATCTCCCTGATTGCAACAAGTAAATGTTGGTTGGCAGCCCTGTCATGTATAGCATGATGGAATGGCTAAAACTCCAAATCTTGTTTTTTAATCACTCCCATGTTTAAAAAGAATGTAACTTAATTTATGAATATATTTGAACTAATAACTAGAAAGGCATAGTCTATCACTGCATGTAGTGACAGCATATGTTGTGCTCCAAAATAAGAGGGATCCTAATGGCATTGTATCTTGCATTAAAAGTAGCAAAGTGTGAGTATAGCATACCAACATTTCAGAACAAATCAATATGTATCTATACGTTTTTATTATTCGCTTAATAACAGCCCATCATCTAGACGCAGCAGTAGATCTCCATCTATTCCTCTATCTAGTCAGCATTCATCTGGAAAGAGACGGTCATTATCCACACAGGAAAGAGCTCGTATAGCCAATAGAGAGCGGTCATTATCCACTCAGGAAAGAGCTCGTATAGCCAATAGGGAACGGTCATTATCAAGAGACAGGCCTGCATGGTCTGCTTCAAGAGATCGACACCGTTCATCATCCAGGGATAGGATAGGCTCAGGTTTAAGGGATAGAATAGGGTCAGGATCCAGGGAGAGGTTACGATCAACAGAAAAAGATAGGAGGCATGTGATGATTAGTAGCAGGACACCCTCACCTGCAGGTAAGGGTCCAATGTAGTTGGGAACAGTCACATGGATAACAAAAAATAAGTTGATAGTTAACCATTTCTTGAAAATGTTACTGAAATCAGGAGCAAAGAGTTTTGGGAGGTGTTGTTTTTTCTTCTTGTATTATAAATTGCATTTTCATCATATATTCATGAACGACAAAGTACTTTGTTATTGGAGTGAAAGTTCATCTGTGCTGGTAATCAAATAATTTGAAATTGATCTTTCGTTATCTTGTGCTGTGAACGAAAGATCAATTTCAAATTACTTTGTTATTTGTTAAATAGAACAGCATATAGACCTGACCAATGTACCACATAATATCTGTTATTAATGCTTATCCACAAACTGCATTTTGGATTTGGCCATATATTGATCCAAACACAATTTGTATCGCAATATTACACCAGACTTTGAAACTAATTTCATAATAGACATATTTGTTTAAAGCAAATGGCAATGGGATACTGTTTACAGGAAGTGTTACTGAACTATGTTGGCCTTGTGGGACATGTATTCTTAAGGTAAACTTATCTTGCTAATGCATCAATTGTCTAGCTTTCAATACAAAGACTTGCCTATAATCTACCGCTAATAGCAGGCGAAATGTCAAAGTTTTTCATCATATTTCTATCTCTTTTTTTCTTCTATTAAATATATTTCTTTATAATACAGGAAGCAGAAAACCAAGATTTGATCCATCGGCTTACATTACGGACAAGAAAAGAAGGCAGGAAGAAGCCAAGCTTAAATGGTAATGAGAATTTACGAGATATGAAATATTTTCATACTAATAGTTTATGAAATATTGCCATACTGAGACTATAAGTTTGTCCTTGCTTGTTTTTCATCCACAATTTCAAAATGTTAAACTGGAGAAAAGATCTTATCAGTACAAGAGAGTTCTTTTAAGTATCATCAAGATTTTTGAAAAGCTTAAAAGCTTTTCAAAAATCTTGATGATTTTATTGCCATGAGCAGCATCGTGTGGATGAATTATGTCCACAGATTGCATAGTATTATTTACTGGCTCTTGGAACAATCCTTAGTGATTTGTATTCTATATTATTCAACGTCCGTTCCCAGTAGCTTAAAATAATTATTTATGGCTGATTTCAGTTAATTTAGTATAATTCACTTGCAAACAATACAAACTGATGATAGCATTATAGTTTAAGCCACATATCTCAATCATGCATAGACCATTTCAAATCCGAAAATATATGATCGGTTCCGAAAGTTTTTCCAATTAGCTGAGTGTTTTGACGCTCGGTTATGACTTGTCAGCTCACAAGTCATGTCCACCCGTCTGCCCGTGTGGTAGATACTGTTGGTGATAGATTGTCCTCCTCACAAAGTTGTATGATGCGGCGTTTCAGTAACAAAAACAGTGAGATAAAAGAGATTTGGGGTAATATTTAACGTTCTGCTTGATACATTTGGAAGTTGACGGTTGACGCCATTGTTGATAAAAAACAAAATAGTCTCGTTCCACGTTTTACTTCTCATGTGTGCACGCGTGTATGTAAACATATTAAATCACTAGGCGGACAACCATTGCTATGAATGTGATCAACTGTTGCGAAGAACGCACTACGCACCTACTCAGAGTGACCTGTTTTTCCGAAGATTTCCGATCTCAATTTAAAATGGTCTATAACAATTGCATCAAAGCTTCCATTTTGTAGAGGAACATGCTATCCACACATGATATGATCGCCATTTGATCAGACTATTTCTTGGACCACAGGTAGAACTTAGTCAGGTCAAACTAAGTTCAGAAATATCTAGTGTCTAACCGATCAGCTCATGTCGTAGAGCGTGTGTGGTCTAGTGGATAGATCGCAGGTCTCACGATGCAAAGGTTGTGAGTTCGAGCCCCACTACGGCCAACATGTTTGTATCCTTGGGCAAGGTACTTAGTCTCAATTGACTCGTGGTTCAGAAGTCACGTAGAAATGGTGGTCTCGTGCATCGGAAGAGCAACATTCGAGCACGTTAAAAGGACACAGATTCCTTCGTAAAGAGTAGGGGATCATCCCGGTCTGTGGCTGTACACACATTGTCCCAAGGAAACTGGGGCCTTGGCGTTAATATCCTGACTTATGGATTCTGCCGAGTATTGATGTAGATGTAGATGTAGATGTGTCAACCGATCGCCGATCGCCGATCAGAGTACACACCACTAATAAATTCCCCATTGCTTACTGTGTAAAATGGACCATGATTATTCGCCATTTTCTCGCTTATAAAGCAACTGGTTGCTTCAACTTTGCATTCTGTGTGAAGATCATGGTCTTGGCTTTCCTGTAAACAACAAAAAAATATAAGGTCAAGGCAAAATTTTCGAGATATGCGCCGTCAAAGATACACATGTTTGTAGATTGCCCAGGCCTAGCCTAGGTCTAAGCAATTCTAATCAATTATCTGAAGTCTCTAAAATGACTAAAAAATCATAAAAAATTGGTCAAAGAAGAAAATTTGCACTGATATTGTTTGATAATCTTCATTTAATAATCATCCGATCAAAAGTTTGGCCAACAACACCACTTTTGAAGCATTTTTATATATTTCACTTAGACGAGTGTCATCCCAACCAATTCAACAAACCTTTCGTGGACTCTTCCATTATTTATTTAGTGGTGTGAATCCTTCAGCTCTTTATATTTTTGAAATTATATTTTTTTCTGTTAGGTTGAATATACTGCAACACATTGATAGCATTGCAACCACTTAAATCAGTTTTAACAGGCTTTTGTATGACAAAGTTTGTTTGAATTATGTTTGCTATCTACTGAAGATAGCATGCTTTTCAATGGTGAAATAACGTGCACGCGGTAAAAGTTGGTCACACAGTTTGTCTTTATTTCTTGAACTTTCAATGCCTTTGTAGCATGAATTGACCAGTTGTAATGATAGTAATGAATACATATTACAAATTTAGAATGTCTATAATATCCTTTTTGTGTATACTGAGATGTAACGGGGGGGGGGGGGGGGGGGGGCAAGTGACACATTTAGTTGTATATGAAATTATGGGAATAGTTCAAATTAGAAGAAGAAAAAAATTCCGGGGGTTACCTGTCCTGTATGTAAGACTCCATGACAGAGGCTGCAAGAGACACTTCATTTGCATAGAACTGGCAAATCCCTTCTTCTTTACACGCTTCTCAACCCTTAAACGAAGATCTTTGAAACAAATCAAATCCTGGGATAGGCCTAGGCCTACTGTAACACGGTTAGCCAATCTGTAATGGAATTTCAAAAAGAAAAGATATGGTATGATAATCAGGGTTTACATGTATAGATAGGCCTAACCCCTTTTGTCCCCTTCCCCTGTATACAGTATATATCCCCTCCCACCCTCTTCTCCCCACCCCTTCACCGCTAGCTAGGCACTGGCTATTACACTGCACCCTTGACTAGTCAAGTGTGAGTCTGATGATCATGATAATAACCCACGGCTATGACTAAACAGCTGGGTTTTTCATCTTTGTTTACTTCGTGTATTCGGGGAAGGGGAGGGAGGGGGTTGTTGTGGAAACAAATATTTGACCTCTATCTAATATGGGATCGTTCTATGGTGGACTTACATGAATAGGGAGACCTATTACTTTGTGCAGACAGACATGGTATCATTCCAATCCAATGTTTAAATTTTGAATATCACTTGATTTGTAAAAAAGTAAGCTTATTTGAGAGTTGTCTGCATCCTCTCAAAGTTGTCTTACATACCCCTATCAGTCCTGTGTGTGAACAGACAACTTGGTCACTGTTCGATCTATCTGTTAATAAGCTTAATTACAATTTTAAAGCAGTGTAAATTGACTTTGAAAAGTAGTAGTATACTATTACTAAACCAGTGACAGTTGACTAAACCTACGTTCTTACGCGGCTGAATAGCCTGAATGAAGCAGTTTCTTGTGCTGCTTTTTTCTACACTAAATGTTCCTAAATCAATAGAAAACTTACATTAAATGGTAAATAGCCACAGAAATTCAGCGTATCATTAATTTGAAAACGTTTTTTTAATCTGTTCGTATGACCATAGCAACCAGACAGCCCGTGAGATAGGCGTGGGCAATACGAAATCCCGATTTTCATAAATTAACTGGATTTCCATGTAGAGTACACACCACTAATAAATTCCCCATTGCTTACTGTGTAAAATGGACCATGATTATTCGCCATTTTCTCGCTTATAAAGCAACTGGTTGCTTCAACTTTGCATTCTGTGTGAAGATCATGGTCTTGGCTTTCCTGTAAAAAAAAATATATATAAGGTCAAGGCAAAATTTTCGAGATATGCGCCGTCAAAGATACACATGTTTGTAGATTGCCCAGGCCTAGCCTAGGTCTAAGCAATTCTAATCAATTATCTGAAGTCTCTAAAATGACTAAAAAATCATAAAAAATTGGTCAAAGAAGAAAATTTGCACTGATATTGTTTGATAATCTTCATTTAATAATCATCCGATCAAAAGTTTGGCCAACAACACCACTTTTGAAGCATTTTTATATATTTCACTTAGACGAGTGTCATCCCAACCAATTCAACAAGCCTTTCGTGGACTCTTCCATTATTTATTTAGTGGTGTGAATCCATCACCGATCATTGCCTCTTTGATCGGCCGATCCGATCCGATCACCGATTAAATGCGCAAGTGAACTGCAATGCCTAAATAGCAGTACATTTCTCTTGTGTGTGTTGCCGTACATAGTGTAAATATAGTAGCATTTGTGTACTTAGCAAAGCACAAAATATAATTATCTACTCTTTTTATTTATCATGTTTACCTGGTCCTAGTCTCTAAAGAACCTGTCAATCAAGTCATTGTTTACAAACTTTGCGAGCGGCTTGTCCTGTGCGACCATGTGCTTTAGATTGAAGCTTTGCACACGGCACGCTGGGTTTTCCCCCAACTGCATTGCGAAATAAATTAAACTTGCATCAAGTCTGCGATTGCAATGATTTGCTATGTGCATATCGTACATGCATCGTACGGCAACTGAAACTTGTAACCAGTCTAGCGTAAATATTGCGTAGTACAATATTACTTTCTAGAAACGTTATCGTTATTATTTTAAGAAGTAAGAAGGTGAGTTTGAGAGGAATTTTAACAGAGAAAAGACGACATAATAAGCTTTAAATTGGGTTTTCATACTAGTGATTGATCGGTTCATCAGATCGGTAGATGAAGGATTTTTTGCCGATCACCGATCAGATCCCGATCAGCCTTATATCGGGCCGATCGGGAAACTCCCGATTTGATCGGTTAGACACTAGAAATATCCATATATTATATAAAAGAACAAACACTTACAAACAATTAGGGGTGGACCGAAGAACCAGGGAAGGGGGTAAAATGGGAAGACAAAATATATTATGAGCCCGGTAATTAAACCCGGGTTGCCGGGGGAACAGGCAAGTTACCCAACCACCACACCACAAGCGCTGGGCTTGCCAGGCTAAATGTTCACACACCATATATACCAGGGATTTAGTGCACCATGGGATAGAAGTTGTGTGCGCACGTCTAGAGGTGCTGCTGGCAGTGTGGTTCTGTATGGTGTAGTACGGTTAGGGTTATTGTTACAAATGAGAATAACTTTTGAATAACAGTTAACTGCCATATATTGGACCTTTTCAGTGACAGAAGTCGTAGAAGAACACTATCCAGTGGCTCTCAACCTGGTTCACAAGATAGAGCCAGATCAAGGGCTAGACCATCACCAAACTATCCAGGTAAGAACTAGTGGAAACAGGTTCTCAAACTGGTTCACAAGATAGAGGTAGATCAAGAGCTAGACCATCACCAAACTATCCAGGTAAGAACTAGTGGAAACAGGTTCTCCACCTGGTTCACAAGATAGAGGTAGATCAAGGGCTAGACCACCACCAAACTATCCAGGTAAGAACTAGTGGAAACAGGTTCTCAACCTGGTTCACAAGATAGAGGTAGATCAAGGGCTAGACCATCACCAAACTATCCAGGTAAGAACTAGTGGAAACAGGTTCTCAACCTGGTTCACAAGATAGAGGTAGATCAAGGGCTAGACCATCACCAAACTATCCAGGTAAGAACTAGTGGAAACATGTTCTCAACCTGGTTCACAAGATAGAGGTAGGTCAAGGGCTAGACCATCACCAAACTATCCAGGTAAGAACTAGTGGAAACATGTTCCCTCAACCTGGTTCACAAGATAGAGGTAGGTCAAGGGCTAGACCATCACCAAACTATCCAGGTAAGAACTAGTAAAAACAGGTTCTCAACCTGGTTCACAAGATAGAGGTAGATCAAGGGCTAGACAGACCATCACCAAACTATCCAGGTAAGAACTAGTGGAAACAGGTTCTTAACCTGGTTCACAAGATAGAGGCAGATCAAGGGCTAGACCATCACCAAACTATCCAGGTAAGAACTAGTAAAAACAGGTTCTCAACCTGGTTCACAAGATAGAGGCAGATCAAGGGCTAGACCATCACCAAACTATCCAGGTAAGAACTAGTGGAAACAGGTTTTCAACCTGGTTCACAAGATAGAGGCAGATCAAGGGCTAGACCATCACCAAACTATCCAGGTAAGAACTAGTGGAAACAGGTTCTCAACCTGGTTCACAAGATAGAGGTAGATCAAGGGCTAAACCATCACCAAACTATCCAGGTAAGAACTAGGGGAAACAGGTTCTTAACCTGGTTCACCAGATAGAGGTAGGTCAAGGGCTAGACCATCACCAAACTATCCAGGTAAGAACTAGTGGAAACAGGTTCTCAACCTGGTTCACAAGATAGAGGTAGATCAAGGGCTAGACCATCACCAAACTATCCAGGTAAGAACTAGTGGAAACAAAATAATGCTGGTGACATGACACAACGGAAACACGACAGAGGCTAAAACAATACTTTAAAATTCTTCAATTCTTCCATCGGTAGTGTTGGAAGCAGATATTCATCAGCGGGAGGATGTCTGATAGACATTGTTTATTATTCAGCAGGTCATATCCAATCAAGATTCATTATTTCATTGGCAGGGTTGGTAGTATTTGACACTCATCAGCCGCAGGAAGTCTGACAGACATTGTTCATTATCAAATTAAAGTCTTAATTTTTTTATTGAACTGTTTTCTGTTTATTTCTGTATACTGTATAGGCTATGGCATGCTCACTCAAAAAGCTCTTTATCGATCCGTTCGCAGTGTAGGTAGTAGATCATCGGCGGGAGGAAGTCTGACAGACATTGTTTAATATGTTAATATGAAATTAAAGTCTTATCCAACTATTTCTATTTATTACTGAATAGGTTATGGCCAACCCCGTTCAAGAAACTCTTCGGTTGTTGTGTAGGTAGTAGGCGCTCATCAGCGGGAGGAAGTCTGACAGACATTGTTTAATATGTTAATATGAAACTATTGCCTTATCAAACTGTTTCTATTTATTACTGTATAGGTTATGGCCAACCCCGCTCAAGAAACTCTTTGGTTGTAGTGTAGGTAGTAGGCGCTCATCAGCCGGAGGAAGTCTGACAGACATTGGTTAATATAAAATTATACATATTGTCTTATCAAACTGTTTCTATTTATTACTGTATAGGCTATGGCCAACCCCGTTCAAGAAAGTCTGACAGACATTGGTTAATATAAAATATACTTATTGTCATATCAAACTGTTTCTATTTATTACTGTATAGGCTATGGCCAACCCCGTTCAAGAAACTCTTCTACCGGTAGTAGGCGCTCATCAGCGGGAGGAAGTATGAGTGACATTGATGTATTGTCTGATTCATCACAGGTTAGAAAACGGTAAGTGATATATAGAGTAGGACCTCATTCATCATATTAAATGTTGTTAAGTGAATTGTGGGTATGTTGTCTAAAAGAACTGTGACACAGTCATGCCTCCTGCTTATGTTAACACTTTCCACGCAGCAGGCGTCTGCAGACGACATTCCAAAATTTCACAAAATGTTTCAAAAATGTCCAAATTATTGAATATCATCATCATATTTAGAATCACCATGAGAAATATATACATTAAAATAAGTACAAACATGCCTAGTATTGGTTCAGTAATTCTTGAGATAGCATTTGAAAGTTGGGAAAGATTTCTGAAAAATCTCTTTTGTATATGGTAAAACTAATAGCCGCGCAAAGATTGTTAAGTAAATCTTGTTGTCACTAGCAGACAAATTGTTGGCTGATGATAAGACGCATATTTCTGTGTTTCTATTCTTTAAAAAAGATTGCTATTGTGACAAATTTTGAAAATTTGATTTTGTTATGCTGTTGATGAAACATTTGTCTGGATTAGAAATCGATCATATCCATACTTGTATAGCAGTATGCACAACATTCTAAGGCATCATGATACCCTTAGTTGTCATTATACAATCTAAGACTCAGTTTTAATGAAGAATCATGTCACATAACTCCATTATACGCTAACAACCAAAAGTATTAGGACACCTTGCAAGCTGCAAATTGAGAGAGAACACTGGGAATCTATTGAACTACTGTGTTAGCTTTTTGGTATTATAGGGCTATAAAATCAATGGATAGTTCTTACAAGTTTGTTACAATAAATTTGGGATGATATTCCTACTTAAGACATTATTATTGAAAAGGAAAACATTTGTTACAATATTTCAGTGATTAAGGTTTTTTGCATTGATACATGTATATTTAGTTACTTTGAGTTAAATACAGGGTGTCCCAAAAGTCTATGCACGTTTTTGAAGAGTCATATCTCATCAAATATAAATCATATGGTATAAATTTAACCATATTTTGATAGACGAGATTTGGGAAATTAATTTGATACCAAACACAACCCTATTGGTGAACGCACAACATTATAAAACTGGTTGAAAGTCATTGGCCGTGTGCCAGACCAACGCATACCAAGTACCACACATTGTTGCTAAAGGTGCGCATAAAGTAACGGTATGAAAGCAACGTTGCGTATTAGTCACAGTTCACTGCTTACCTTGCAACATTAATGTTATTTAATACCAAACTCGGTCACTCACAACATAAATAAGCGTAGTAGACAACATTGCACAGCAAAAGTCTTCATTCAAGATGGTTTACAGCATAGATAAGCGAATACAAATTGTATGGTTCTACGCTGAAACACATTCAGTTCAACTTACTCAACAAATGTTCAGAAAACATTTTAATGTGAAACGCGCACCCGGAAGAATATCCATTCTGAAGTTGGTGGATACAATTTTGAACACAGGAACATATTCTAAATGGGAAAAACAACCTTCGATGAGGCCTTCAAGCAGCATTAAAATAATCCGCTAAGTTTAAATGTTAACATGTTTGACAGCTGCTGTGTGATTGTGTGTTCACTTTTCTGTTACGTTATTCAATTGTTTAGGTCTGTGTTTTTGCATTAGCACACTTTCACTATAGAAACTAAAATTATGTGTGATATAGTTTGTTATTATGATGATATCACTGTAATGTAAAATTTCAAATATTACAATTGACGGATCACTTTCCGTGTAACCAACTCTACCCGTATTTTTGTTAATCTCAATAGGTATGGATTTATGAACTTTATTCCTCCGAAGTATAAAATTACATTTTTGCAGTAATACATATTTTACTTCTAGGGTGGCATTACAAACAGATGTTACTCCAATGTTTGGTATCAAAATTATTTCCCACATCTCCTCTTTCTAAATATGTATTCATATTTTCAATACGACTTATATTTTGTGAAATACAAAGCTTCAAAGTCGTGCATAGACTTTTGGGACACCCTGTAGCTTGACAAAAAGTCTTAAGTCATGATGAAATGATAGCACTGTATTTTAATAGCGTGTACAGGTCATGTGGGTGCTATTAGAAAATACAGAGAATTTGGTTGATTTTCATTTAAAATATGAAAGTAAAGGTGTCAAAATGAAACTAAATTTCCCTCCCAAATATCTTATTTTGAAGATGAATGAAGAGATTAGGTGTCAATATATCACCATAGGATTACATAGGCTATAAAGGGGTTGATGAATTATTCATGCGCTATTTCCAATGGGATTTCAAGAAGGCACATTCAATTCAATGGAATTGAATAGCAGATGTTGTAGGAAACATGAATTTATTAATGAGAAGAGATTAAACAACACATTTCTTCAACTTGTAGTGAAATATTACACTCCAAATAAATATAATATGGAATAAATATATGGGATGATTTTGACATCATAACCAAGTGTCCTAATACTTTTGGTTGCTAGTATATTAGGAGTTAGAAATGCAAATGAGATTTCGTGCTAGATTCTGTTTATGATTGGTTTGCCTGTTTTGTGGAGATCTCCATTTTCACAGTTTGTTCAAAAGATTGTCATGATTTGATATCATCTACACATGTTTATGTAGAGCTGCCAACATTTGTATCCTGCAATCAGAAAGATTCTCTTCACCAATCAGGGAGTTTTTTTAAAAATTACATGTAATGTATATAGATAAAATGTTTGAACCCTAATCAGGGAGGTTTTCAAATGTGTGTGCCCAGATTATTATATTCATGGATGGAATAAACCAAATTAGTTATCCACATATTGTTTTTAAAATTGTATAATAAACTTTATCATTTTGCCTTGCAGAAGATTAAAGCAGGTGTTGAAACCAGGTCGGACCTCTTCAGCGTCTGCATGGAATAGTCCAAATGTGGTGAGTGAACTATAGACTGTATCCTTACTGTCTTTACTATTATCACACAACCCTGCGAGCAAGGCTCAAGATAAGCGGGCGTTGGGTGATTTTTACCCCTCGGTCCTTCTGCCAAAGCGCCTGGTAATGCTGAAGAATAAACAACCGAGCGCTGATATTTTGTCCAAACCAGCGCCCAAGAAGCTTGCTCAAAACATTGAATTTCGCTTAAGCTTATTTGATTTAATAAAAGGTTAGCTCCCGGTAGACCAAAAGTAGCTGCCGGTTCTCAATAAATCCCCCTGATCCGAACGCTACTTTTGAAAAAAAGTAGCTCCTGATAAAAAAAACTGTTTTCTTGAGCCTTGCCTGTAAGTGTGCTCAATTTGAAGACTGAATAACATACAGTTTGAAAACTGTGACCTGAACAGCTCATGAATAGACATGAGCTAATTCAAGCACCATCACGCCATTCTGCGCCAGTGCATGTACGCGGTGTAGCGTAAGACGTGATGTGACAGTTCATGTGATTTACCTCCTACGATGCAGCGTGACAAACTGACTATCATACAAAGCTCTGCAGTTTGACCAAATGTGCATGCTCTTTTTCAAAGAGGTTGCATACTTTTATGCCATGTTTTTTCCCAGTCCCTCAATTGGTCCGACATATTTAAAGACGATGCCGTATAGAGGGACGTTTGAATCCAGTCTAAGCAAACAACGGATGTTTGTTTATGAGTGCCATCGGAAGAATAATTTCATAATGATTGGAACATTCTGATCTTTCACTCAAGGAAAATATTTATTTCCAAAACACAATGAAAAAGTTCGTTACTTTTTGATACACATTTCTCCAGTAATTCCAAATGTTAAAATATGAGGAAATGACGTCCTCCACAGTGATTGCTAAATGCCCTGTGACATAAAAGTATGTATCAATTTACAACACAGTTCAATGGCAAAAAGTAATACAGCACAATAAAGTACTATTATATGATAAGAATGCTTTGTGAGACATGAATGTTTCAACTTATTATTAGCAAATGACATGATAAACAAATCAGAAGACAAAGTTGTATTTATTTCTTCATTTTTGCCTGAAAATGGCAAATCGGTGTCTTATCTATATATTATCATAAGTTAAGGTATGGTTTACAGGGTAGACTTCAATTACACTGTGTGAGATTCAAGTTGTTCTCAAGAAAATGGTTTTCACAAGAGTTGGAGTACACGCCTGAAATATTTATGAAAATCAATAATAATCATGCCAATTGTTTTCGACAATCTCTGAATTTCTCAACATTTGTTAGCATAATCTGCCATTATCTAATTTATTTTTGATCTTGTTTGCCATAATTGTCTTTAAAATTCATTTTGCTAATGAAATAATAATGTTGTTTGCCATTGCAGCCTTATAGAGAAAAGGGGAGCTCTGGACGTAGCAGAAGATATCCTTTTAATTGACAGGGAAAGTTAATGCAACGATGCAGGTGCTTTTAACAGCTCAGAAGTTTCTTAAGGAGGGGGGGGGGGGGCTATTTCAGAACTCTGCCACTCAATATGATCCCAATTGACTCCAAAAAGTGTTATCCTGTTTTCATAGTGATTCAGTTCACCAGTTCCCTATGGAACAAAAATATCCATTTAGTAGGGTATCATTTTCCCTCTTAGTCTTATGCTTATTACATACTAAGGTCGCTTTGCAATCCTGGTCTTTCACGATGACGTAAGTTACATAATTTGTTGTTCAATCAAATGGTACAAACAAAATGCTCGAGAGGTTCGAAGATGTTAAACTAAGTTATAATAATTTTAATATTGAAAGAGTAGATGAATTTAAGTACCTGGGTGTAAAGTTAGACAGCAACCTGTCTTGGTCGGCTCATGTTGATTATTTATGTAAAAATGTCAGTAAAAGAACTGGTATCATCTAACGTATGAAACATTTTATTTCCATATCAGACTATTGTAATGCTATCAAATGCTCTTGTTATTCCTCACTTTGATTATGGAAGCACTGTTTGGTCAAACTTTTCTGCTGAGTTTCATAACAAATTACAGGTACTTCATAATAACTTAGCTAGGATAATTCTATCAGCTGATATTAGAACACCAACAAATGATATGATGGATATACTTAAATGGGTAAAACTTGATAAAAGATGGCATAATCACCTAACTCTTATTGTGTATAAATGTTTGAGAAATTTAAGTCCATCATACATATCTGCCCAATTTGAATTTGTTCATAACAGCCATTCACATCTTACAAGAAATCACACCAGTAATACATTGGCTGTGCCAAAATTTAAATCCAATTCAGGCTTGAGCACATTTCATGTTAGGGCAGCATATGCCTGGAATAGCCTACCAGCAGCATTCAGAATTGAACTGGAGAACATGACCGTGCACCAATTTAAATCTAAGATTAACGGACTCTAATTGTGTGCAAAGTATATTATTTTGCTATTTCTGTTTGATTCATGTATTATGTGTAAATAGTTGAACTTTGTAAATACTGTATTACTTTCTGTATGAAGAGGGCCTGCTTGGAAAGCAGTGATTGACACTGAAGCTGTTTATAAAGAAAGATTAAACAAACAAACAAACAATCAAGTCAGCGGCAACCTCACACGACTTTCCAAAAGTTCGCTAGGCCTTAATCACTGCAGTTGACTTCAACCCAACTTGTGTGCGACTTGTCATTTGATCCTTGGAGTTGCTGTGAGCGATTCGTGTTTCATAGTTCACTCAAGCCACTCCAAATCAGCACAATCTGTGACTGGCTAGTATGTAACCTTCTTCATTGATGTTTGTCTGCTCACCAGGTTTGAAATATTGCTGGTGCAAATATCTATAAAAAGTTTAGTGGTCTCTCTACTTTGATGGCATTGGTTGATTCAGAATCCCATTTGTGCACACAATGCTCTGTGTGTAGTACTGCATCTACCAAGATATGTTTGGTTTGAAATGTCCACAAATATCATTCTTTACATATATATCTCAAATATCCATACTGCATAAGTTAGCATTTAAAACAAAAGGATCGTGTAAATACCATGAACACAAATATTTTTGTGGCATGTAATTTTTGGCAAATGCTGACATTTTTTGTAGCATGAAATATTTGGCAATATCTATTTCTTACAAAATTTCTAATGGGAAATAAAAAATAATTTACTAATTTTATGACTGGCAAAAATTTCATTTTGTGTAACTTTCAGAAAACTATCTGTTACCCATTTATTTAGTGGACAATTATAATAGCAGCATTCTTGCCATTAAATCCAATCTCAAACATGTTCGGTAACAGTCACTGTTACTATATTATTTTGAAAGTAGCATTTTTATTTCCTTAACTAATGATGTTTACATTAATGAGCACCCCAGATCCTGCCATGAGTCCAGCCAGAGCAAGACGAACTGTTAGCTCAGGGAAGGTTAGACACCAAGAACTTAACGAATACGGAATTAATGGTAAGTCATTTATACAGGTACCAATTCTTATCCCTAAAGTGTACCTTTTGATTTGACAAGTAAACCAGTCATAAGAGAATTTACATAAATTACAGAAGTAATGTGCCGTGGATTTCCTCCGGTTTCAGGATACTATTCATGTACACAGCCATGTTTGTTTTAGGTCAAGAATTAGAGATTATACTTTTTACAAACAGTATATCGGTGTTCAAAAATTGCAATGTTAAAATATGCCAAACATTGAAATACATGTTTACATCTTTGTCCTCATTTTGCTGAATTTAGCCAAAGTAAAGGGTTCAACAAAAGAAAGTATACCACTTTGTTTATGTAACATTCATTTTTTTTTACCAAACAGGCTAGATAGGCATTTAGATGAATCTTTTATGCATAATTTGATACCAAATTTGCCCCCTAACAACAAAGATAAACCATGATTAGCACCATTTAATGAAAATTTTCCTATTTTCAAAAGTCTCATTTCCAATACACAGCACAAGAAGAAAGGACCAATTGGGGTCTTTCTGTTTGTGTGTATAGCCAGGATTGACGGGCCTATTTCAATCGTACAGTGCAAATGCGTTGGGTCGTACGACATTGTGTGTGTTATCAATTGGTCCTTTTTTCTCATGCTGTGTATTGGAAATGAGACTTTTAAAAATAGTTTTTATGCTATAGGCTGCCACACATGGTGACATCTGGCAGCTTTTATAGATATAGCCCTATTGCACTAAATCCTCAATTTATTGACTGTGGATGATCTTGTACCTACAGATGATGAAGACTACTACAACAGATCAGCTGAGATGTCTGAGATAGATGCAAGACTTAATGCGCTACAACAATTTATGAAAACTAACATCACTTGAAGGACTCTATCACTCAAGGTGAAGATCAGCTGAGATGTCTGAGATAGATGCAAGACTTAATGCGCTACAACAATTTATGAAAACTAACATCACTTGAAGGACTCTATAACTTGAGGTGAAGATCAGCTGAGATGTCTGAGATAGATGCAAGACTTAATGCGCTACAACAATTTATGAAAACTAACATCACTTGAAGGACTCTACAACTCAAGGTGAAGATCAGCTGAGATGTCTGAGATAGATGCAAGACTTAATGCGCTACAACAATTTATGAAAACTAACATCACTTGAAGGACTCTATCACTTGAGGAGTGAAACTGCACCAGTGTTACTTGAAATAACTTGAGTATGGACCTGTGTAAATGTGCTGATATTCAGGTGCAAGTGTAGGTATATGTGCAGCATGGCAGTCCTCCATCTGAATGTAAGCATGTCTTTGCAAATCAAAGTTGACTAGTCGATTGCAACACTATTAAGTGTTAAAATGCACTACAAAGATTTATGAAAAGTAACATCACTTGAAGGTTAGACTTACTTACTTTACTTTAGTCGACATCGGTCAGAAGCCATGATGAATTTTCGCCAGTTCACTCTGTCCTGCATTAGATTGCGTTGCTCTTGCTGGCTAATGCCAGCATCTTTACTAAGCAGCGTCGGTATGTCAACCTTGGTCTCCCTTGGGTACGTTGACCTTGAGTTGAGGTCCAGAAGACTAGTTGAGACACAGGTTCTTTCAGCCATCTTACACAGTGGGCAGCAAAATTGAGGCGTCGACCCCTGACAAGGCAAGACTCTAGGTGTCAAACTGCAGCAAGTGTCACTTGGAATCCTTAAATATAGAGCTATATTAAAAAAAATCTTTTGTTTCAAAGCTCTTCAGTTTTTCAAAACCTAATGAGAAATGCGGGTTTTTTAAAAAAAAAATTATAAATATAAAATATTGAAATCCTTGTAAAAGTGACATTTTGTATTTAAACTGATGTGATCAATAAAAATCTGTGAAACTTACACATTTTTATTTTTTTGTTTTTTTAAATAAAATAAAAAAATAAAAAATCTTCTAACGTGCATCAATTAACTAATGCGCGCGGAAGCTTTGAGACAAACAATTTTTTTAATATAGCCTAATAGTTGAATCTCTGAAGTTGGTAAAAGAATTAAAAATATAAGGGATACAATCATATTATATAGTTTGATCAGTTCCAAATCGGCGAGACCTCCTTACCGCAGCGAATGAATACAGAAGAACGCCGGCGCGTATGATGATGGCAACAAATGGCAACATGCGTCACCTGTGCGTTTGTCCATAAATCGTGCGTACACTTTGATTATTTTTCCGCACGGAGAGATAAAAACCAAATATTTTTTGCCAATTTGGAACTGATTAAACTATAGTTACATACCTTTGCTACCCATAGAGTATTTTCACCATCCTCAGGGCAAGTAGCTATGTGAATAAGTGGCTCTTCTAGTAGCTAGTTCCTGATCGTGCTAATAGAACTACATATTCTGAGCGTTTTTGACAAGATATGAAATTGATCTTATCTACATTTGAAATATAGTATAATTATGCCCTGTAGTTGTTCACTTGTAGGTACTTTGGTATCAAAATACCTCAAATTAATATGTTCAATGTTATCATAATGAATGTGCTCGATAGCGAGAATATTATATCCAATGTAAACTTACTGTGCACTTCATACTTCAGGATACCATGAGGCAGTGTTCAAATTATGTGGTAATCCAGGCATCCTTAAGCCCAAAAATGCTGGCGGATAACTTATTTCAATACAGATATTTGTACTGTAGTTACTTTCCCGGACAACCAAAAACATTGGCAGATAACCTGATTTCATAACGTGGTTACCCGCTGGAAAACCTGGTATTATTTTCTTAATCTGAACACTGTCATGAGGGGTATGATTTTGTAATTATGTAATTTGGATCTTTTATATATCAATGGATAAACCAAAAACAGAACACGATTTATAAGACATTGGAACAAATTACAACATGCCCAAATAACTGACCAATTGACATGCAGGGTTAGAAGTTTGTCACGTCATGCTGAGAGAATTCATACAGAATCTTGTTGGATAATTTCAAGAGAATTCTTAGATTCTCCTCCATTTACTTAGTGTTTAAACCTAAAAAGTTTACAAGAATCTTACTTGAATTCTCCTGGGATTGTTTAGGGAATATCTGTGAGAGTTAATTATTTCTGAAGTTCTAACCCTGACATGACTTTCTGAGCCGGAGCTCCAGGGCTGGAAAAAGAGGGCAAAACGGCAAGCTCCTTGCCGGGAAATGTTGCCATCTCGCGGGAAATCCCCCCCCCCCAAAAAAAAAATAATAATAATAATAATAATAATAAAATAAATAAATAAATAAATAAAAACTTTTTCTTTCTTTTTTTATATTTTTTTAAAAAGATTTTTGTTCAGAGTATAGAGCAATACAGCCGATATCAAAATAAAATGATGCACAAAATAGCGTCAATTGGACCTTAATTTTCCAAGAAGCTCAAGCTTCTGAGGGGGTAGCCACCCTCAGACACCCCTCCGTCGCTAAAGCAGCAGGAAATCCAACTTTGTCGATTTTTACCATTAGAATTTTAGAATTTTTGACCTTCTTTTCTAATTGCTGATTCTTCTATGACCATCACAGGAGATCAGACTGGATTGAATATGTATTGAATTTCTCTGCTACCAAACTAAGGCCAGAGTAACTTGTTAAAATCTTGGTTTTCTGGTGCCTTGCATTGTATTAACAAATAGTCTGATAAACATGTTCGTGCCTTCATAACGGGCAACAATAGTGTACATACTTATTTTAATACAAATATTGTACATACTATGTATATAAATTGTATAAAGTTTTAATATATATATTATGAATAATGCAATGTAAATAGTGGATGTGAATGAAATCTTGTAATTAAACTGATGGTTTAAATAAAAAGATATAGCCTAGTCCTTGATTTGTTGTTTTGGCAAATTGTTTAGTGGCTGAAAATAATATTTTGTTGAACAAATCCAAGATGTTTACTCCATTTAGACGGTTTCGTCAGTAATGGTTTGATCCACTTTTTCCCGCGAGCATTGTTATTCTCGTTCCCAGGTTGTGGTGAGTGGATCAAACAAGTGACTCAGAGAATGTATGCCCTCGTCAGGGTTGATTGTGTTAGGCCCCTATCTTAGTATCCCAATTGCTTCTCTTATCCATCTTTTCTGTTTGCTGGGGATTTTTGCCCCTTTCCAGTCGATGGTGTGATTTTCCTGTGCAATGTGGTCTGTTACTGCTGATTTGTGTGGCTCAGTTGTTGATTCTTTTCTGTTGGATCGTGTGAATTTTGTTGTCACTATATTTGCTGGCATCCATTTTGTGTTCATTTAGCCTAGTGCCAAAAAGACGTCCTGTTTCACCAACATAGACCTTTTCGCAAGATTAACATGGTATTTGATAAACACTGTCTGTTGTCTTTGTTGCATCGCGTATGTCTTTAGGATGAACTCGTGTATGCTTTTGAGAGTGTTGTCAATAGGTTTCATGGCAGTTTGGATGTTGTATTTTTTGAATGATCTTTAAAGTTATTCTCCGAGTCACGTGTTTGATCCACTCACAACAACTTTGCATCCTGGGAACAACAAAAATTTGCAGGAAAAAGAAGTGGATCAAACTATTACTGAGAAAGTCAACTGACCTGGTTGACGAAATGAAATGTGAGTAAACATCTTGGATTGGTTTAACAAAATATCATTTTCACTTTATATCTACAATCCAGATGAACTTATTCAAGAAAAAAGTTGTTAACTGGCTGTTATGCTATGACATGTACCTTCCAATGGTGCAAAGTTTATTGTTAACATGATCTGAGTTACCAGAAGTCTCTGGAGTTCATAATCTGCAAAAATAGATAAATCATTAAGTTATCCCAAACTACTGAAAACAATGTACCTTTCATTTCCACAGTTTTGCAATTGGTTATTATATATATTAGTGGCATTTCACATTGTAAAGTACTGAACAGGGTGATGGCAAAACCGAGGCGAAGTTGTAGGTAAGTAACTGTTGTTAAGGTTGGTGTCAACCCTGTTTGGCGCCAAATTTATCAAGCACTGTAACTTTTAAATTATAAATGTGATGTACATAAAAGTATACATTTTTTGTAATGAAATGAGTCAGAGAATCCATTTTTGGTATCAAATTTTACTAAAATTAGTGATTTTTACATTTTTTACCCAAAAATCACCTTTTTGGCGTCAAAAATTTTCAGACAACCTAACAATATCAGTTTTTTATTAAAAATTCCAAAATTTCACCAAAATCATCTAAAGTCAATTATCTAGGAGCGAATTTTTTTTTTTGGCTTAAAAATTGTTTGTTTTGAAAATATTGACCAAAAGGTGCCAAAAAAATGTTTTTATCTCAAAAATCTCATTTTTGGCACTTTTTGGTCAATATTTTCAAAACAAACAAATTTTAAGCCAAAAAAAAAAATTCGCTCCTAGATAATTGACTTTAGATGATTTTGGTGAAATTTTGGAATTTTTAATCAAAAACTGATATTGTTAGGTTGTCTGAAAATTTTTGGCGCCAAAAAGGTGATTTTTGGGCAAAAATGTAAAAAACACTAATTTTAGTAAAATTTGATACCAAAAATGGATTCTCTGACTCATTTCATTACAAAAAATGTATACTTTTATGTACATCACATTTATAATTTAAAAGTTACAGTGCTTGATAATTTGGCGCCAAACAGGGTTGACACCAACCTTAAAGGAATGTATTCTAAGCTTTCATAAAACAATGTAATTGAGGAAAATAGGAATATCGATCATATTTTTGCTTTTAGAATTTATTTTTCAACAACTTTATTGGCTTTTATCTTAAAACTGTGTTTACCATCATCAATTCCTTTTTGATGCTAACCATCACAACACATTTGTATGGAAACCATACTATTCTCATTGATATTCCACTTAGCAATAAGAAGCCAAGTGCATATGATTCATCCATGCGACTCTTGGTTTTTTTAACAGTGAGAATTTCATTAAGTAATATTGATTATTTTATAGAGTGATGAAAAATACCTATATGCACTCAATTTCCAAAAATAAATAATTGTATGGAGATCTATAATAATCCATTTTGGCCAATTGGGTGTACAGGATGGTTTAAAAAAATCTTCTAGTTACTAATTCATGTTTATAAAAATATATATGTTTTATTGAAGCATTGGTTATTGGGCATCACTCGGCAAAAAATCTAATATCTAGATTATTCTTGTTTATCATGTGCAAAATTGCCTTGTCCACAGATGCCTCCAAAGTTTCTCTCAAAGAAGTCATACATGGTCAAAATACTTTACTTTAGAACGTTGTAATCATTACCAACTTTTGCTTATTGATTATTAATCAAAGACAAAAACGTTGTTTAAGAGCACTATTTCATGTCTTGAATTTCTGTTCAGAATCTTTTAGTGAAATGGACAAAGATGAGGTGACCGTACAAACAGATTTTGCACAATGATATCTTTAACATTCCATATTTCATAAACGAAGTCTGAAGATTTTTGGCCCCGCTTTAATAGCCTCTGCTTGGATAAAATGTAAAGAAATGTACCAAATTTTATTAGTAAGTAGTTAAAAATGGCTGCCAAAAATGGGTTAACATTTTTTTGAACCACCCGGTATTATAATTGATACTTAAAAAATTGTCAAAATGAGAATAATCTATAGTTCACCATTTAATAGATTAACAGACCTAGATACTACAAAATACTATGCGACGTCCTCTCCCCAAGCGCATGCTTTGACATTGATTTGAATGACGTCATCGACAGAGCTCATGTTTCTATTTTACATGAAAGGACATCCTTAGAAGCACAAGGTCACAAGAAATTTGCCCATTGAGTAGTACACAAACTGGAAGGTGGTTAACCACCTTTGGCAGTAATTCACCACATTTTAGTACACTCCTCAAGGCTATTATTTTGAGAAAAGTTAATTAAAATGGAAATAGACAAGACTCATCAGATTGCTGTTTCAAACACAATTATAATCAAACATAATATATATTCTATCTTTATTAAAAATATATTACAAGAAAAATATTAGAATGTACAGAGATTAATGTTGGGAACGACTAAACTATACTGTCATCTTTCTCTATCACTTTAAATGAGCACTTCCTGATTCTTATAATGTTCTTAAAATGTAGCTTTCAACTATATAGCATATTGGTTAAAATTGCTTATGTGACACATACTATGTCAAGCAGTGGCGTAGCCAGAGGGGGCGATCGCCCCCCCCCCCCCCAATATTGACGTCGTGTCGGTTGAGATTGGTACTGTCGGTTCATTTGACCAGAGGAATCATGGAATAATGATGGTCAAAAGTACACAGATGAAAAATGATCACATGCTGCGCGTGTATATGTTACCCCGAAATGCAATATTCGTTGGAACAAGCTTGTTTAGAGCCAAAATGTATATCAATAATTAATCAATCGTGCCAAAAATAGGTGTAAAGTCAAAAAAAATCGCGCGCATATCGTGACTCATAACAATCTTGTTTTTTGGCCCCCCCAATATCAATAACCTAGCTATGCCACTGATTTCAAGACTTTAAACCATCCTACACAATACAAATCCCTACGGTGCTAAATAGATGCTGGTACTGCGCACTCGCCCGGACTATCTCGTGCCACAATTCTGCAAGCTTTCAAATGGTGAAGCTGACCAGTTTAGCACAGTCAGTAATGTGTCTGACTTGCACGCATGTGGCCCGGGTTAGATCCCGGCGTGTGCGATGACTGATTCCCCCCTCCCCCTCTTAAAAAGAAATTGACCCATCTTCATCCCTAAACGTAAAACACTCCCTGGGAGTTAGAGTTAATGTAGGGCATACAGGGACTGATGAAGCTCTTGCTGTTGACTTCATCTAACTTTCAGGGATTGTTGGATCAAGTTTAACACCTAATTCAGATTTAAGGGCTGTCTAATTTGCACTGAACTGTGCGATTCTATAAATCAACTGAGTTTCAGCAGTTCAATGTGCCTATTGACAATCTGGTCACTTTCTGTATCCACTCAATAGTTTTCTTCTTGGGTACTATAAACTTTATAACATTAAGGCTATATAGCTCACAAAAATTACACAATATTACAATTCATGAATGACTAATTTTGTCATGTCATGATTTTGAAACTTCTTGAGTCCTTTTTTTCCCTAACACTTGCTATTATGCAAAACTGAAGATGCAAAACTGAAGATAAGGAGGTAACTATTGACATACAAATATTACTGTATGTAATACTGTAAAACCAAAAATATTCGCTAGTTTAAAATTTCATGAATCGGCAATACTGACCTAATTCAGGGCATGAACATTTCACGAATGTAAATTTGCAATGCACTGCTACAAGGTAGATTAGAAATATTCACGGCATGACATTTTCGCCAGTAAGTGCTACTTGCGAAATAAGTGAAATTTAAATGCACACAAACATTTCTGATTTTACAGTAGTTATGAGGGTTTGGTATTTAAATCCAAGTACAATCTTAATTGAAGATGTGTTTACTGTTTGCTATTGCACTCTGTCTAACAAAACCTTTTATACCATACCATTGGCCATTGTTTTAATTTGATATATTATTGAACCATCAAATACCAACTAAATCTAATGTTTATTTGTCCAATATCTGCACATTCCACTGAATAAAAGATGTGCTATCTGATTTTCACCCTATATATTGTTGTCCTTTGATTGCCAGCAGCATTGCATTTACAGGTATATTATGTGATCTTTCCAGGGAACGCCCTCAACATCGAAAAAAAATTGAAAGCAGATTTTCTTGCAGATTTACATTTCTGATCATAAATCGTAATACATTCCTAGATACAGGGCGATACGATTCTTAATTACTTCAAAATCATGGTTTTAGAGTGAAAATAAACTGTCGGGATAACACGACAGTTAAATTCACTCTAAAACCATGATTTTGAGGTAATTAGGAATCGTATCGCTCTGTAACTTGGAATGTATGTACGATTTATAATCAGAAAAGTAAATCTGCAAGAAAATCTACTTTCTAAAAAAAATCATGAATAGAGGGCGCTCTCTGGAAAAGATCCCATAATATGCCTTTAATACTGACTTTCATAATTTCAATTGATCTGGGTGGATGAAACATAGCCATACACCACAATGAAGCTAAACTGCATACTGTGGGTAGCAACTATATTAAACAATCTTGACATTTGCTTTGTTTCTTCCAAGTATAACAATTTGTGAAGATAGAATCTTGGCAAAATATGGGCTTTCCCATGATACACTTTTGAAGATGTGTCAAATATTTTCTTGTGCAAGAAAAGTTGGTATATCATTGGTGTTAGACATAAGATATAACATTGACTTTGGTACCAATATTTCCCTTAACTTATGCATATTATCATAAAATAAATAACTCAATATTCATTTCCCCCTCATTGTGCCTCATTTACTCGCGTTGGTTCACACACTGAGAGCAATGGTGTGGACAGTGGAAAACATTACTCTTTCAGGGACACATTCCGACACAATGTATATGTACATGTATCATATAACAATCACTATTTGCAGTGTTTTGTGAACCCCTCAACTTGGCAGTGTAACTGTTCTTTTTTTCTCTTCTCAAATTAACAAGCACAGAAAACCAGGTATTGTCTACGCATGCAAATGCCAGGACAAAATACAAATAATTCCATGTACTGTTATGGCACATAGACCCGGTACAGATTTACCATCCAAATCAAGATGGCTCTACAAAATTGTTAAAATCCTAGCACTATTAACATAAATGTAGGGACTGTTTGGATCAAATGTGACCAGCTACATCAAAAAGGACATGTCAGCTAACTCAGTTTTGAGATAAGGCCTTTAAAGTTGGTTCAATACAAGTAAAATGATCGGAAAACAATATGGTCCTTGAAATAATATCTTGTCTTTACAAAGTCACATTTCCTTCAATAATGCATGAATTTAAAGCTTACATTGTGCTCTTTAAACTGGAATTAATATCTCAACATTGGAGTTATACCACAAACATGTCCATTTTGTTTTGACTGATGTCATAAATATTCTAAATATTATCATTTTACGTAATACAGATAGTCAAAAAGCCATACACCCCCAGGTTACAAAAATTGATCAAAATTGATCAAAAATGGAATTGCTATTTGAAAACAAATATGCTTCTGTGAAATAATATCTTCCCCTATCCAATTATTAAGTTGAGCTTAAATGTAAAAATGGATAATAATTAATTTAGTAACAAATCTAAAATTAATGACAAAAACAGATGTATTATGTTTTTTAAAGATTAGTTAACAATTCTCTAGTCTAGTATATAGGGGGTATAGTGTACCTTGTGATAGTATCAAATTTCCTATTGATATTGCGACAGAAAGAATTGACTGAAAACCAATTGGCATGATACAATAAGGTTTATCGCGAATCAGAAAAAAGCAATTGATTATCCTTTTCTGTTGTATTGTGGGATTGAAAAGGGACAACATTTTCCCCCTTTTCTGATTCGCGATAAGGCTTATGCACGGCCATGGTACCACTTCTAGACTAACCACTACTAGACTAACCGACGATACTATCAAGGTATCAATTGATGTTTTCCATCAGCTAGTATACAAAATAAAACAACAGAACCGTCAAATTTAGATAAAAATAACAATTACACCTATACCTTTCTTTCTGAATATTAAACAGTCAATAGTTAGGTCACCCAAGCGCTATATATGAAAGCTATGAAGATTGTTAAACGGGGTCAGTCGTCACAATCATGCACAGACACAATAGTCAAACGACCTTGCTATTGTCATGCTATTGTCAACAGTCCCTACACAGAGGTCTGCAGTGCAAATCTGTACGATTTTCGCCATGTAATCTCTATGGCAGATTTCATTTCGTGGTATAAAGCTATGAGGTTTCCGTGGTCTTCGCTATCTCCAAGCAGGTAGAGCAATACGTTCATGGACTTTTTTTGTAGACGAGGGCTTATTTCATGATTTGGTGAGGTTTAGAATGAGTTAAAAACGTGAATTTCCCGACATTGTACGACATAAATTTGGTCACCAAACGTGTTTAAAACTATTCATTTTACCATTCTGCAGATGTTATTGACCCTCCTCTAAAATTCTACATGATTTTTAACACGTTTCTTAGTATTTGAGATGCCCAAATAGACCATTTTCCGAAGCTATTTCTAGCAAATATTGCAGTCACTAAGACTCCACTGTTTTCTTGCGTATAACAAAATATGACATGCAGCGTGACCTCCCTACTGGCTGTAAACATTTCTGAATTATACAAAAATAATTTTCAAAGAAAATACCCAGGATCCTAGGCCCTATATGTAGGTAGTTACAAAGCAGTGGACCAAAAATGCAAAAACAAATCAATTGACCTTATTCCATAAATCGATCATTTTTTCTGAGACAAACCGTTAAATGTGGTCTTATTGAGATGATTCACACAAGCATACCTCTGCATGATGTTCAAATGTTTAAAAGTAAAGTTCAAGCTCAAGTTATAAAAAAGTATTTCAAATGATTACCAATGAAAACTGATTGTTTGAAAATATCCTGGATTGTTTTTCTACTTCCTGAATTTCGAATATTTCTTGAAATCTTACATTGCCATTATTTTCAAATGTATTTGTACAGGGTGTCCCAAAAGTCTATGCACGTTTTTGAAGAGTCATATCTCATAAAATATAAATCACATGGTATAAATGTAACCATATTTTGATAGACGAGATTTGGGAAATGATTTTGATACCAAACACAACCCTATTGGTGAACCCACAACATTATAAAACTGGTTGAAAATTTTGGGCCGTGTGAGGCCCAACCATACCAAGTACTACACATTGTTGCTAAAACAGATGCGCATAAATTAACGGTATGAAAGCAATATTGCGCATTAGTCACAGTTCACTGCTTACCTTGCAACATTAATGTTATTACCAAACTCGGTCACTCACAATATAAATAGGCGTAGTAGACAACATTGCACAGCAAAAGTCTTCATTCAAGATGGTTTACACTACAGCATAGATAAGCGAATACAAATTGTATGGTTCTACGCTGAAACAAATTCAGTTCAACTTACTCAACAAAAGTTCAGAAAACATTTCAAAGCGAAACGCGCACTAGAAAGAATATCCATTCTAAAGTTGTTGGATACATTTTTGAACACATGAACTAGTGCATGATTTGTCTCGATGTGGTAGAAAAAAGATTGGTAGATCAACAAGTCACATTGATGTCATAAGACATGCAGTATAGCCAAAAGTCTAAAGAGATCTATTCACTGTGTGATGTGTGTGTTCACTTTTCTGTTACGTTATTCAATTTTTTAGGTCTGTGTTTTTGCATTAGCACACGTCTCTGTATAAATGGAAAACACTTTCACTATAGAAACAAAATTATGTGTGATATAGTTTGTTATTATTATGGGATCACTGTAATGTAAAATTTTAAATATTACAATTGACGGATCACTTTCCGTGTAACCAACTCTACCCGTCTTTTCGTTAATCTCAATAGTATAGGTATGGATTTATGAACTTTATTCCTCCGAAGTATAAAATTACATTTTTGCAGTAATACATATTTTACTTCTAGGGTGGCATTACAAACAGATGTTACTCCAATGTTTGGTATCAAAATTATTTCCCACATCTCCTCTTTCTAAATATGTATTCATATTTTCAATACGAGTTATATTTTGTGAAATACAAAGCTTCAAAGTCGTGCATAGACTTTTGGGACACCCTGTAGCTTTTAATTTCATTGCTATTTTCCATATACTACAAAGAAATACTATTTGATACTGTTAAAAAGTTAAATGTTTATATTACATTATTGTATGTGTTTAGTTTAATTTAGCAGGGATCTTTGAGATGTAAAAAGAATCTTTTTGTAAGTTTATTATTGAATCAAATGCTCCCAGATTGTTTGGTAACTGAATAATTCTAACCTTTTTCAGTTTATCTTATTTGAGCTCATTGTGAATTCCTTTGTGATGCTCTATTATGCTTTTCGGTGTAGTACCTCTACGTATCAGATTTATAGCCAAGACATAAATACTTGTGAACTACTTCAGAGAAACCTGGTACAAGTCTCAAATATGTGACCCGTCACATCAAAATATACCTATTGGGGTCTTTTACCCAATGTCTGATATAAACATCATCAAAACATGCAAAAATCAAGCTTTAAATTGATACCTCATAATTGAAATTTAGCCTTTTAAGGCTAAAAGAATCAGGAAATATGATAATTAAAAGCTTAGCATTCCTTTTTTTCCTTTATATTTTTCAAGACATTTTACTTCATATCTAGAAACTAGAAATACCGACAAAGGGTATGTTTTGATGTGACGGGTCACCTATATGCATTATAAGATCTTTAAAATATCATAAAAAGAAAGTATAGTTAACACTGGCATGATTTCAATCAATTTGATGAACAATTGCATAGCTAACTTAAAATTTTCAAATGTTCCTTGATCATGTTAATTGGTGTATGTCTTTTGTAGAGGCAGGTCATATACAACTTTTCTCAGTTGAATTTCAGTTCAGTTCCAGCATTATACATTGTGTATTTTGTTCATCATTTCTTTTTACTTTCTATTTCAAGTTGCTGTGTTCGCCATGGTTCTGCAATTACCAGTCTATGAATTTCCCTTAATTTTGCATCTTGTTGTGCAACTTGTATTCCTAGTTCTTCAACTCTCGTTTGTAACTCATCTATATCCGCTAATTGATTTGTCTCTCTCCTTGTGTCTTTCCTCGCTTGTCTGAAATATTCAAATGCAATTGTACCTACAGCAACTGAGAAAAGAAATGTTTCACCGATGATATTAGCACCAAGTTCTACAGCTGCTTCTTCACTCAGAGGCGCTACTTTCTTGGCCTTGCCAAGACCCATGATTCTCATTTTCATGTTGACATCTAACCAGTGGTGAACTGTATAAGACAGAAAAAAAGATAAGATATGAGTTGAGAGGTCATACTATGACTTTGTTTTTACCTTATTCTAGCTTGAGAATCAAAATGACATTACAATAAAAGGAATTTAGCTTATAAAATACTTTGCAAGGTGTGCTGTGCATCTGTTGACGTCACAATCACCAAACAAGTTTTTAATCATCAAACAAGTTTGATTTCTGAATATGATTCAAGTATAACCCACCACTAAAGAACTGTTGCAACTGCTGAATGCAGCATACTATACTAGACTAGAATTACAAATCTTGCCCAAAAACGTTGTTATTGTTACACTTTATTCTGTTTCAGGCTTGTTTAAAGTCTAGCATCATTTCAATAAAATAATGTACATATGTTGGGTTCAACAGACGCCCCCACCCCCCCCCCCCCCCCAAAAAAAAGGGACACTTCCCATCATCAAAACCCCACACAAAATATTAAAAGGACACAATGTCATGTTGAATTTTTTAATTTCAATTAATTTACTTCAGAATTCAAGATGAACATTAAAAATTGCCATTATTGTGGTTTCTACTAAAGAAAACCCAACAAAACTTGATTAAAACAATGTTTTAAATATGTTGGAATACCACCCTTAACCATGTAAAATGCTGATCGGGCCCGATCAGCATTTTTTGAATCAACGTTTTGGTGTACAAAAAGGGCTTGTTTCCTTGAAACATATGATTGTGCCCTATACGTTTCTATTCAAACTCATTTTTGAAAAAAATGCACTATAGGCCTAGCCCTTTTGCAACAAAGCTCTTCATTTATACTATATCCTGCATATTTACAAGTTATTATTGTGGATATTTATAAGGGCGCACAGCACTAAATCACTCCTCGTTTTGTGCAATGGTAGTAAGTTCCGGCAAAAACAAAAAACGATTTTGTGATTAATGTGGTCCTTTAGGAATCAGTTTGACGTGAGGGTAGCATTTTACAATTAAAATGAAAGATAATCTCTTGTACTTTGATCATGATTGCAAAATGATGATTTTCTATTTTACCAAAAATTTATCACATCACATGGATGAACACACGTGCTCAGAGGCGGTCAGAAGGCGAGTGTCTGGGCTGGAAATAGGGGTGGCGCTGTTTAAATGATCATCGTAAAATCTAATTGGAAGCCGTAACACAAACACTTCCTTCTTGACGATTTTATGCAATTTTAATACTTATTTATTAGAATGAAGCATTCGAGACTTCCAAAAATGGTTACTAGGGCCCCAAAATCGAGACTCTTTTAGCCCTATTTTACGTGTAATCCGAAGGGACACTTATTTAATGTCCCTTCGGATTACACAAACAAACAAACAAACAAACAGCAGAACTGGCCATCAACTTAGGTACAATCCCATCCAAGCGTCCCGGAACACTTTTAAATTTTCATTTTTCGTTAGAACAATTCCAATCTGGAACCGTCTGCCAGTCCAAGCCGTAACAGCATCAACCGTTGCCAGCTTCCAAACGCCTGTACTGTAACTGTAGGCTGTAGCTGGTCTTGCTACTTTTTACTTGCACATCTACATCTTTCATGTCTTTGTTTATTGCACCCTGCACATCGGCATGACATGAATGATGTTTACAACTATCCTTGGACAAGCAGTGCTTACTAGGATTCCAACATTCAAGATTCAAGATTCAAGTGCTGTGCCCCCTTGTACAAGAAATTCACGTACTGCAGAATTCGACAACTTTTATAAAAAATAACTTACGTTGTGCAGGAGGCATACAGATATAACGTCGCAAAAAAGGACGAGTTTTTGCTGCGCGTACTATTGACTTTGCTATAGGTTTACTGATCTGTTTTATACCCAACGTGAACAATTTTATCACAGGAAATGCCCCGACTACCATTTTTTTTGCGATTTGACTGAATGAATGATGCAAGAAAATGATCACAAATTCCCAGTTTTCTAAAATATCTGTTGCGGAGAGCCCGTATCCGTACGTAATTGCATAGTACAATATCTAGTTTCTAATCGCTAAGAGAAACTTTCCTTACACAAAATAGCCGGATATGGGCATTGCTAAAACGAGAAACCGTATACGCACGAGATTAAAATATTAAAAGCCTGTCATCCATTCAAAACTTTGTTTTGTTTGAAGTTTGAAAGTTTAATACAGGATCAGGAGGCAAAGTGAAGTGGTAAGAAGTCTTCAGCTTTTATTACAGAAAAGATATAGGGAATCTACTAGTAGGATATCTCATATCTGGTCTTCCGGGGCATATGTATAGAGAGCGTGTGTGGTCTAGTGGATAAGACGCCGGTCTCACGATGCAAAGGTTGTGAGTTCGAGCCCCACTTCGGCCAACATGTTTGTATCTGGGCAAGGTATAGTCTCAATTGTCTCGTGGTTCAGAGCATGTTAAGAGGTCACAGACTCCTTCGTAAAGAGTAGGGGATCATCCGATCCCGGTCTGTGTCAGTATACTCACTTTCCTAGGTTACAGGAAAATATATATATAGTTTCCTATGTTAGGGAACGGTTGGTGAAGTACAGTTTATCTGCGCATACCGACTTAACTGAAACCGAAACAGAAGGGACTACAATGACAATTTTTAAATAATAAATTGAAGCATTTTATGAAACTTATGTGATTGGGTATTCAATGCGGAACAAAATGATTATCATGAAAATCGGATAATTTTTGAGGAAGATACGGCCATTTATGTAAAGGCCAATGAGCGCTTATTTGGTTGAATTTGTCAATAAGGTTTATTGCGAATGGGTAAAAATCAATTGATTATCCTTTTCTGATGCATTGTGGGAGAGAAAAGGGACCAAATTTGCCCCATTTTCTCTCCCACAATGCATCAGAAAACAATAATCAATTGATTTTTACCTATTCGCGATAAGGCTTATACAAAACTTGGTAATTTTGAATTTAGTAATTTGGTAATATAGGCCTACAGACCAAATGTTCAATTTAATCAAATAAACAAATAGCAAATAGGTAAACAAATTAAAAATAACATTGTGTGATATTATGTGAGGCTTGCTGTGGGTAGATAAAAAAAACTAAGTTGGAAGGGATAAACACTCGCAAAATTATTTCTTTTACCATGATTTGGGTAAAGAAATGTTTTGTTGTTGTCTCTTAAGTAAGAGTAAACAAATTTGTTTACATTTTGACCATTCTGTGTGTATAATTATTTCCCAGGGGGGGGGGGGGGGGGTGCTCAGATTTGGTTTGGTCGGGCCGCCCTGTGTGCCGCTGGAGATTCAAAACCCCTACCCATTTCTAAGGGTGATTTTGGAAAAATTGGTACCCATTTTTATCGGGAAAAAATACCTAATTTTTGCAAATTTTCGCGAAAATAGACCCATGTCTAAGGATTTTTCAGTTGAAAAGCCTACCCATGGCTAAGGATGTCTCATGAAAAAACGACCCACTGGAGCGGCACGTCCCCGTATGCCTTACATACATGAGTACCGCCCCTCCCCCCCCCCCCCCCCACCGGATTATTTCATTAACATAAATAAGGGTTTAAAATTTGTAAGCAGGCATAGCCATGTCTTCATCATTGAGTATGGGTGCCCAATGTGCACGTAGTAGGGAAGTGTATTTGTTTACTAGTACACAAACTTAGTAAACAAATTGTTTGCTGGAATACAGATACAACAGATTACCAAAGTGCTATAATTTCTTTAACTCTTTCCCTGACAAATTAATTTTTGAAGAAATTGTGAATTTGCACATGCATGTTAATATCAACTTATAATTTGAATATGAGACTCTGTAAGGTAGTAAAACTATATATATTCTGAAAGCTTATGAATGACCGGACACTTCTGTGAAAATGTCAACGATACCGGACGATCGTGGCAGTTGCCATGGTAACCGTTACCCAGCATGCAATTTTTGTAACATCTTTTTTTACAAATATTTAGTAGTCCTGTATGAAAACTATACTACTTGAGCCCTTCAAAATGCTTTCAAGAGATGGGCATTATAATTCTGAACATTTTGATACCAAATTTGCTGTAGTGGGTTATTCGGTTATGGCGCAACGACCAGAATCGTGTACGATCAGCACGACAAATATACCGTAAACCCAAAATCCAAAATGGCCGCCATACAGGGGCACAAAAATTCAAATGCCTTCAATTACACTAAATAGCATACTAAATTGTTCGGCTGAGCACAAGGATTCCAAAAAGGTATAGTTTGCCATACTTCCGATGTTTGGTTAACGAGTTATAGGGTAAAACGTAAAAAGGTCGTGTTGACGCATTAATGCGTCTATGTCAGGTAAAGAGTTAAGGTTCAATATTTTGGACCTTGAAATGTAAATGTGCGTTACTTGACACCATGATAGTTGTTAGTTTTCATGTTGTTGCTTCCTAAAGTTTATGTAAACATATGTAAACAACAAGTAAACAACTCAAAATGTACTGTGTAATGTCTATGGCATTATTATGGCACGTTACTAAAACAATTTTTCGAAAAATCAAACACATTTTCAGGGTGACATTAACAAGCTAAATTCAATTTTAATATTTTCCTTGACCTACCCTGACCTAGTAAATATTTATTCAAACATTTATAACCTTAATCATGCCTTAATTGTCAATTTTGCCCCATTCTAGGCTGTTTATTCAAGAATTAATTTCATTTAAACACAAAATAGTTGACCTAAAATCACATTAAACTGAAATACCAAGTTTTTGTATAGGAAAAGCATACATGTGCAGAAGGATGCTCAGTAGCATGGTTGTGGTCCCTACCTACAGCTCACTATCTCTGGCTGGATCTGTGATGCAGCCCGGCCCCTGGGTACCCGGGGATGGCTGGGACTTGCATGTAAAATGTAACTTACAAAATGACATTCCCCAGCCAAGTTCCCCCGGTTAAGTCCCGGCAGCGCCGGGCACAAATTTTGTGTAAACCCCCGCACAAGTCCCGGCCCCAGCCTGCCGGGAATTGCGATGCAACCCCGGGCCTTTCTCGCGACCTGAATGCTCGATCGTGCCAGCCACGAGCATTATCGTATGGCATGCCAGAGCAGACATAAATGTGTGAGTTCTACGCTCTGTAGGTCGAACGTTACGCTTTGTATGTCGAACTTTACGCTCTGTAGGTCGAGAGTCACGCTCACACGATCAGGTTTTAGCACACGATTAGGTTTTACCGCACGATTAGGTTTTACCTTACGCTCTGTAGGTCGAGAGTCACGCTCACACTATCAGGTTTTAGCGCACGATTAGGTTTTACCGCATGATTAGGTTTTACCGCACGATTAGCTTTTAGCACACGATTAGCTTTTAGCACACGATTAGCTTTTAGCGCACGATTAGCTTTTAGCGACCGTAGATCTTTTCACTATTAAAACGCCGCCAACGACGAAAACAATTAAATAGTTTTATTATGTTTAAAGATTGTGAAGATCACGGCGTTTATAGACCCATGTATTTGGCGAAGCTCTCAAAATGGCCGTTTTCATACCCAATATCAACAGTGAATTCGACGGCTGACGTCCATATTGTTTATGAATTACCCTTGGGAGGTCATGACCTCAACACCTGTAAACGATCGTCGCACGCACAAACCAGGAAAACACAAATAAATCTCTACCAATCACAAAGCTCCTTTGTATTACAAAAATATAATTGTAATTTATTCATCATCACATGATTTTTTTATCAATGAATTAATGTTGAATATTCATTAATGTTGTCGTCGTCGAAACAAACGAGAACCATCGGGAATGTCTTTTCTTTTTCGTAATGGCGGGGAAATCTTTCGATGGCCACCTGTATTTTCGATACGATTTACATCTGTGTGATCCCCGGCGTCGATTAGGCTCACAGCTATTTTGATTGGTGTTGCAATCCTCTAACAAATCCCGGCACAAACATTAACCTACAAAACCCGGCCACACCCGACACCAATATCCCGGCTATTTTGATTGGTGTTGCAATCCTCTAACAGATCCCGGCACAAACAACCTACAAAACCCGGCACCCGGGCACTAAAAATCAGTAAAATCTCAGCTAAGTGCGTGACAAGTCCCGGCCATCCCCGGGTACCCAGGGGCCGGGACATCAGTTGATAAGTGCATAATATCTTATTGTACACCCACCTAATGAGAATGATGTTTGTTGTGACTATAATTGTGATATTCGTCTCAGGTTGTGTCGGTAGTGGTATTTTTCATTTATGAACTAATATCAAATGCAGGCTCTGGGGGACCCGGGACTAGCAGGGCATTTGTGCCGGGACACATAGATTGCCAATGTTACGTTCCGGTACGGCCGTGCACAGTACATTTCCTGTCCCGTCTCATTTTTTAGTGATATACGTCCCTGCTACATCCTGGCGGCACCAGCATCATACATTTGGGGGCAACAGGGGGGGCAAGAAAAAAAATTTGTTGCCATTTTACGCTAAAAATGTAAAATTTTGTATAATTTTAACTAATTTGGTAAGCAAATTGCAAAATTTGGTCTAATTATACCTAATAATGGTGATAAAATGTGCGCGTAGTGCGCCAACATTTGATATTTTATGCTAAAATGGTAAAATTAACCGGCACTAAATTTTGGCTAGTGACAAGACTGGTATCATGGCTTCCTATCGGCAAGTAGAGTTTCAGCCCCTGCTTACATTCAAGTTATTTCCCCCTGCGAGGTATCTACCACATCGTTAAAATAATGTTAGTACAAAGAACATAAAATGGTGTAGGTCAGGCCTTCTCAAATGGTGGCGCGCGCGCCACTTATGGCGCATTGCATCAGTCCGAGTGGCGCGCGGAAGGATGCATGTCAAAAATTAAATTAAAATAAAAAATAAAAATAATTAAAGAAGAAATATATCCCCAACTTCAACCAGGTCGCAAGAAGCATGAAGAGCCACTTCAGCCACTAACTGCAGTGGGGTAAGTCATGATTATTAGTAGTATTGATTATCACTACATTTGCTACCATTTTTTGTACATTTTACCATCAACATATTATTTCTTGTACCATTGTATGCAAATATAACTCTCCTAAGCCTCTTAAAAGGGGGTAAACCCATGAGCTTCCCTAACACGGGCCCATGGACCCCACCCGTTATTCGTTCGCTACGCTCGCAGAAATAGTGGCGCTTTTAGATTACTAACATCTCAAAAGTGGTGCTTCACAAAATCTAATTGAGAAGGCCTGGTGTAGGTTACAACCTTTGCTTCAGATTATTACTTTAAATTTCAATTAATTGTGTATGTTTGGCATCCATTCCAAATGGACTAATGGACAAATAATATGCTAATTATTGTCAATTGCAGTTTATAATTTGTAAATATGATGCCAAACATACAATTTTTTCCTTTTTTTAATTGTTAAAGCATTGAAGATATGTACTTCTATTGACACAAAGCAAGAAATTACAAAAACAAATCTTAAAATTTAAAAAGAAGCCCACTTTTAAAATCAAAAGTGGTCAGTGATAGATAACAAAACAACTTCTGTTGTGCCTTTGTGGATGGATAACAAACTGCTGAGGATTTCATTTGTAATCTGGATTCATGTTGCTTGGACTTGGTCCCACAAACTATCTATAGTTCTAATTTGCATCCAAACGACCAGTACAGACAAAATAATTGTACAATTAAATAGGATCCATGTTTAGGGATTTTCCAGCACAAAATCACCACATATTCAGGGATATCCTGCAAAAAGCGCCAGACCCATAGGGCGACATCATCTACTAAACACACACATACCAAGTTGGGATATAATTATAATCAGGTTATTTACGATGTCAAATTTACGGCTATATCTTGCCTCACGTCCCGTACGGAATAAACCGTATAGCTACAACGTATCATTAATTGGTTTGAGCATGCGCACTTGAGTTACAGGACGTCTAGCCAGACATTGCCAAATTTACAGCACTCTGAAGCTGTACTATAAGTAAAATTTGTGGAACTCTGAACTGGCTGTGTATGTGCTATTATATATGTGATAGAATTACATTACAAACTAATTACCTATAGGTATGTTTATGTAGAAAAGGTCATTACATTTCCAGCTGTTACCTAATTGTAATGATTTTGTTATGCAGTGATGCATTACATTATCATACCTATATTATACCATGATCAGTATGTATGGTTCATTTAATATTCTCATAGCATGCTAGAGCACAATTATAGCGTGTTTAGTGTGGATCAAAATACAAAGCAGTTGAGATTGTTTAGCCCTATTGGAAATCTATACAATTTTTATAAATAGTACTTGGCATGTGGGGCATTGCATCACGATAATTATGCCTTTACTGTTGTGCTTTGTAACTACAGCAATAATACCATTGCTGATCATATTTTACTACATTTAGGCCTTTATATTAATGTGAAAAATATAAATATTATTAATGTAATTTATTGCACAGGGTCTCCCAAAATTTCTATCTATTTAAACCTATAATTAAGTACCAAACTAAATGCTATTCAACAAGGTGTCTTACATTGTATATAAATTCCTCAAAAACATTCAGACTCTTTTTTTATCACCAATTGTCTGTATGTTTTGTGATATTCATATTGTGTCACATATCAATAGAATCTTCCCAATGATACCGACATATGTTGCAATAACTTATGTTAGTGCTTGGCCACTTGCTTTAGACTTGAGAATGAGGGGGAGGGGTCTCAACTCTCACTGTGCCAAATTTCACCACTATTTTGTGGGAAAAGAAAAACTCTACCGACTGTTCATTTGGCAACTATAGTGTAGAGAGATGCTCTTTTGACATTTGAGGACAAAAGTAATGATTTTGGCACATTCAGATTTAGACCGTTCCATATTCTCAAGCTTGCAGCGCTTGAACAAGTATTGTTACAATTTAGTACCTTTAAAAAGGTGAACATATCAGCTTTCTATCTATTATATGCAACACAACATGAACAATATCATGGCATTTTCACAAAATTGGGTAGATAACAAAAATATGAACTTTATAATAAAATGAGCTCAAGGGGATATGGTCACTCACAGTGTATACCACAGAGTATAATTCAAACAGACAGTAGCCTACAAACTTATTTGACTCATATTAAGATTTCATAAGACCATAGCCTGAAAAACTGGTTTTTTCCCGGCAAGCGATTCCAAATTTCCCTCCAAAATGGAATGCATTTTTAAATGAAAGAGCAACATTTCCCTCCAAATGCCAAAATTTCCCTCCAAATGCCAAAATTTCCCTCCAAATGCTCAAATTTCCCTGCAAGGTGCTTTCAGTATTGCCTACTTTTTCAGCCTGTGCATAAGAGGATGGCACAACGACCTTTAAAGAACAACAAACAGACAGATGGCCTAGGTTTAGAGCAAAAGGTCTTGGAACGAATTGCCATGATGGAAATATGAAGATTATTATAAAACAAATATCAAAACTTTAAAAAGTAGCTGTTTGAAACTGCTTATTCACATGCCTGTTGGTAAAATATCAAATTGTAAAGGGCAAAGCTTTTGATCCTATAACAGAGGCTTTCTCAACTAACCAACTTGTTGAAGCGATCCACTTGGTCATATTTTTTAGAATTTACAATGGCAATTCCCCTTACAAAATATTTTGACATATATTATGTAGGCAACATAATAACTAATAATACTCGCGCGCGAGAAATTGCTGTCTTTATACATCTGACAGTCATAGGCCCATGATATGATTTATTTTTAAAACAAATTGTAATCACTCTCGCGCCACTTAGGATGCCTTGATGCGCCACAAGTGGCGCGCACGCCACCATTTGAGAATGCCTGAAAGGTAAAAGTTCACATTTGTTTACCTCTGCACCCAAGAAAGGTGGTTTTGTTACATTTTAATTATTTGTTAGTCTTTATGCCATGGTATTGTGTAACCCTGAGGTTGACTTGTATTTGGGCTTATTTTAAAGGTAATATTTAATAATCTGAAGAGATAAAAAAAAATGTATCACTTTTGATTTAATTAAAACAGCTCGTTAAGCATAATTAGTCAGGGTGGTTGAGGAAGTGCAGGAGGAGGAGGAGGAGGCGATAAATGTCTAATATATGGATGAAAATGGAGCGTTGTCCTATAATAGAGCTTTCTAATTCTTAGTCTCAGTTTAGTTCTAAATGATGCACTATGCTTTACATCATTTACTTAAAGTTTCAATTAAGCTAATTAACTAATTTTCAAATCTGATTAATGAAGTAGGATGAACCATGTCACAAATTCGGTTGTGTCTAGGTTTCAACATTTTACTTTAAGGAAAATTGGAAAGGAGATATCAAGGCTCTGATTTTGATGTAAAACTAAAAGCAATAGTCCTAATTTCGATTTGCATACTGTTATTATTTTTCCAGTATTTAAAATTTTGACCACCCTGTATATATATTTCCTAACAAGTTGATCCATCAATATTCTATATGGCTGGATGGGTAATTTAATCAATTAAAAAACATGCCTTTTAATAGGTCCTGCATTTAGACCGTAATGGAAGGAAAAACCCATTATTTTGTAGTAACATTTTAATTGTTACACCCTGTATAATGTTTAGGTCACCCTGTATATGTGATATCTAGCCTTAGATTATAAGCTTTCCAAATATATATGGTTTCATACCAATAGATGTAAACATTTTGATATATTCTACTGAAACTATGAAAGGAGGTATATTTCATGAAATAGACCCATGTAACACAAATGTAGCCCAGGTTTAAAAAATGACCAAAAAGAAACTAACAATGGAAAGGAAATTATATTTCAAATGAAACATTGGAGAAAATATAAAAGTATAACAGGCCTGCATACAAACTTGCTTATTAAAGTAAGTAAAATGCTTAAGTTAAATAAAGAAACACCAAATATTATAGAAACTTCATCATTTACTATATTTGAATTTGTTATTTTTTTTGTCTTTTCCTGTATGGAATGGATCTGTCCTGTATGATCCCATATCCTGGAATCTCTGTACAGTCTTTTAACTGTTGAATTGATTGAGTACAAAACATGAAAAATGGAAAGACGATAATATCAAAACAATATCTTACAGTTTTCCATTTGTATAGTGCATCTTGAGCTAAAATAAGTACCAAACCTCCAGATTAAATATATAATGTAAACATGCATTCAATTTGCTTTTCCCCCATAATTAATTTCTGATTCAAAAATGAATAAAATTATGTTATAAAGAGTTTCCTTTTTCTATAGATCATAACCTAAAACCTTTCGTCCAGGCTTGTTTGTACAAAGTGGGGCCTTGACAATTGATTTTTTAGCAAGTGTATCATGGGGGAGAGTTAAAGTCTCAGAAGCTTCTTCCTGGGAAATTGTGGCATTTGGAGGAACATTTTGGCATTCGGAGAGAAATTTGGGCATTCGGAGAGAAATTGTGGCATTTGGAGAGAAATTGTGGCATTTGGAGAGAAATTGTGGCATTTGGAGGGAAATTTGGGCATTTGGAGGGACATTTTGGCATTTGGGAAGGATATTTTAATACATGCGGGGAAATTGGACTTGCTTCTCGGGAAATAAACATTTTCTTCAGCCCTGGTACGCGCCCTGGTAATGATAATATAAATATTCTTGTCTTGTGTTTGTTGTGGTATTAAAGGTAGATGTTCCGATCACATTTTCATAACACAGATTTTTCTCAAACATATGGATTTTCATATGAATGATCATATTTTTCTGATTACCATACTGAAATTTGACAGTTCAAATCAGTATGATTACGAAGAAATCGGTGAAATGACATTGAATTACCGCGAAAGGTGGTTAACCACCAATATAGCTTGTGTACAACTCAATGGGCACATTTCACGTCATCTTGTGCGTCTAAAATAAGAACCATTAGAGTTATGCAACTCAAACTTTGGAATACAACTTTTTTAAGAATGACCTTTCATGTAGAATAGAAAACTTTAAGTTGAAATCGGAACATCTACCTTTAACCTGGTACAATTTTAGTGTTTTTATGGGGGTTTTCATAATTCTTGCATTTTCAATGTATATCTTTTTTAATTTAGCGCACTTGTACTTGTAATATTGTACCAACTAAGCTGGTTGGCTGCGATGACAACAAATCATACCGTGAATAATAATACCAGACAACACTAAAATGGATCTTTTCATTCTGATTCCCATGACTGCTTCAGATCAAAGACTTTACATGTGTGTAATGCCTTGTTCAGATATTATGCTTGTGACCTAACCATTATACTTTTTATCCACCCCTACAGCAAAATGGTATGGTCCTAGACACTTTTCCCTGGATGACATTTCTGTATGCTGTTTGGTTTACCTTTGTGATTCAAATGCACTATGGGTTGATCCACAATACTGCTAAACAGGGGAATAAAACTAATCAATACAACACAACAAGTGGTAATGGAGGTGTTTATCGCACAGAATGACAGTGTCACAGTGAAATAATAAACTATCAGTGAATTTGAAGAGTTGTGTGTGTCATACTATCCATCATGGAGGATGTTGGAGGATGTAAGTATATTGGATGACAACTAAATGATTATGGTACAGTATTCAGTAGTAATATGTTCTAGGATATGATGGTATTGGTATGACCATGAGTATGACGTTGTATGGACTGGTAGAACACTTCACAGTTAGCTACAGTTCACACTGCATGCTGGTTGTGAAGTAAGCTACAATATTAGAAAATATTGTTCAAACACTTTATAGGCCTACATGTAATGTAAAGTCATCCCCCTTTCCCCTGTTCAATGTTGAGTCACCCAACTTGCCAACCATCAGCCCGTGCCCTATATCAACATTGATTGGTGGGGTGGGGAGGGGAGGGTATGTGGAAGGACAACTCGGCAATAAGACAACTCGGCCTACGAGAGATGAGACAATGCCATAGGCAACCCGGCCCAGCGGGCCCACAGACTCTTGTTTCCCTTGGTATTTTCTTCTTTTTTTTGCGTAAAAGAGTAACAGAACATATTGTTTCCAAATATTTTGATGTAGTGCCTTCTGGAAAACTTTGTGATAGTGTTTGACATCAAAGTTACAACATTGTTAATGTTATCCCCCCTGGCTAAATAGCCAGGGGATATTGTGATGATTGTGGGTGGGGGGGGGGGGGGGGGGCAGGGGGTATGAACGGGGTATAGTATTTCTTACTTTAAAATGGCCATACAGTACACAGCTTGAAATAGAATGGACAATGTCAACGCAATGTCAGTGCTATGTCAGTGCAATGTCATTGCAATGACAATGCACTAATCCGGTTACATCGTAAGGCATTGTTTAATGTCAGTGCAATGTCATTGCAATGTCCATTCTATTTCAAGCTGTACTGTATATCATAAAATATGTTGCAATTGAAAAACATTCCACTTCCAGAGGCCGAGTTATCGCATACATGCAGGCCTAGTTATCTCAGAGTCAGAGTCATCTTATGCCGAATGGTCTCGGAGGCCGTGTTGTCCGACATTCCTTTCATGCTATCATAAACAAATTGGTATGTTCACATGATTCTAATGCGTGCTATAGGGTAATTACAAGGTGCAAACAAGGGTCAGTGTGCAAACACATTTTTTCGATGATTGTAGCTTTGGTCAATTAAGGTAACTTTTTTTAAAAAATCAGGTAAGAAATAAATCAATGTAGATTCAAGAAATTGTACATGGATTGACAGATTCTCCCGGGGCCACTCATATATAAAAGTTGTAATCATCTGTGTGAATCCACTCTCAAAAACTACCCTTCACTGGGATTCTCAAAGAAGGAAAAGTGACCCTTAACAAGGATTATAGCTCGATGAATCATACTCATAGCAAAGGATACAGGTTCTCAAGATGGAGTTTAGACAGAAAATGAACATATGAAATAATTGTGTCATATAGTTTTGTTAGTCAATTTGTACAGGCTACATTACAATGATGACACATGACTAACGGCACAAGCAACCCTCAGCGCGAAGTCAGGTTGAAAAAGACACCCTTATTCTCTTGAAATTGATTTTGATACCCTTAGCACGGGCCTACGCCCCTGCGCGGGCCCATGTTGTGGTAAAAAAAAGCACCCTTAATCCGCATTTTCATTCACACAGATGATTACAACATTATACTGTAAAAGCTAAAATTTTCGCGGAGGTTTTATAATTGCGCTTTTCGCGCAAAATATTTTTCCGCGAAAATATTGTTTTCAACATTCATGCAGTGCACCCAGAAGGTAGCCCGCGAAAAAAACAATTCGCGAAATGTCTCTGATATCAAAATGCGCGTAAATATCTTTACGCAAAAATATTGGCTTTTACAGTACCTGACCTGAAGAGAAAATTACACTGGTATTCAATTCAATTCAAGCGGGTATTCAATGAGCAATTGGCTGAGGATTATTTCTTCATTGAAAACAAAACAGTGTGTCTCTATGCCTCATTTGTATGGTGTCTATTTCCTGCTTCAAAGAGTACAATCTGATGCGGCATTACAATTCCTAAGCTTCCCCTCCACCTATTACCCCTCCTCCGGACGTTTTTTGGAATGTTTGACATAACTGCGGCCCGTGAATGGATCACAAAATCACACCGAGGCCCCGGGTGGTAGAAAAGGTTGCATGTGCTTGTTCTAGAGGCTGAAAATAGCTTAGTTTTTGCAAAATCATGAACATTTCACATGAACATTTGTTACAAAATGTATGGCCTTGTTTCTTTCCGTGGACATCAATTGAAGGTATATTGGGTTTATTAAATTGTGGTTTGACACTTCCAGAGTACTCCTGTTTTTTTGTCAGACAATCCTTCTGGTCAGTTGTCAGACAACATGAAAATAAACTCAAAATATGTAAATTGATACTGCATCATTTGGAAATAGGGCTCAAATTTAGTCATACATTTTTAATACATTTTAATGTATGACACAATTTGAGCCATATTTTACCTATTATTACCTATTTTACCTATTATTAAAATAGGTTCTTGTGTTCTTCTTAACACTTATCTTGATTGGAAATGGTTTATAAGATTCCAATTCCATTTATATGTAATGTAGATTCTCATATTTTTGTTGAGATGCTTTATGAAAAGAGATCTCAAATGCCAAATTTTCATTGAAATTCTTGCAAATGTGAAATCAAATTTGCTAATCCCCCCAAATAAGGGTGTTTTTTCAGTAAAGCCAATCACTATGGTAAAAATATCTTGGGAAATGAAAAACTAATTTTGTTCGTTATCTATTGAATCAAGTCAAATGAAAATTCAGACACTAGCCAATAGGCTTATATTGTCTGCATCAAGGTATAGTGAAGCAAGTTGATTTGACATCTGTAAAGTGATTGACGTCAACCAATTATTCCTTATACAGGGTGAGTCAAAAAGAAGTTTACCAGGATTGGTGATGTTTTAAAAATAAAAAAAATGACATTCGAGAGTTCAGTAAAGCATATATTTAACAAGCATTCTCTCCTGCTTATTAGGAAAAAAGAATGACACAAATTGATCATTGCTAAGAGGAGTTATGCCTATTTTAATAAAGGTACTCATTTTGCAAGCTGTCCACGGAATACTTCAAAACAAATGTTAAGTAAGCATTCCATGGACAGCTACAAACATGAGCGCTTTCAGTAAACAGGCATAACTTCTCTTAGGAATGATCAATTTGCTACATTGATTTTCTCTAATAAGCAGCAGAGTATGTTTGGTAAATAAATGCTTTACTGAACTTTTAAGTGTCATTTATTTGTTTTGAAAAACATCACCAATCTCGGTCAATAGGGAAGTACGCAGCTAAAATGCATACTTTACATTTGTCTGGTCAAGTATTCTGTGGACAGCTTGCAAAATGAGTACCTTTATTAAAATATACATAACTCCTCTTAGCAATGCTCAATTTGTGTCATTCCTTTTCCTAATAAGCAGGAGAGAATGCTTGTTAAATATATGCTTTACTGAACTCTCGAGTGTCATTTGTTTGTTTTTTAAAACATCACCAATCCGGGTAAACTTCTTTTTGACTCACCCTGTAATGTTGGTTTGTTTTTGTATATTAATTTACAATTAATCTCTGTAATTATTTACACTTTAATCTATCTCTCTAATTATTCATATTGTGGAAAAGCAGTACATTCAACAAGAAGTAAGGCCTTATAATAATAAATCTTTAATACTGATTTTTTGTGTGTGTATCAACTACTAACCCAATTTACAATTTCTAAATTATTACATTCATGTTGGCGTATGATACTTATTTCTCTCATCGTCTATCCTCACATACTAACATATCAGTGGTACGCGTGAGTAAGTAACATTTCAAAATATTATTATGAATATGCATGCACGCTGTGTAGACTTTATGTAGATAGTTTAAGGTTTAGACTAGACTAGATAGTGATTCACGGTAAATCTCAACTTTATATTTAAAAATGTACCATTGTCAAGTATGTTTGAATTTCACCTTGTGATTTTTAACATGGGTCTCAAAATAATTGTTTCCCTGTCTCACATAATTCTCTTTTTGGCTTGCTATACATCCTGTTTGACAGACAAAACATATCACCAAGATACACTATCCTAGGTTGATAGCAGCAATTGAAAAGTCCACTGTCCCTTTTATGAAGCTATCTCAGGTAGATAGCAATTAGTTTAGTATGTGATTTTGGGCATACAATGTATGACAAGCCAATGTGGTCAAAAACATATCAGTCATTCAATCAATAAAATAAGACTTTAAATATCAATCATAACAAAACAAATATACAGCAGACTGTGTAGGTAAACCTCCTCTGCCTTTTTAGAGTAGAATAAAAAAACATGATTCTTTTTCTTCCAAATTAAATCAAAATTCTTTGGTAGAAAAAACATGACATTTACCTCACAAGGTTAAACATTAGTGTGATTGTCTGTTTTAGCTTTTTTTTTCTTAGCAGATGGCAACGTTGGTGTGTAGCATACATGTAGCAAGGCACATTTTGTTTGGCCTTACTTGAAACAGCATATATATTTTATATGTATCTCAGAGAGTAAGTCTCTCTTCTTGTAGTGGACAATGACCAGGAGAATATGTACTGTATGTAGTGTGCATGTATATAATTTCAGGATGTATTTACATCATTGTTGACTAAATAGAATTGTCACAAATAAGTAGATATTTATTCCATTATTACCTTTTGAGCAAATTCCCAATTATTATGTGTATGGCCTATGGATGGTGGCTTGCATTACATGTACATTTATATTGTATGAGTGCAAGAATGCTGCGACTATGGCCGGCTATTACCTGATTAATAGAATATGCTCTGGTGACACTGCTCGGAAGGTGGATGAAAAAAAGTGCACGAAATTGTCATTGTCATATATATCTCTTTAGATAAATCTATTTTTCATAATATTCGTATAGTTACATATTATTATATTGTATTGCATTAGTTACATTTTGTTGTTGTTTTTATCTTAGTTATCCTTTGTTGTGCTATATCTCTCGTTACATTGTATACAATTCATTGCAATGCATTCCATTGCAGTTCATTGCATACATAACAATAGATGTGGCTTTGGGCTATTGTTAGGGTAGTAGAATGTTTAGTATTTTTTAAATATCTTTTTCTATTCTCCAAATATTACCTCTAACTAAATAGCTTATAGACATAGCCCTGCAGCTGATCATGGTAAGTGTGGTTACAGTGTGAATGAATTTCCCCCACCCCTTCCGTATTGTTTTGAACTTTTTAATTTGAAGTGTTGCACTGTAGGTTTGTATTCCAGACTTGTAAAGTGACATTGCACTTTTTTGGAATAAAACTGGGCACTCTTACTCTATACAAGTGGTGGATGACCCTCATGCTTATTCCATTACAGAGCAAATAATTGTACACTGAGCCAAAAAAGAAACTTATACACTTTTAACAGATCACCATAGGGGCAGTGCACATTTCTCTTGTGTCATTGAAGCAAACAATTGGTTATTGACTGCCATTTGAAGCGATACATTGCAGTAATATTGTATCCAAATTTGGTACATTTGCATGCACAGAATATTATTTGGTGATCTGTTAAAATTGTATAAGTTTCTTTTTTTATAAGTTTCTTTTTTGGCTCAGTGTATATGGCCAGGTTCAAAAAGGCCCCATGGCCCACGCCCACTATACTCTGTTTGGCCATCTCGAGACAGTGACGTAACTGAACAGGCGCAGCTTTTACGCACGCGTGTGTATCTTCCGCCTTTCAACGCTCGTATTTGTACGCCAGCGCCGTGAGTATTCGCTCGCGTTATGTGATGCAATTAGTGGAATACGCGGTTACGTCACTGTCTCGAGATGGCCAAACAGAGTATAGACTGCATTTTTTCCTACCCCTGATTATAGGGAATTAATATGGATTTCCTATATATGTTATAAAGGATTGATATGCTGTGTGATAGTTGTGACACATCCGTAGGGTTATAAAAAACACCCTGAAATCCTGATCATGTAACTTTATGTAATGAAGATGCTAGTGTAATACTCCTTGATTTGTTTTTTATAACTACAATAGCTATATGAGACATTTTGACACACCCTGTATAATAGATTTGTCTTTGTAAAGTATCATGTGATCCATGGCTTTTCAAATAAATGAATAATGATTTAAAAGACTATTTGATATATTATTTTGAAATTGTGTTCCAATGTTGCCATGTATTTATCAACCTAGGGTTCACAGTGTTTCATTGTGGTTGACTAATTTTGATATTCATCAACTGAAAAGTTAAAAGTATAATGGGATGTAGGTCAGTGAATAGCAAATCAATCATGAAAATCTCTTATAAACATACAATAGCTGATAGATGGTTTATAAGATAATTCTCTTTTATAAAGAAAAATGCCTCTGTTTAAAGCAAGGTAACCTTTCCTGGTTAGGTACATGTACATGTATAGGGTGGAACGTCACAAGCCTATCTAATCATAGATAATCGACACAGGGATGGTTAAGTGGGTGTTTTGTTTAAAGCTATGTGTGTTTCGGACCAAGGTCGCTAACTGGGTAAGGAGGCTTCGCCAATTTGGAACTGATCAAATTATAAATAAGCTGGTGTATTTACTCCCACATAATCCCAGCATTCCCACATAAATTATGCTGCTTCAATTCCTGGAATACACTCTGATGATCACTGCGTGAAGGTAAATGATCAGAGTATTATTTTGGTATTATCAGTTGTGGAGACACTTTTTGTTTGGATTTGAGAAAATGTAACCAATCCTGGAGTATGGTTGGGGAAACCATGACAGTCATGCCAAAAAAACTAAATGTATATAAATTAAGGGCATCAAATTATTGTGTCAATAATTGTTTTGAATTCTTAACTCTTTACCTGACATAGACACATTAATGTGTCAACACGACCTTTTTACGTTTTACCCTATAACTCGTTAACCAAACATCGGAAGTATGGCAAACTATACCTTTTTGGAATCCTTGTGCTCAGCCGAACAATTTGGTATGCCTTTTAGTGTAATTGAAGGCATCTGAATTTTTGTGCCCCTGTATGGCGGCCATTTTGGATTTTGGGCTTACGGTATATTTGTCGTGCTGATCGTACACGATTCTGGTCATTGCGCCATAACCGAATAACCCACTACAGCAAATTTGGTATCAAAATGTTCAGAATTATAATGCCCATCTCTTGAAAGCATTTTGAAGGGCTCTGGTAGTATAGTTTTCATACAGGACTACTAAATATTTGTAAAAAAAGATGTTACAAAAATTGCATGCTGGGTAACGATTACCATGGCAATCGCCACGATCGTCCGGTATCGTTGAAATTTTCACAGAAGTGTCCGGCCATTCATAAGCTTTCAGAATATATATAGTTTTACTACCTTACAGAGTCTCATATTCAAATTATAAGTTGATATTTACATGCATGTGCAAATTCACAATTTCTTCAAAAATTAATTTGTCAGGGAAAGAGTTAAACCCTGGAAGACATTAAAAACCAAATACAGTCAAATATTATTTGCTTTCCTATGTAAAAAATGGGCATGACATGACAAGGAGGACAATTCGTAAACCGTGTTTATATTGCCATTTTTAATTTCTATTAGTTGAGTTATGTTGATCAGGTCAACTTTAAATGCAGTAAGGTAACACATAAAAATCACACACAAAACCCTGTTCTATGGACAAATTGACCTCAGGTTGGGTCAGTCGGTCCAGCTTTTTTCTTTTTCCCCCTCAAAATGACAACATCTTTAAAAATGTTGCTTTTTTTACAACATATTCACTTGCACATGAAATTTTCACCATATTAAAAAAACAAAATGGTTCGGTTGAAGCCAGAACAGTGTTTCTTTTTTCATCGCCTCAGTGTTAGCATTTCAAAACCCAGGCTAAATATAACCAAATGCAATGCTATGACGGAAGCAATTTATTTCATATAGCCAGCATATTATATGATGCTCTAACCATCTGGCCATTTAGTATAATAATGAAATTGATAGCTCATCCTTATCTTGTATGAAAAATTAATCATCATAATTGTAATAGTGCCTGCATCTGACAGTGTTTGGACGATACCATTACTTTCAGAAGGATGAATGTGAAACATGAATTTGTTTTTGCCTATTAGTTAGACTTTTACTAAGCGTAAGTGGGATGGGTGTTAACACAAAAAATATGAAATTGATCAAGTGCTGTTACTTTTGAACTTTGATGTGATGTATATAAAAGTATACATTTTTGGTAAGGAAATGAGTCAGAGAATCCTTTTTTTTTTTTGGTATCAATTTCACTAAAAATTCGGATTTAAAAAAAATAAAAATAAAAAATGCTTTTTTGATTTTCAAATTTTTGGACAACGTACCAAAAACAGTTTTAGGTAAATAAATGCTGAAATTGCACCAAAATCATCAAAAGACACTTTTTTTGCATGTAAAAGTTACAGTTTTTAAATTTTGAAATGCTGAAAAAGAGACAAATATTTTCTTTTAGTTGCATCGCAAACCATTACCACATAGAAATTGCAAGCAATACCTTGTATATGAATGTAACTTCCTGTAATTTGTGTAAAATGTCACCCCTGGGATTATCCCATGTCTGTATTTCTACCTGCACACTTTGACATTACAGGGCACAGTTTTACGTTTACCCCTCTATTCAGTTGCTGAACATGATTTGATGAGTGGACTCTGTATTATAGATGTACATGTAGTTATATTAAATGGCTATACAGACAAACATTAGACCGCGTCACTAATTTTATTGCAGGTCTAGATTGCATGCCTACTCAATCAAATCACTGGATGATATACACACAAGTATACAAAGACGGAAAGATTTGATCATGAGTGTAAATGCTGCATCTGTAACATCACTGTCTCGAGGAAGTAAAATATTCCATTTGTAATCCATACACCCCCTGTTGAAGACATGACCGTAATCTCCCACACACAGGGAGTGTAGACTAAAATATTCCATTTGTAATCCATACACCCTGTGGAAGACATGACCGTAATCTCCCACACACAGGGAGTGTAGACTAAAATATTCCATTTGTAATCCATACACCCCTGTGGAAGACATGACCGTAATCTCCCACACACAGGGAGTGTAGACTAAAATATTCCATTTGTAATCCATACACCCTGTGGAAGACATGACCGTAATCTCCTACACACAGGGAGTGTAGACTAAAATATTCCATTTGTAATCCATACACCCTGTGGAAGACATGACCGTAATCCCCCACACACAGGGAGTGTAGACTAAAATATTCCATTTGTAATCCATACACCCCCTGTGGAAGACATGACCGTAATCTCCCACACACAGGGAGTGTAGACTAAAATATTCCATTTGTAATCCATACACCCCTGTGGAAGACATGACTGTAATCTCCCACACACAGGGAGTGTAGACTAAAATATTCCATTTGTAATCCATACACCCCTGTGGAAGACATGACCGTAATCTCCCACACACAGGGAGTGTAGACTAAAATATTCCATTTGTAATCCATACACCCTGTGGAAGACATGACCGTAATCTCCCACACACAGGGAGTGTAGACTAAAATATTCCATTTGTAATCCATACACCCTGTGGAAGACATGACCGTAATCTCCCACACACAGGGAGTGTAGACTAAAATATTCCATTTGTAATCCATTCACCCTGTGGAAGACATGACCGTAATCTCCCACACACAGGGAGTGTAGACTAAAATATTCCATTTGTAATCCATTCACCCTGTGGAAGACATGACCGTAATCTCCTACACACAGGGAGTGTAGACTAAAATATTCCATTTGTAATCCATTCACCCTGTGGAAGACATGACCGTAATCTCCTACACACAGGGAGTGTAGACTAAAATATTCCATTTGTAATCCATACACCCTGTGGAAGACATGACCGTAATCTCCCACACACAGGGAGTGTAGACTAAAATATTCCATTTGTAATCTATACACCCCTGTGGAAGACATGACCGTAATCTCCCACACACAGGGAGTGTAGACTAAAATATTCCATTTGTAATCCATACACCCTGTGGAAGACATGACCGTAATCTCCTACACACAGGGAGTGTAGACTTCAAATGAAGTAAACCATGCAGATAACCCCATGTAGAACTTAGATTATACAGGGTGAGTCAAAAAGACTGCAATAGTGGAAAGAAGCCATTTTGTTTTCAAAACCAAAATGAATTTTAAAACTTTTTAAACTTTGCAAGAATGATGTATTTAATCCTAACTTTGTGTGAAAAAATGAAGTTGATCGCATTTTTCGTTTGTCTTTAGTGACCCTCTTTGCTGCACAACCAAATTTACCTGTTGGTCCACGAGCACAGTGATTTTCATTTGAAATGGCACACATTGCATTTTCATATTTGAATATCCCGCCAACAAAAAAATGGAAAATGTCAGTTTTTTATTAAAATTTAGAACATTATACGCTTTCATAGCATGGGTATGATTATAATTGATTACGCTAACTCACATGTAAACAAGAAAGGATGCATCAAATTTCAATAACATCACAAATGAACTCAAGTTTCCAAATTTGAATGAGAGGCACATTTTGTGATCTGATGCATATTTTGGGTATCTCGTGGACAAACGTGTGAAATAGGTGCACTGGTCAAAAGGTTCACCAAAGGCAAACGGAAAATTATATTAACTTCATTTTTTCACGCAAAGTTAGGATTAAATACATCATTCTTGCAACTTTTATAAAGTTTTAAAATTCATTTTGGTTTTGAAAACAAAATGGCTTCTTTCCACTATTGCAGGCTGTATATGCCATAGGAGGTGTATGGAGTGTATCTGGAAGCAGTTGATTGCCAATGATAAGAGATGATTTTGTAGTGTTTCTGCTTATGCAATAATGTATCAAATAATACATACAACTTAAAGGTATATTATGTGATCTTTTCCATGGGACGCCCTCAATCCTCCAAAAAAAATTGGAAGCAGATTTTCTTGCAGATTTACTTTTCTGATCATAAATTATAAATATATTCCAAGTTACAGAGCGATATGATTCATAATAACCTCAAAATCATGGTTTAAAGAGTGAATTTAGAGTAAAATTTGAAAAATAGATTGTACCGCTCGGTACAATCTATTTTTCAAACCATGATTTTGAAGTAATTAGGATTCGTAACGATCTGTAACGATCTGTAACTTAAAAGATCTTCATGATTTATGATCAAAAATGCAAATCTGCAAGAAAATCTGCTTTCATAGTAGAAATCAATGATTGAGGGCGCTACTTGGAAAAGATCACATAATATGCCTTTAACTGTCAGCTGTAGGACAACTACTGTAAACGTGGACATTTTCCCGCTACATAACTTGTTTTCGTGCTTCATACATTTTCACGCTCCTAGCAGCTACCGTGAACGTATTTATTTTGTGTATAAGTCTATGTTAATATGAACGCTCAAATCGCGAATTTAAAAACAAGCGAAATTGATGAAAATCGGCAAAGCGCGAAAAATTAATTGCGTGAAAATTACCACTTTTACAGTATAACAATAGAAGAAAAAAAGTGTTTTCCCATAGTGTCCATACCCTTATTATTTCTATTAAATATAAGGGGAAGGAAAATGGGTGAAGTAGACAGTTATCTTACTTTGTTTTGATATTATTAGTATGAATGTGTCTTCTCTCGGACAACCATGCAAATTGGAAATAGGGAAAATGCAACTTGAGTAATACATGTATATCAAAAGTTTTTATATAACTCTCTGATTTTTAAGAAAAACAACTTGTGAGATGAATCTCATAATTATAACACCAAAACTGGGGCAAGTGAGTTAAGTTTTCATTATTATTCCTTAATTGCCAAACATTCAACATACAGTGTGACCCAGAAAATGTTGAACCCAAAAATCACAAACTTAAAAAAAATAATTAAAAATGAAAATAAATAAATATGGCATTCTCTTTTCAACAGTATGTAAACAATTTATTCAGCTTTCTGGAGAACTTTAGATCATGTAAATTGGCCTTACCAAACTAAAGATACACTTGATTGTGTGACAGGGGGTGTTTTTGCCCTTGGTTCATATATGAAACTTAATTCTGTTCTAAGTACGGTGAGTTAAGGAATCTTTTCTTTTGATTTGTATTTATCAAATTATCAAATTAACATTTTCAAATGAAGTCAAGGGGACTTCAGTTTTTGTTTTCAAAGTCTCTTATATAATAATAATATGATTTACATAATAAATGAATATTGATGAGATACTGTGCAGAATAATTTATAAAGTTCATTGCATGGTTTCAAACAGGCACTTGTTCTGCTCATGTAGCATAAAACAATTTTTTTTGCACTTCACTTACACTCCAAAACAACACTTTTTACAAAATTACACGTATTTTAAGTTTTGTGTGGCCTATATGTATGATCTAAAATGTTTCAGAAAGTTAAATGTATGGTGCACATAGCTGGTGAACGAGTTATGCAATATTTTGTTATTTTAATGGTAAATTGTTTTTTTGAATTTTGTGATTTTGGGGTTCAACATTTTCTGGGTCACCCTGTATTTTGCCCATTTGTACTATGCCATAAATGAAACCAATACTAATGATTTGCTGCTTATTTGAATCTTTACAGTACCCATTGCCGCCCTGATATTCCTGGCGGTCATCTTCTTTTTCCTTCTCATGCTAGTCTTCTTGTTCATGTACCTGAACAAGATAGCATGTTTTGCCAACTGTGGAGGATGCCCATGTCTTGAAGAGAAGAAGGCTAGCAAGAAGAAGCCCAGGGATAAAGACAAACTTGGTAGGTTTATATAGTCACTGTTCTGTCAAAACCTTCTATCTTCATCTGGCCCTTCAGCATGTAAAAAGTAATACTCCTAATGTATAGGTTATCCTTTGGAGAGTCTGCTCTAAACATGTTTAAGGGCCAAAAAGCATCTATCATACTCATATAAGTGCTCTTGCCCCTTAACATGTATATTAAAGCAACACTTCCTATTGCATATATGTTGGACAGTTTTCTCCACGCGCATGCATGCTGCTGCATTGGCTCAATTTCGTCACTACGTCTTGGTTGTGTTTGTATCAACTTATTAAAGAATGTAAAGTACTATCCTAAGATTGAAAATTTACAATTCCAAACAACAATATTCACTGTAAAAAATATCAAATTTAGTTTATTTAAATAATGGTTTTAAAACATCAACCTTGATGATACAAAATGGGTCGTACAATATGCGGCAATTTGGTCTAAATATATGTGACAAATGTACTACCCCATAGACAAATGACCACAAGCAAATATGGGTTCAAGAAATATTTTCAAAATGTGGCACAAAATTAAACTTTCAATTAGATTTCAATGAATTCCATATCATGCGGCAATCTGGTCTAAATTGTTGTGACAAAACGTAAACCTCTCCATATGAACTGCTGCCAGATTAGTTCTACACATTTCATTCAATTGAATGGAGTCTAAGTTCAAACCTTGAAGATGGTTTTTTTCTGACTTGCAATTGGAATCTTGAGGCCAAATTAACTTTTGCCTTCATTATTACTAGTCACATTTTATGTTCATAAATCAAGAAATCACAATAATTGACTGATCACATTTTATGCTCACACATCAGTAAACTAAGAAACAGTTCTTAACTTTCGCACATCTTCTTCCCAATCCAACACAGTTGAAAGCTATGGTTATGATGACGTAGATGATGATGACTCTTCATCAGACAGTGACAATGAGGTCCTATTACGTTATCAACAGTCCATCAGTGCACCTACTAACACTAAACCTAGTGTAAACGGTTATAAGAAGAAACCAATGGCCTCTATGAATAAGACGAATGGGATCAAATCAAATGGTGTGAAACCTAAAGGTAAGATTGGCATGTATAGTCTGAATCATTTATCCCTTGAACATATCAGACTCTTTGTGTGTTAAAACATGCCAAGCACATGGAATGCAATATTTGTTGAACACCTACTGTCTGGAATGTCAAAGAGATAATGTGTCGGACAATAGTGAATGTTGAGTAAAACACAAAAAAGAATTTGTTATTCCAATGGGCTTTTCCATTCAAAACTTGTACACCCCCTGTGGAAAACATGAGATGTAGTCACCCATTCAGGTAATAAACCATTTGGAATTTACACTCCCTATTTGAACGATTAAAGGGGCATTGAGAGATGTATCTATACACTAAAAGATAATCATCAACATAGCCCAAATCCAAAATGTCATACAATTCTGACATCGCCTTCATGCCAAATAAGCAATAACAGCACTTCCGGGTTGAGATTTGCCGCGAAAGGCTGCATGTAAAACAATAGCATAACTTCCGAATTCAGCACCTAGTTTCGATATCATCATATCGAAACTAAGAAAATCATGAAATTTTATATGATAAACGGCGAATGTTAGTAAACTGTTTCAGATGGTAGTTAGTATATGCCTAAGTATTACTTTGATGCAAAAAAACCTGATTTCCAGGATAATTGAGGGCGCAGTCCCATAGGTATCTCTCAATGCCCCTTTAAGGCTATGTCTTCGGTAGGGGTGTACACATTTCAAATGGAATAGGCTAATATAATAGCTCATATAATATTTGTTGAGTTGTTACATCAAAATGGACATGTTATAGTGGCATGACTGTAATCATTATAAAAGTGCATTTTAAAGTGATGCATTGTTGAAGGAAATCAGACTTTAGATAGATACATAAGATATGGTTTCTAAAAGGGGGGTTCTTCATTTTTTCATCACTACCAACTTTATTGGCCTCTAAACCAAAATTGTGTTTGCCAACAACTTCAGTAAAAGTAAACTAATTGCATATTTTTGTTGTATTTTTCTTTGCAATGTGTTCGAAACAACACCACATAAATACTTGTTGCTGTATTATTATTATCATTAAGTGAAAGGTGTGTGACCTGGTCCTTTCCATTTTTCACCATCAATATTGAGATTTTGGTATCATTACCCGTGCAGTTCCTGTAGATGCTATAAGGCCAACAAAAAGTAAATACTTTGTCTCTGCACCTTTTGGCTAATAAGCTATGTGCTATGCGCTGATTACAAATTTCACATTTATTATAAAAGTTGGAGAGTATCGCAGAAACAAACTATAGTTTTTGTTTTGTTTTTTTAAATCACTGCCGCGAAGTGATCTATGCGCTAAATCTCATTTTAAAATCAAGCAGCGCAGGCTGCTGAGACAAAGTATTAATTTTGCTTGGCCTAAGCAAAAAAGAGATTATCCCCAATTGAGGTTTACCACCACACCAGAAGTTTGTGCACTTTTATGTGAGCAAATCTGAAGATTTGGCTTCAATCATTAGAACCACTGGACTTTTTAAACTCAAATTTTGGAATAAAACTGTACTTATGATGTGCCTTAGGTACAAATTGGGTCACCACCTTGAACTGCCTTTGATTATTGCATGATTGCTTGTATGGAATGGGCATGCCCTTATTCTTTCATGATTATTGCATGATTGGTTGTATGGAATGGGGCATGCCCTAAAAATTTCATTTGTGATGCAGAGCAACACTCTTTTGATCTTTTGCTCTTTTTTTATCTTTTTCCTTGTTTTTATCGTATGATAATGATGAAGCACAAATGTATAGTATTAACTAAACACAACACCAAAAGTAAGTCCCCCCTAAACAATTCATCATAACATCGTAAGATAAAACATTTTACCAATAAAACTTAGTTAGAAATAATCCTATGACTGTTTCCTAAGTGGTGTTTGAATATGAAAGATGTCCATGACTTCATGGCTGAATAAGCTCAAAAATAAGACAAAAACTGCCCTTCTCAAAAGTCACAACTCACTATGCTAATATCTGAGCCAAGAATGGGATTTACATGGCTGAATGATCATGAATTGATCACACATTACAGTAAATTTTGCTCAGCCACAGGTACTTTTCCATTAGTGAGAAGCAATTCATACACTTTTGTGATTTTTGAGAAGGGCAGTTTTTGTCTTCCATTTGAGCTCATTCAGCCATGAAGTAATGGAAATCTTTCATTTTCAACCATCACTTAGGAAACAGTCATAGGATTATTTCTAAGTAAGTTTTATTGGTAAAATGTTTTATCTGACGATGTTATGACGAATTGTTTAGGGGGGACTTACTTTTGGTGTTGTGTTTATAAATTTACGATGTTGATACTATAGCAACGATACTATAAATATTTGCAAGCCTGACTGGTGTCACAGTGTATTCATGGTCAAATATGACTTTAACTATTATAAGGCTGGACTGTGTGGATTTAGGATCATGCATACATACTACTTTCACATTGTGTGTGCTTGTGTTTTGCATTTGATATGTTTGACTCTACCTATATTACATTAGCCTATATCAATTTGCATTATAGACTGCTTGTTTGGATTAGTATTGAACAAACTTAACACTTTCCACGCGGCTATTATATTTACCATACACAAAACAGATTTTTCAGAAACCTTTCACAATTTTGAAAGTCTATCTCAAGGATTACTAAACCGATACTAGGCATGTTGTACTTATTTCAATGCATTTCATGTGATGTTTCCAAATATGGTTATGATATTTAACAATTTTGACATTTTTGAAACATTTTGTGAAATTTTGGAATGTCGTCTGCAGCTGCCTGCCGCGTGGAAAGTGTTAAGTCATCTGCAAAGAAGGTCACCAATATTTCTGTTATGAACGAAACTAGGTGTACACATGGAAGTACAGTACCCATTGGTTTAGTAGAACAGCACAACTCTGACCCAATCGATTGGCCCGATTATTTCCATGGCATCATGAATGTTACTGTGCCAACAATGCTCATTATCTAGCAAGTGCGCACAGAGGCTATAGTATGATTAAAAATTGAACGAACACCACGCACGCAGAGCAAAGATAATCGCGCCCAAAATGTTCACGCTCATGGTTGTGCACGCTTCAAGCAATGTATGCAAAACCCTGCTTCAATGTGTTCATTCAATAATAAATCCGACTATAGTGCTGAATGTCTTTGCTGGTGACTTTGGATATGAATTTAAATTTTCTCATGTTGCACTTCAACTGCATGTGATCTCTCGGAGTCCAGAATCATCAACAGTACTATCCACGACACTGTAGCAGTGCAGCGAGCTTGAACCAAACAATCATGGCATATACTCTAATACTTTTGCTGCATTTTGTGATTCACCCTGTATTATCGTATATCTGCATGTTCATATCTCAACAGCTGGGCCAGCATGATATTTTCTATCAATATATATGCACAGACCTTTTTATAATAACTTGATGGTTCAGTTGTTTTTGTACTGCATATATTTAAATGATGTTGTTGTTGAATAGAGAAATAAATGTGAAATTATAGGACAATGGATACCCTTCATGTTGTACCCTTCACATGCTATGTTTTACGGTATAGTATGGGATGTGGACCGTATTCCAGAATGTTGCCGTTTGTCAAATGCAAAATATTTCATTTGATCTCAAAGTAGAATAACTTTTGAATATATCGAATTCCAGTCCAGTGGCAGTGTCAGAGTGGAATAACAGCTCCATTTTAGACCTTTCTTAATACTAATTGAAATACATCAATTTGATTAGGTATTTTAGCCAGAGCTTTTAATTTGTGGTAGACCATTGAAGATGGTGAAATTGGTCCCTGTATAAAATACTATCCTCCCAATCTCCTTTTCTTCACACCCAAAATGGCTCCTTCCATTTTTGTGAGGGTATTTTAACCACATAGATTGTAATGTAGATTATTTTTTAACAATTTGTGGCTAAAATCATTAAACTGCCTCATAAAACAAGAAATTATGTGGCAGGAACCCTCAAAGTGCATTAAAAAAAACCTAAAAAGACCTCTGGATCCCATGCCATGATCCACTGCACTTCGTTCGCTACACTTTCTCCGTTCGCCGTCAGTAAATTTACCCGGCACTAAAATGGTCCTGGCTAGAAAAACCCTGGTTTGGTTGATGGCCAGCTGAATGGATAGGACAATAAATGTGAAAGTTGTATTTAATTTATTTAGGTATCCCATAAATTTTATTTGTTGTAGTACTCCATATGATCTGATATCAAAATGCTTTTAACTAATACATGTGTGAGGAGTTGGGAGGTTAAATCAAGAGCACATTTCACACTAAAAAGTGAACTTGGGAATAGGACAGTCTCTGACAATATGCCTGGTCCTGAACCCAAGATGATGAATTAGTAAATAGTTACTAAGATTGCTATCTACTGAAGATAGCAAACAAATATTTGAGCTTCTTTTCATCTAGATGGTATAGAAGCACATATTTAAATGTAGCTGTTAAACTGAGAATTGATACAGTATTGAGTATCTGTAGTTTCATCATTTATAGTTGTCTAGTGATCTCATGTTACCGATCATGCTCACAGTGGATCATGCTATAGTTTACTGATACACAGAAGAAAAAAAATTTAGATTCATATGGGATATAGTATGCATTACTGATGATCTGTTTGAGAACCATGACATTACCTTGAATTGAAATTCCATATGGTTGGGGAACATATGGCTTAGTATAAGTATCGTAAACAAACATATTATAGACTGTATATTTAGATTCAACTTTAGCAGCCACAGAAGGTAATTTATTCCTTCTGCAGTATTCCTGGCAAGCTGGTATCAAAAATTTTATCTTCAAAAAATTAATTCATTTACCATAATTATTTACCATTGACATTCTCCCTTAAAGCGAATAGCAGTAGAGATACCATAATAACATAATTACAATGAGAAATTGTATACTGTAAAACCAGAAATGTTTGTGTGCATAGTTTAAATTTAGCTCATTTAGCGAGGAGCACTTACTCACGAAAATGGCTCGCCGCAAATATTTCCAATCTACCTAGGTAGCAGTTCATTGCAAAGTTGCACTATGTAGCTCTAAAGTTTACATTCACACAATATTCATGCCATGAATTAGTATTGCTGATTCATGAAATTTTAAACTCGCGAACATTTCTGGTTTTACAGTATAACTTGGTTTATTGTTTCAGTTGGAATCTGAAAAAATTATAATCACTGACATTTTGTGATTATGATATTACAGAAGTTTCTTTTTGGAAGAGTGGAGTTCTTACAATCTTTTAAAAAAAAGAGGGAGTAATTTCAGAATACATGCAGGATAGCATATTTACAGCTAGTTGAGTTGTTGCTATTCGAGGGTGCAGACTACATTCTGATCATTTAAATTGAAATTATTAACTTTTATCAACAAGTAGAAGAGTGTAAAATTTGATATATTTTTTCTTCTTCTCATTTCTTGCACAAATTTATACCTTACATGTATGCATGATCCGACTCACATCGCCCACCCATCAACCAATAATTTCTCTGACACTACTTTGAATGATATTACAGACTTCTTTGGAAGCTATGTAGGACTATTATTTTAAATCCTAACTATCACCGATTTAATCATTTTAATATTCCAAAGCAATGATTACATTTTCAATCTTCACCATGATTCTATGGGTTGCTGGCAAAGTCATCCATAATTGCCCACCCTAAATATCATCACCAATCATTGTAAGACCACCAAATCATGTTCAAATCTACCTTTGATTTGATTTGCATTTTTTTATTGCATTTTAAGCACCTACAAATTTTACAATCACACCTCTCTTTTCTTGTAATTTATTACAAGATTTACTAAAAGCACCTTTTGTGTATTAAATATTTTACTACAATTTTTCTCAGATTTTGACAAGAAATGATTAATTTTTCTCCCTGTCGGTTTTGATTGCTATTTTACAGGACCTGGTTCTGACCCAGGAACAAGTGGCAAAACCTGAATCATGCATATACGGTATAAATTATTGCAACTTTTTTGAGGAGAAATGGAGCAAACATCCCACCATTCATCGTACTATTTGCTTTATAAATGTCAACCATTGACAATGAACAATGAATTTTCATAGATGTACACAACTGTGCGTGATTGAACATATTGGATACTGATAATTATTTCGGATTGATGAACTATGTGGTGTATAGCTGTTTCCAATATTGATCAGTTGATATGATGAGATGAGATGTAAGATTGAGTTCAGTTGGCTCTTTATTAGTGAAAGATTGTCGTCACAGGTAACGAAAGGCAATTAATGGCATCACAGAGAACTTTAAATTTTGATTTCAGTACAAAAACAATTTTACGTAATGTATTTCTAATTCCTATGATTGCATTTTTACATTATGAATTATATTATTAGAGATATGAAGTTTTGAAAAATGGTATTGAAACTTTTTGGTTACTCTTAAAATTCTGTACCATTCTGTACAAATGTTGTAGTATTCCAGAGAGCTTCATTGCTCTTTCTTTGTCTACATGAATGTTTGCAAATAAAATCATGAATAAATATTGAGGTAGATCCCGGTTTTAAAATGGTAAACTATCACTGATGCAGTATTCATACTTCAATGAGATTTTAAATAACAATACTTTCATATTTTATTATATCTGCAATCTGCAAACAAATAAACTATTATAATATATATCAGATTTTTTTCACCATATAATATTACTATTTTCTGCCTATATTGATTACAAATACAATCACATAATTAGAATGAGAAATTTCTCAACAACAGTTCGAGTTTCTCAACAACAATTAGAAGTATGTGTTTTACATTTTCCCCATCTTATGGTCATCAATTTTTATTTTAGTTTTTTCAATTTGATTAGTTTTTTCTCAATGTTGAATCCATTCACTTCACCTGAATTCAATTTGTGAGCACATCATTATTCATCGATTGTAATATTGCACCAGAAAATTGGACATGTGCCAATTTCAATTTTACATAAAATTGTAGAATTCAACGCGGAAAATAAACCTGTTATACAGGCAGACAGACCGCTCAGATGAGTTGTTCAGTCGGCGGTGTTTTATTTGTGTGTGTTTTTCTTCTCATGACAATTTGATGCAATTTTAACAATGTTCAAAACATTTTTTTTTTTTTTTTTCAACATTTTTCAAACAAATTAAAAACAAATTCAATTTTTTTTTTTTTAATTCTAAACAAATTCAAAAGCAAATTCTAATAACAAATTTCTACCCAAAATCTAAATCAAAAGTAAAAGAAAAATTGGTCAGTCGGACCCATAGAACAGAGGTTTTTTTCATTGCGTAAGCTGCCGTTCACTCCAGAGAGCTGCACAATTTAATCACCATTTTTAAAGCTACTCTAGTATGGTTGGTTGGTTGATTCGGTCCTGTCATGACTGACAGCTCGTGACTTTACAGATACTACTCCACAAATAACGATTTTCAGCAAAGGAGTAACAATCACGGAGAGGGTGTCCAGTTATCTATTTTATTTAGTCAATCCACCGGTAACGAGGTCTGCCTTTCTCTATTATAGGCCAACCAAAAAACAAGGGGAAGGGTGTAAAGCAAGCGTGTGCAACCTGCGGCCCGCGGGCCACATGCGGCCCGCTGACCTCTAATCTGCGGCCCGCGAAGCATTCCTAAAATGCCCATTGATATGCAGCCCGTTTTAACCGGAACTCTAGTTTTACACAAATGGCGGATTGATTTAGTGGTGTGCTCCCTTATAATTAGTAGGGTGACGCGCTGCGTTTAGTAAATATAACTCAAGGCGTGATTGCGTAATAAAATCCTGGTTAAAATGGCGCTTGCAGCAGCAACAGCGAGTATAAAGAGGAAATTACACGAAGAGAAGCGAGTATTCCATGAGCAATGGACTTCCCCTCTCCCTATTACTCCTCCTCCGGACGTGTTTTGGAATGTTTGACAATCACTGCGGCCCGTGAATAGATCTCAAAATCACAATGCGGCCTGTGTGGTAGAAAAGGTTGCACATGCTTGGTGTAAAGGGAAGGTTTACAATGAAATGTCAACTCCTTATCACAAGATTCATTGACATTTTGCCATTGCTTACTCTGTATGGAGGTCCTAAGAATGGCAAGGATATAATGAATTGAGAAACTCTGCATCCGAATCTAAAATTATGGGAGTTAAAGGTAGATGTTCCGATTTTCAACATGAAGTTTTCTATTCGACATGAAAGCAGGGATACTATTAATTTTGGGATAGGAAAGTCCTATTTAACGTATGTAGCGAAAACGGTCCCTTTTGCATATTTACATAAATTATGGTAATCATCGGAATGTGTCGGTGACCAGCGTTTAACGCGTTTAACAATGTTTAACCAGGTTTAACGTAATATTTGGTCGGCATAGGTTTGGGGGCGCTGTGGGTTTACACAGACGACGGTGGCCACGCGAAATCCAAATTTTGAATTCGTAGTGAGTAACACGTAATCGCGAATGTTAATCTTATCATTTTGACAAATTCATCATAATTAGAAGAATTGTCATCGTTAACCGGGCGATGACTGTTAAAAGTATTTCAAAATAGTGCACTCCTGTTGCCATATTGGGTCGTCTGAGAGACGTGTGGCCAGCGTCGTGTCGTCTGCTACAATCACGCCTGATCGGTATAGCGCCACCAGTTCTATGCCGACCAAATTTTAATTTAAAAGCATAACTCTAATGGTTCTTATTTTAGACGCACAAGATGCTGTGAAATGTGCCCATTGAGTTGTACACAATCTATATTGGTGGTTAACCACTTTTCGCGGTAATTCGATGTTATTTCACCGATTTCTTCGTAATCATACTGATTTGGACCCTCAAATTTCAGTATGTTAATCAGAAAAATATGATCTTTCATATGATATGAAAATCTCCATATGTTTGAGAAAAATCTGTGTTATGAAAATATGATCGGGTCATCTACCTTTAAGTGGTTGAATTGAATTGAATAATGAATTAATGGTCTACATAGAGGGCGCTCATTATGTGTTTGGAAAGTAAAATACTGGACCAGGGGTGATTGTCATGATAAAACTGTTTAATATTATGACGTGGCACCAAATATGAATTAAAAAAGAAGAAAAAGGGATAAAGAGTTTTCTGTTAAGATATATTATCACAGTTTTGATATTTACCGGATTACCCGGAATTACCTCGAATTATTTCATTTCCCGAACATTACCCGGAAACAACCAGAATTTCCAGAATTTTGGGTAATTTCCTGGAAAGTGGAAACACTGATATAATATCCAAGCATATGTTGACATTCGCATGTTCCAAATTTACCATAAGGCAAAAAAAAAAAAAGTTGACTTGCCCTTTCCGACCGACCCGAATTTTCGGAAATCTAGGGCCGCTATTTTTTTTTTTTTTTTTTCAAAGTAAAAAAAAAAAATTGAAAGAAGCACATAACAATAAAGAAAGATGAAAAAGTGTTTTTGAGTAGTATCTGCTTGTTTAAAAATCAAAAAAAAAATTGCCCTGTTTAAATTTAAATTGTTTTTTTTTACGAATCCGACCGTCCGACCAAGACTCTGGCCCTGAAAGGGCAAGTCAACTCCTTTTTTATTTTGGCCTAAAGTCAACCACTTTCTAACTAATAAAAAAAAGTAACATATTTTATTATTAAGATATTCTCATTCTACAATAAATCTATGGATAAAATTGTATACTTCTCATTTAGAATCAGGTGTTTTATTTGATGTTTTACTTGTGTATGAAGTTGTACATGATTGAACGAATGACTCAAGTGAAAGCAGACTACATTGATAAGTATGATGGCTTTCCATCTTAAGTGTAATCACATCAATTCCAGAACAGGAGTGTTTCGGCTTGAGGAATGAGGGCGTGCTATTTAGTGACGTACTACACTACCATAAAATTTTACACAGCGGCGGATCAAGTAATGGGAGTCCGCCTTCCGCTGGGTGGCAAATAAGCTCAATATTTCAATAAAGGGCGGGCTTGGGAACAGGACTATGTTTCCAAGGAACGTCATCCCGTCACATGCTCAAAGCAATTTTCAACATTGCTCCCACAACTTGACAGTGCTTATAAGGGCCAAAAATCGCAGAATTGAAGTTAAACGCGGAAAACGACAATTTGATGAAAAGAAGAAGAAAAAATGCACAAAAAACGTCCAAAAACACAATTTATAAATAGTCTTGAATAAAACAATATAAATATTAAAAAACAATACGTAATAAAACAAAACAACCAATAAAAATGATGTGTTTTTCTGTAAAGTGTGTTTATTTTGGTTTTATAGATCGTAAATTTTAAGTTTTCTTGGGGAAAATTACATCACAGAAAAATGCAAAATTTACAAAGCGGAAAAATGTGGAATTCAACAATTACAAAGCGGTAAACTTTGGCCCTTAGCTTAAGGTATCAAAAATAGAAAAATAGGAACATTTGATATACCAATAATACTCAACAATGTAGCCCATGTGTATGCCCCTTCCCCATGTAGGCCTAGTCATTTGAAGGTATTGCAACCAGGTCGGGACATAATCAATCAAGAGAATAAAATTATTCTAAAACAAGTCCATAATTATATTATCTTTCCTGGTAGACTCTGTGAAGCAAAGAATTGTCAGATATTTAGTTCCCTCAATATTGGAGTACATTACTAGTAGAGTATATATTACTACTAATCAATAGAAGGAATGCCCCCAAAAGGCGGGACAATAATGTACCTTGTTTATGGAATGAATAATTGAGTAAGTATTGATCATGGATGTCTCTAACATCAGACTTCTTTTGAGTGTTGCTTAAGTTGTGCATTAAAACACCTAATTGGGCTTCTTTAAGTTAGCTTCCCACCTCGTGCAAATATATATACCATGTTTAAAATTTAGCTCAACTTGGTTGACTGTTGTGCCTATTGCTTAAATATATCATATTTGATGATTTTCAGGCCGTTTGGAACAGTTATGTTAAATTGTGTGATTTTTAGCAATTGTGTTGAATTTTGTAGTATTTCTTTTGGTAACACTGGACATCATGTTGCTCACCGTGGTGCACAATTGATAATGTATGTTTTTCTCCAAGAGGAGGAGACAATGTAAGTTGAAGAAACAATGGAAAAGTGACCAGAATGGCTTGGAAGTGTAAGCACGCTCAACTGTCGGTGATAATGACACCTAAATGCAATCTATAATTTTGGGTTTTTATGTTTGAAGAGTTGGTTTGGATCTCTTTCTTATGGCAGCAATGTGCAGTATGAAGTGACCAGGTCGCCTGTGTAATTATTGAACACAGCAGTTGTGATCAAACCAAACCCAAGACCTAGGGTCTGTTACTTCAGTTAAAGCCAATACAAAGTAATCGGAACCCTTATGGACTAACTTGAGACCTATTCCAGCTCAAGCATGGCAGATCTAATGAAATGGGCATCAAAGATAGTGTCAGATGTAAATCCGTTTGAAAAGACAGAGGCTAGTGCAAGTGGAAAGGTGCATTTGAACCATGGAAAAACACAAAATGAAGATGCTTTTGTCACCAACCATTATCCCTCTGCTGCACCAGTCAATGGCAGTTTGTCTTCCGGTGTGGACAAATCCAGGATATTACCTGAAAGAGCTGCAGATTCCCTGTATAGAGAAGATCCAGAACATGCTAGTGTCTTTCATGGTATGAGCAAAGAGGAACTAGAATCATATTATGAGCGAAGGAGGGGAAGTATGCTTTTAAAACTAACAGGTTCTTCAAAAGGACAGCACCAAGATATCAAGAACATTAAGTTACCTAATTACCTGTCTGATGCCATCTCACCAGAAGGACATCGCCAAGATATCAAGAACATTAAGTTACCTAATTACCTGTCTGATGTCATTTCACCAGAGGGACAGCGCCAAGATATCAAGAACATCAAGTTACCTAATTACCTGTCTGATGCCATTTCACCAGAGGGACAGCGCCAAGATATCAAGAATATCAAGTTACCTAATTACCTGTCTGATGCCATCTCACCAGAGGAGGACGATGGCTCAGAGTATGAAAGTGTGTCTACAGAAGAGCCTGAGGAAGATGAAGAGGATTTTCTGCAGGAAGATGAAGACATTTTTCTGCAGGAAGATGGTTCAGGTAGCACATCTTATTTTGACAGACAGTACTCATCAAATACAATATATGAATTTATGAAAGATGAAACATTGAATAATAGGCAAAGTACAAAATCACCATTTGTCTATGATGGAGGAGGTGAGCATGATAAGCTAACTGGTGTATTTGTGAAAGATAATGTTTCGCAACTAAAGAAGCAACAAGTTCAGAATAGAAAAGGCAGCATATTTACTCAATTCACAACATCTATTGGCGGAATGGCTCAAAATGAGGAAAAGGAGGCCCTTTCATTAGAAAAGGTGGATTGTATTGAATATGACAATCTTGAGAAAGTAGAGCAGCAACAACTTCGGAATAAAAAAGTTAGTTTTTTTACTCAATTCACAACATCTGTTGGGGAAACGGCTCAAAGTGAGGATGAAGAGAGCACAGAATATGATAGTGTTACAACAGAAGACAGTGTTACAACAGAAGATGAATACGGTGAGGAGACTCCACAACCTACTGATGACTTCCTTCCACCCCCTGTGGGGCTGAATTATGCAATTTCTTATGACAGCCAATACACAAAAACCCAACGCAGATTTGAGAAAGATTATACAGATGATGAACCTGTGAAGGATAAGCCTCGGACAAAACCATCATTAACTCGAAGAGACAGTGTACTTGGTAGAATCACAGGAATGTTCATCAATGATAATGCTTCACAGGTCGAGAAGCAACCAGTTCGTGATAGAAAAGTTAGTATTTTTACTCAATTCACAAGATCTGTTGGTGGGACAGATCAAAGTGAGGAAGAGGCGGTGATGTCACCAGAAAAGGTGGTGATGTCACCAGAAAAGGTGGTGATGTCACCAGAAAAGGTGGATTGTATAGAGTATGATGGTCCTCATCAGGTGGGAAGCAATATGTTTTCATATGAAAACCAAAATATAAAGGCCACCAATGAATTCAGGAAATATGAAACGGAAAATGGAACAGGAACAAAACCAACCTTAACCTGGAAAGACAGTGTGCTTGATAAACTTACTGGGATTTTTATGAAAGAAAATCCTTCGCAAGTAGAAATGCAACAAGTTGGCAATAAAACGGATAGCATCTTTACTCAATTCACAAGAACGTTTGAAGAAAAGGATCAAGGTGAGAAGAAAATAGGATATTCTAATATAGACCACAACCATACAAGAGACAATAGGGATACTGGTGTTATCTTGAACAATAATGACCACATGAAGAAACAACATGATCTCAATAGAAAAATGAGTCTTTTCACTCAATTCAAAATGTCTATCGGAGAACAGGAAGATGAGGAGGTGGAGCTTGACAACATTGTTGAAGAGTCGCCAATAATTAGCGATTTAAACTTTGATTACGAATATTGCAAGGATGGAAATGAACTCCCTCTGGATCTCACAGATCAAAACTGTAGTGGGAACATAGATCAGAGGTATGAATTGGACAAATACGCAGCTCAAAATGATTTGGAATTATGCAACAATGGAGAAAAGGAAACAACTCAATTGAAAACAACTGTACTTGAAGATTCAACTCAAAACAGTAAGTAGTGCATGAATGGTTTTTACTCAAAGGCATATTATGTGATCTTTTCCAGGGAGCGCCCTCTATTCATGATTTTTTTAAAGAAAGTAGATTTTCTTGCAGATTTACATTTCGGATCATTAATCATGAATATAATCCAAGTTACAGCGCGATACGATTCCTAATTACCTCAAAATCATGGTTTTAGAGTGAATTTAGAGTAAAAATAAGTTGTCGGCGCAGACTCCAACAGTTTATTTTCACTTTAAAACCATGATTTTGAAGTAATTAAGAATCGTATCACCAGTTACTTGGAATGTATGTACGATGTATGATCTGCTTGCAATTTTTTTTCGAGGATTGAGAGCATTCCCTGGAAAAGATCACATTATATGAAATATGATAAAGCTTTTAAAACCAAAATGCTGTAATAATATTTGTATGAAACCAAAAGCTTTTCCCAACAATTATGCTCATTTAATGATGTAATTCCTCTGTCGATTTTGAGCGGTATCACGATTTGGGAACAGAAATCACCCGAAAAAACTCCGGTATCCCACCGGGATTTGATCCGGGGACCTCCAACATCGCAGTTCCACACCCGCATAGGCAAGCCATGGCTCACACCTACATGTACTTGCTCGCTCAGTATACTGAGCGAGCTACATATATAGACGTGGTTGCTTCCGTCATCGAAAACCGTGCCCACATGCGCTCAGAGATAAGTTCCCGATTTTGTAGTTTTTAGGGTGGTTAGGGTTTAATGGAACATGAAAGATCAACAAATTCCATTAACCCTAACCCTGGTTAGGGGATTTTGAGCGGTATCACGATTTGGGCACAAAAATCATCCACAAAAATCGGGTTCCCCACCCGGATTTGATCCGGGGACCTCCGGCACCGCAGTTCCACACCCGCATAGGCAAGCCACGGCTTCCAGCTACTCACTCAGTATCAGTATACTGAGCGAGCTATATTGACTCGGTTGCTTACGTCATCGAAAACTGTGCCCACAAAAAATGCGCTCGAAGATAGGTTCCCGATTAGTATTTTGTAGTATTTAGGGGGGTTAGGGTTAACAAAACATGAAGAAAAAAAGATCAACAAATTCCATTAACCCTAACCCTGGTTAGGGGATTTTGAGCGGTATCACGATTTGGGCACAGAAATCACTTGTAAAATCTCCCGTTCCCCACCAGGATTCGATTCGGGGACCTCCGGCACCGCAGTGGTGCAGCCCCACACCCGATAAGTATTTTGTAGTATTTAGGGGGCGGTAGGGTTAAGACAACACCCATTTGTATTTTGGGCGTCTTTTGGCTACTTTTGCCCAGTTCTAATGGAAGAGTATGTGAAAATAACCCTTTCCTTCTAAACTTCTGACTCAAAAGTGTAAAAGATATCAATTAAAGGACTTGAGTATTATCTTCCTTCGTTTCGGACAGGTAATGTCAACTCGTCAACTTTATTTTGTTACCTTTTTTGGGGTCTGGCAACACTGGTAGTCAAAGATTAATTATGTTTTATGAGTAAACAATCTGCATATAAACTATTTTTACAATAAATGGCTCATATTTGGATAGAAAATCAAAATGTTTACAGTTTAAAGTGTTGCCAAATTCCCAGAAACCCAAAGATAAGTATTGGTCTTTTTAAAAAAAAATATGGTACTACTTTCTGGCAACTCTTATCTTATCCCTAAATAATTGCCCAAGCAGTTCTCTCCCGAAGTTGAAAGGGGCAATGTATATGATATTCAAAACTAACAAGAAAAAAATCTGAGTGCCCAGGCAAATTGATTTTTTGCATGCTGAATTTGTTAAAAAATGCATATTTTTAATACTGTAAAACAAATAATTTTGCAGCATGTTGTTTTCACGAATTGCTAATCATCACTAGTTTCACGGCAACTTGATTTCACAAATCTAAAATTTCATTTACTAACAAATATTTGCCTCGGAAATACCTAGGTTTATATTTTTATATTTATTGAGTCCGTCACTTAAAATGGTGGTAAAAGTATTTTAAAGGCAACAGGTATTGCCCAGTACTATAATCCAGGCTAGGTTTTTATCAAAAAAGTTGAGTATTTGCAAAATGACTCAACTATAAACGTTTGGATCATCCCTTATGGGTGCACACTACACTAAATGGGGTATCCCCTACCCTTAAGGACGGTGTTTGCAACTAAAATCGGAAAGTATGCATCACAAAATCCTCAATTAAAAAGACTTGACAGTAATACCATTGCGTACATGCCTATGATTTTTCATTAAGTATGATAAATGGGACATCACCTACATGCACCCTGACTATAAACAGTGAATATCATCTACAATCATGTTCAAAACTGTTGGGACACTTCCTGCATGTCCTGTGAAAACGGTGATCCCGCCCCCTAAACTCAATGTTGGTCCATATAAAAGCATCGTCAAGCAAAGGGCTGTGGTATATATACGCTCCAACATTGGTTTTGGGGGGGGGGGGGCTTTACATAAACTAGTTTGGACTATTATACTTTCAACGGACAGCTTTTTACTCACTTTGGACGATATTTCATGTGCACAAGTATAGTGTCCCAACAGGTTTTGAACAAGATTGTAGGTAAATTTTGAGAGATCTTTCAAATTTGTGCTTTTTACTGGAAACATTGGAGATTACGGCGACATTTCCAAGCTCGTCAGAAAGGTAGTCAACTCCATGGGCATATTTTGGAAAATCGAGCAGGTTCACCTACCTATTTTTTTTCACTTTTTGGTGGGAAAATGTGATCATCTTTAAGAAAAAATGACTCTACGGGGTCCAATTTCGCAATTTAGTGGTCTAAAACAGAGTTTTATATCAGTGTTTTTGTACATATCCCTATGGAGCTCTATTTCGTGGTGTGACCCCTTATGGTGATGAGTGACTGCATAGATTAACATAATAACATGAAAAAGCATAAAATCACAATTTCTTAGAAATATGAGGGCACTTCCAAATGACTTATTATTTTGTGCAATACCCAATTAGGAGGATAATTAAAGGTCTTTTTCATTCCTAAAACATCAATACGCTACAAGTGTAAAATTTGTAAATCTTCCGACACGGGTCCCAATACCAGCCCTTAACACTTTCCACACGGCTATTATAGTTATACCATACAAAACAATTTTTTAGAAACCATTCCCAAAGACTATCTCAAGGATTACTGAACCGTACTAGGTATGTTTGTACTTATTTATATACACTCGTCAAAAGAAGTTCCTGGACACTCATTAAAGTTCAAATATTTCACATAAATATTTAATATAAATTAAACAATTGCATGTCAAAATAAGCAGACAATAATTCTCTATCATGTCTGTATGAAATTAAGATGTACGCATTCATGCATGGCTGAGCACATTCATTAAGCAATGGTAAGGTGCGTAAAAGGAAATTGCAAGAAATGAGCATTTATAGTAATTTGAATGGAGGGATTATCCAAATTTTTGCAATCTTCTTTCCATTGTTAAGTGAATGGGATCTGCCATGCATGAGTGATCATGTCTAAATTCCATGTTAAGCTGTTAGAGGATTACTTTCTGCTTATTTTGATATACAATTATATATATATAATCATATCTATAATTATATATATTCTATTAAATATTAATTTAATTTTAGTGTCCAAGAACTTCTTTTGCCGAGTGTATATTAGTGCATTTCTCATGGTGATTCCAAATATGGTAATGGAATTCAATAATTTTGATACTTTTGAAACATTTTGTGAAATTTTAGAATGTCATCTGCAGACGCCTGCCGCGTGGAAAGTGTTAACAGCCCCAGACTGTTTTCTCTTACCCATTCAACTAAATACGTCCTAGAAAAGCTAGAAATTGTATGATCATTTTTATGCGTGAAGACATTGTTAACAATTTCCTGCATTGCAATATGCCATTATTAAGTAGATATTAGAATTATGGGTGGAATAATTAACATTTTGATTTTGAATAATAACATGTATTATACTTTGTACACACATACAGTTATTGGTTTAACGGTTTATTACTTCTTTGGTTGAATTCTTAAGTAATCAAAGGTAACATATAGCACGATACTGGTATTGAAAATACAAAGGTTTTCATTTCACCTCACTTCTTAAATTGTTAGGTGGATTTAATTGAGTTTCACTTATCATATGGTCTGCTAGAACCATGCTTAGAAGCCAACATTTATTAATCCGACTTATATTTTTCTCAAAAATCTTTCAAATTAAAATAGTATGAAATTGGATATGTAAAGGGCAAAACTTTTATCTGAAGAGTTAATTTACCAAAACATATAAACCCCATCTGTCAACATTGAACTCAACATGCCATGCTGCTCTTGAATTTGCTATGAAGCATGGATTGGTAGTGTGTATTCATGAAGTTGATTGTCGGTTTTCCACCTACAAAAAATATTTGTGATCACTGAAAGGTATGTAACATACCGGGTGGTTCAAAAAAAAGTTGACCCAAGTTCAAGGTAATTTTTCAACCACATTTAAAGTTTGTGCGAATTTGGGCTTACTTAGTCTTGATCAGCAATAAGTTTTGAAATTATCCTGAAGAAATGGTAAAGTTATCTTGGTTGGTTCTGCAGTTATGGTTCATTACAGAAAGCATGCAAAAAACTGCCTTGTCAACGGGAGCGTCCTTTAGTAGAGATGGAATGCACAAAGTGGACTTACACACGATTGGTCACAAATTGTAAAAATGGGAGAAAAAGAAAAAAAGGAGACATCTGAAACATCTGTCTGATGCTTGACATTACCTACTTACGTACCTACGTTTCTTTGTTGAATGTGTATGGCACATTTAAGCAGCATTTCTGAAACTAGAGCATGATGTTTTGTTGAAGACAACTAAATGACGCTCCCGTGACGTGGACAACTCAATTTTGTACATGTTTACTGTAATGAACCATATCTGAAGAACCAAACAAGCTAAACGCGCCATCTTTTCAGGATAATTTCGAAATTTTACTGCTGATTAAGACTAAAAACAAATTCTCTGAAACTTTAAATGTGGTTGAAAATTACTTTGAACTTGGGTCAACTTTTTTAACCACCCGGTACATGTAGATCAGAATGACATGATCAGTTTTTGACAGATGGCGTTTAATAACTGTTTTTGCAAAGAAACTTTTCATCTTGAGTCTTTGGTTTAAAATGCAGTTTCGTAATTAGGGGAGAAAAGTGATTTCTCCTTAATCCTCATCCACTAATTGAACCATTCTGAAATTTGCTCACCCTATAAGAAATTATGTCATAAAGACTGTTTGAATTGACTGTTCACTTCTATCGCCCTTAAACATGATATAGCATTTAATTTTTTGTTTAATAGCACTGCGTGCAATTCATCACTATATTCAATACAGGGTTTTCTGGTATCCATGGTAATGCATGAGACATAAAGATTTGTTCCCATTTATTGATCAATTTAATTATCAAATCAATTTTACTTTACGATATAAAACAAAAGAAACGCCTTTATTTAACAGGACAAGTGTGCTGATTTGAACAGATGGCAAAACTTTGATAAAATCAACTATGGCATGATATTATAGTCTTGGTAAAGACTCATGTGTCCACGTCACATGTCCATGGTTTTTAATGAGTTTGTTTTTATATAACAGGGGCGAACCCAGCGTCTTGTGTTGAGGGGGGGCGCCAAATATTTGAGTCCTAGCACCAATGGCGTGGGGTCCAGGGGCCCGCCTAAGGGCCCCGGTGGGGTCAAGGGGCAACGCCCCTGCGGGGGTTAAGGGGGCGAAGCCCCCGTTGAAGCTGTCGGGTTTTAGCGTGTCTGAATGGCCTAGAAACGCTCTCCTTGCGTTAAAAAATGACATAATTGTGCATAAAACTTGGACTTGATTAGAGACAAAATAAACGAGAGACACCAATGAATAACCAAATAGAAACATGATAATATAGTAATCAACATTTAATCGCACAAACTTAAAACAGTCGACAATCATGGTTGTACCCTTCATCAAAAATACTGCACGTTGACATATGCCTATTCGATCCGCATAACCTCAATATATGACGACACATTTCGAAATAATAGTCATCAATATGCGACAACCATTTTTGTTTCCGGGTTTGTGGGTAAAGTTGTTGTTTTTCCTGGATAGTGGGCAATTTTTTTTTTTTAGAAAGCTTCCATGCCCAACCCTCCTGAGTATATAATGGTGCGTCCCTAAAATGAGTAAAGTTCACCATCTCGTTGTATTAAGGACAAATAAAAAATCACTAGTTTCTAATCCTACCTTTTGGAAAAAAGGAGGATGTCACGTCGACTCTTTAAAAATAACAATGCGAAATCCCCCATTACTAGCATATTGTGTGATTGTTTGTGTAACTTGAGGAGAATAAGGCCTTTGTAAAATAATTTCATGATTCAAGGGGGTTGGTTAACGTAAAGCCTGCTTTAAAATGCTCATTGTACTAAAACAATTCTAGTACTGATGTATCAGCTTCTTAAATATTCTAACATAGTTGTGAATGAAATAAAGAAGAAAATGAACTTTTCAGAATTCCTAGAAAGAATGTGCGTTGAAGAAACTACTTTATTTTTGTGCTTGGCCTAATATCATTAATGTTACAACAACGAAATGGGTGTTCGGTACAAAATGTTTATGTTGGAATTACTGTTACTGGTATGCCTCAGGGTCATCTATTCCCCAACACGTATAGCCTACAGGGGACTACATTCTAACATGCATCTTATGCTATACCCTATTTGACCATTAGAAAAAAATACCAAAAATGTGTTGGTATTTTTCTTTAGGTTTGGTTCCAATTTTCCCTCTAGGCCTATGCCTAGACATCATCTTTTACAAAAATAACTTAACTGTAGGCCTTGAGCTACTGTTTTTGGCGTTCAACAAGTAAATTAAATAAAGAAAATGCTTACCTTTACGAATATCGTGTGTCAGCATATTATACGCACATGCATGTGGTATCTGACTCCCGTATTCACAGCCCGTGTTTTCAGCGCGACTTTTGAAATAAAATCACAGCCCGTCTCCCTTCAAACTTTAAGCCAATCATTGTGGCGTTTGCACACCAACTTGTTATAATATTTATACGCATTTACCCTTTTTTTACACAAATAAATAGTAAATTATACTGTATCGAAAGAGAAGGGGTAGAAAGGAAGGCGGAAAATCATTTAAGCCGTTTTCTACGAAAAAGGGACTAGAGTAGGCTAATGATTAGAGCATGTGACAATCCAATCCATCAGTGAGAAAATCTATATCAGAAAATGATAAAATATCCTGAGAAGTGAACTTTCTGTTGTGTTAACATAGAATTTCACTAGCATCTATTAATGACCAATATCATTCATTCGGGCTTGATAAATGCCCCCGAACCTAACCCAAAGCAAAAGTAGCTACTCAGTAAAGAAAATAAGGACACAGACAAATTTGCATGGTCATCGAGCGAAAATCTCAAAAAAGGTATATATTCTAAAACATGGTAAAGTTACTTTTGAAAGCTGTTAATACGAAGAAAAAGCGGGCCCCGAACTCCACGCCGCGTCGATTAGACGCTACGCACGTAGTTATTCCGCCGTATTTAAGACGAACCTGGATCTGCTAATACTGTTTCGCCGACATTATGCCTTTCGTCTCTGTTGCTGTGCCAACCTTACTCCCTCCCCGGTGGCGTGTCCGAAGAGGGAATGGGCGAGGGAGGGGAGGGATGGCCATTGGCCACGCCCACCTCTGCTATCACTCGGTTGAAACAGGACCCATTCTATTAAATAGCTTCTAAGGCAATTTGTGAAACGAATTTATCGCGTCGGTTTAGGGAATAACATGTCCATCCCCCCCCCCCCCTCCCCCATTTTCAAGGCTGACTGCAATTGTTTTAGGGGCAACTATTTTTGTGTGGACAGACTGGACAAATTTGTGTGAAAGTCAAATTGGTTAAATTGCAAGCTTGCCCCCCCCCCCCCACCTTAGATGAGAAATCCTGGTAAGGCTGTCCCTCTCCTTTTCTCTCTCCCTTCTCCCTTTCCCTCCCCTTTCCCTCCTCTCTCCCTTCTTCTTCTTCTTCTTCTTCCTTTTTTTTTTTTTTTTTTTTAGGGGGGGGGGGGGGCGCACGCCCCCATCGCCCCCCCCCCTGGGTTCGCCGATGTATAAAGCAGGCCCGTAACAGGAGGGGTGAAAGTGGAACTTTTCCCCAAAATGTGGGTCTTTTACCGGGGGTGGGGGGGGGGGGGGGGGATTTGGCAAAAGTAGACCTTTTTACCTAAATGTGGACCTTCAACAACAACAGAAACATAAAAAAACCATTTCCTTTCTGCGCTCACAAACAGCATTTTTTGACCTTTTCTTTTGGACTTTTTGAGACATTTTGGGATGGGGGGGGCGGTCCCCTTGTTATGGGCCTGATATAAACACTTGACTGATAATACATGTGTTTTTTGAATGCCAGACCAATGACTCTACTTGAGAGGACAATCTGGCCATAGAACAGTTGTTGTTTTTCACCTTATTGTGAAGATAGTTCCTAAATCCCTGAAGAAAAGATAACCACTTGGTTCAAATTCACAAAATTAAATCCCTCGCTAAATTAAGTGGTGTTACAGTACTTCATTCCTCTAACTCCGTGCAGTGACATTAGAGCAGGCTTTCTCAACTAGATTAACTGATGTGCCACATTTTAGTAACCAACTTGTTGAAGCTCCACTTGGTCATATTTTTTAGAATTTACAATGGCAACAAATTCCCTTTATAACATTAATTTCAAACTATTTTAACATATGTATCGATCATGTATCAATGACCTCCAGATATTATTTTCTTCTTATTTTTTGATGTTATTCTCTGTTTGGGTGTTTATTCTATTCCTGTCCCACGCCACTTTCGGGTTTTTTACTAGCCCAATTGTGTTTACTTGTATTTTTGATTATTTTCTGAGTTGCAGTGAACCAATTGATTGGCCCATCAGAGCTCTCTGTTGAGAGGTACCCGTTTTATTTGTAATCACTCAGTTCATTAACTTTGTTAATGTCTGTTGGGCTATTGTTCACATTTGCTCTTTATATACAAAAAATAAAAATATAGGCAGCATAATAACTAATATTACTCTTTTGAGGGCACATGCAAGCGTAGCCCGAAAAATTGCTGTATTTATACATCTGATCGTCATAGGCCTATGAAATCGGGCTATATCATGATATGATTTTTTTATAAACAAATTTTAACCACTCTTGCGCCACTTAGGATGCCTTGATGCGCCACAAGTGGCGCGCGCGCCACCAGTTGAGAATGCCTGCATTAGAGCATATTCTAATCATTGCACCTCATCATTGCACAAGTGATAGTAATGTGCTGATGTGAGTGGCCTACATAATCATATAAAGAAAAATCCCGGCTTAAATTCTGTGTCGATCGTTGAATAGTATAGAAATAACTGAATATGTGTGCAATGACAACATCCAAGGATTGGACATTTAAAAAGCAGAAGATAGAATCAACACAATAAAATGGGGGACTGACATTTTGGAATGGTAAAACAATGCTATTCAATTCTTTTATATAAGGCCAAATTAAATTAATTGTTTGTCTCAAAGCTCCCGCGCGCGTTAGTTTATTAATGCGCATTAGAAAAACAAAAATCTAAAAAAAAACTTCTTTTTTTTCTTCTTTTTTCAAAATAAATAAATAAATAAATCCCAACATTTCACCGATTTTTCAGATTTTCATTGATCACATCATCTTAAATACAAAAGTTCACTTTTACAAGGATTTCAATATTTTATATTTTAAAAAAAAAACTTGAAAAAAAACCCGCATTCCGCATTAGTTTTACAACAGGAGAGGAGCTTTGAGACAAACAATTAATATAATTTGTCCTAACCATAACCATTCACCCAAGTGTTTTTAAAAGCAAGCATTTTGGAGAAGATGAACAAATAAATGGCTGCTCCCTGACCAGGAATCGATCCAGGGACCCCCTGGCTAACAACCGTCAGCCCCCATAGGTAAGCCACCAGGAATCGATCCAGGGACCCCCTGGCTAACAACCGTCGGCCCCCATAGGTAAGCCACCAGGAATCGATCCAGGGACCCCCTGGCTAACAACCGTCAGCCCCCATAGGTAAGCCACCAGGAATCGATCCAGGGACCCCCTGGCTAACAACCGTTGGCCCCCATAGGTAAGCCATAGCTATCAGCTTGACGTTTGTGCAGTTTATTGCCCTCAATACAGGGTGTATCAGGAAGAACTGCACTGTGTTTCTAAAATACATAAAAAATACAAAATGATTATTGTTTTAAATTTAAACACCTGCAATATAAAGGTGACCATGTTTCCTACATTATATGTTAATTTCATTGAGATATCTCTATTGTTCTTGTGTGGCAAGACTAAAATCGATGAAAAATGTGTTTTCAATTTGTTAGCTCGAAGCCATCGGCAAATCTGATTAACGCATGGTTTGGGTTAGGATTAGGTTAGGGTTATTTAGGGTTAATGTTATGTTAGGGTTGAGTTAGGGTAGTGTTAGGGATAGGTTAGGGTAAAGTTAGGGTTAGGTTAGGGTTAGACTTAGGTTAGTTTAGTGTTAGGGTTAAAAGGGTTTGGGTAAGGGTTAACCTAACCATAACCCTAACCGAAACTAACCTTACCTAACCCTAACTCTAGCCTAACCATAACCTAACCCTAACCTAACCTAACCCTAGCCCAAACCATGTGTTAATCAGATTTGCTAACAAATTTGAAAACACATTTTTTATCAAGTTTCAATTAAGTCTTGCCAAACGAGAACAAAAAGAGATATCTCAATGAAATTAACATAACATGTATGAAACATGTTCACCTTTATATTGCAGGTGTTTAAATTTAAAACAATAATCATTTGTACTTTTTATGTATTTTGGAAACACGGTACAGTTCTTTCTGATACACCCTGTATACAGGCTCGGTCGATAACGTCATGAGTCGTGGTCAAAACAACATTTAAGTTAAACCAATTTTTAAACATTTGCGCTTCACTCACATTTGTTCCACATTTGTCCCCCCTCATTTGTTTCCTTACCGTAAAATGGGATGAATAGCGACAAAAATGGGAACATTTTTTTAAAACTGTTCCCATTTTTTCCCTATTCACCCTATATTCATAAGTATAAGATTTGTGTGGTTGGGTTGGGGGTTAATTTTTTGGGGGTGGGCATAAAAATAATCAACATCTGAGTAGGGAGGGGGTCAAAGAAATAATCACATTCATTTAGGGGGAGATCATAAATAAAATGACAACGATAAATGCCATTTTTGGGACCACCCCATAGCAACAAAAAAAGGTACCGGGTGTCCACCCAGTAGACATCCGGTGGCTACCGGATATCATGCCGGTAACTTTTTTGAAGGCACCCGATGACACCGGCTAGCTGATAACCTTTCCGATAACTAAAATAAGTTATCGGGAAGGTGCCAGAAACACACACGAGTTCCCAGGAAGGTGCCAGGAAACATAATGAGTTCCCAGGAAGGTGCCAGCAAACTTAGTCTCTAAAAATGAGTTCCCAGGAAGGTGCCAGCAAACTTAGTCTCTGAAAATGAGTCCCCAGGAAGGTACCAGCAAACTTAGTCTCTAAAATTGAGTTCCCAGGAAGGTGCCAGCAAATGGTCAAAGGTCAAGGCAAAAGATCACATGATACCAACTGATTTCAAATTTGCTGTTGTCTGCCCTATATAGCAGTGATCATGGCAGTTGTGATGTGGAGCATATATGATGGATATTTTGGTTCCTTTTGAAGGTATTTGACATTTGTATGTGAATTGTGAATCCCTATTGTCTAAAGAACAGTTATGTGGAATATATGTCACTGGAATTGTACTGTAGATGACTAAAATGTGTAAATATAGTAAGCTTTAATAAGCTACATATAAAAGTAAGCTTAATACACTTACATTATATAGACCATGTTAATGTGGCTTACCTCTAATGGTCACATCACTTTAAGTGATGTGGATAAGTGTTTGGGTGATGTTTTGAATGAATCTGGTGTGAGGGGTGGGTGTGTGTTGGTATTAGGTGACGTATTTAGAGCCTAGAAGGGATTAAGGGCTAGCTCACAACACTAAATAAGATTTGGGAGATGTTTAGCATCTGGTGTGGTGTAATGATGTGCCTAGATCAGTCTCCTAGCTTTTGCCATGTGTTGGTGGCATACTTTGGAGAATGTGTCCAAGGAATCTCAACTGGCGACTCTTACACCGTGGATAAGAGGTTTCGTCTTGATCATGTGGTAAATGTTGGTGTGTGGGACATGATTGCGAGTCATGGGTTACATGCTAAGCATTCCCCATTAACTCTACCCCCCAATTTTTTCTTCAACGTGGAAAATCGACCAAAATATCCCCGATATTTGATCTAGGGACCTCCAGCACGTGAAGCATTCCAATTCCCCACTACACCACGGCTTCCAAGCACAGTTTGCGCAGTGTATTGCGCAAACTATATGGAGTGGGTCAATTTTTTCATCGAAAAACTTCCACGCCGGGTGGTACCAACTTGCCCAGTCGTGGTATATTGTGGTATATGGTAGGGTTAGGGTTATGGTTGGTTACTGTAAAAGCTTAAATTTTTGTGCAAAATATATTTCCGCGAAAAATATTGTTTTCAACATGATGCATGCAGTGCATCTACAAAAACAATTCGCAAAATGTCTATGATATCAAAATGCGAGAAAATATTGGCTTTTACAGTACCGAAGTATCCCTATTAAGCGCCCAGGGCTCTTAGCGAAGTCATTTTGGGTGGGTGCTTATTAAGTAACGTTTATCGTGGAAACTGTCAAATTGTTTCCAAATTTTGATGCTAATCGCCAACATGTTGGTGATGCCGGGATTTTCGAACGCTACTTTCATGCTCTTATTTTGAGCTGCATGCAGTGATTAAAAAGAGCGGTGGGCGCTTATAAGGGCATGGGCACTTAATAGGAATAATACGGTACCAGTAACATACTATTTGCATAAATTAGCATATAAGCCACCAGGTGACTACTCGATGACCACCGGATGACCATCCGATACCTACTCATTTGCATGTGAAAAGTTACCCGGTGTCCACCCGATTACTACCGGGTGGACATCAGCTACCTCATCAATTTTTGCTAGACTGAGTAGTACCAGGTGACCACCCGATAACCACCCGGTGGTCATCCGCTACCTCATTGTTAACAGTTGCCTTCGGATCCCTTCATAGGTTCCTGGTAGCTATCAGGAACCTGAAAACTAATTTGCATAAATTATCATAAAAGACACCGGGTGGCCACCAGGTGACCACCCGGTGACCACCCGGTACCTACTAATTTGCATGTGAAAATTTACCCGATGTCTACCCGATTACTACCCGGTAGACATCTGGTACTTCATGGTTTTGGGTCTACGTAGTAGTACCTGGTGACCACCCGATGACCACCAGGTAGCTCCCAGCAACATGCATTTTTTTTGCTATGGGACCCGCCCCCTAAAGAAAAAAGAAGAAAAAAATCTCAAAACTCCAAAATAAAATTAAACACATTTTGCAGGTTGGTTGTCAGGCCACCTATTACTGTAAAAGCTGAAATTTGCTGGAGATTTTATTTGCGCGCTTTTCGCGCAAAATATTTTTCCGCAAAAATATTGTTTTCAACATTCAAGCAGTGCATCCAGAAGGTCGCCCGCGGAAAAGACAATTCACGAAATGTCTATCAAAATGCGCGAAGTATCTTTACGCGGAAATATTGGCTTTTACAGTGTCACGTCCATTCCCATGCAGTATACAAATTCAAAATCTGAGTCCTTGATACCAGCATAGTGCATGTGTGGGAAATTATGCATTGTCATATTTACTATGTAAATTGTGTGTCTCAACTCTCAGTTCTTGAAACTTGTAGGTCATTAGGGCTGTGATTTCAACCATTCACAATTTATATGTGTATAAGGTTATGGTGGCAGTGTCAGGAATAGATGTATATATTCATCCCATTCCCAGCCTAAGAAGTGGCTTACATTGTCGAAAATGTGACTTTCTCTACCTATTTTTTTGGACAATTTCCCACCCATCAATATACCAATTTTGTTAGAAAGCACCCAATTTTCCACAAATTGGGTGCTTTTTACAAAAAATGCCTCAAAATACACCCAATTTATGCAATTTGTCGCTTTGGTCTGTGATGAAAACCACCCCATCGCTTTACTAATTTTTGCAAAAAAGCACCCCAAAAGGCAGGCACATATACATATACCATATCAATGTGAGAATCCCCCGGGGGGGGCACTGACATTTGAAAAGGGTATAGGTATGTGCCGCGCTGAAGACCCCCTTTTTCACCCTCTGCTGCTAGTTCTTATGACCCCCTTTTGAGCCTGCATCAGTTCTTAAGACCCCAATTTGATTGAAAATTCAAAAATCTCAAAATTTTGCATTCCAAAGCACCAATTTTGTGTTCCAAAGCCCCAATTCTTCAAAAAATTTGCGTTCTTAAACCAAAATAAATCGAAAATTGAACTATAGGCCAGTTCTCAAGACCTATTTTTTGGAAAAAAAATCAGTTCCTAAGACCCTATTTTTCGTCATAAAATCCACTCAGTTCAGTTCTTTAGCCCCCCTTTTTGAGACCCTGGGCGGCACACCCCTACCTAAAAAAAAGTTGAGTGCCCCCCCCCCCCCGGGGAGAATCCCCCCCCCCCCCCTCCCCCGGTGAACCATGCTACAAGTCTAGTGCAACTTTGTTGTCGTTACTAGTGGTTATTGAAAGCATCATAACTTCAAAAGTATCCCTCCAATCTTTATAAATGAGGTATCAAACTACCAACAACAACAAAATTTGCCCATTTAATATTTTCTCAGATTTGTGGAACCGATTATTGATTTTGGATTAGCCAACATCAAAGCGCCTGGTCAGGGACTTTTTGTGCTAGGTGTATTTCAGATCTGTCAGGAAGTGAATGGTACCAGACAGTATGATGGTATTATATGTACACTTTGACCTGAGACGAATATTCGTCTCAGCTTTGACATGCTTTGAATCACAGATGGGGTCTAATGAATCAGCATGCATTGACATGCATGCATGATTGAAGGATTGTTTTTGTTCCTCTGCTCTAGCTTGTGTGCCTTTGCTCAGTCATTGGTACTGTGTACAATGGTATAAGATTCTCCTCGAGTGGATTGGAATAAATAACTTGCCTTGTGTACATTTGGCAAGTTAACTTGCAGGTCTATCACAAGGAACGTGCATATATACAATGTACATTGAAAGCCATTATTGAACTTAATGTCATAGGCTTGACCTGTTGTATTATTACAGCATTGCATGGTGGATTTTCAAATTTTGAGGAGTATATAGCCTAGTGACAGGTAGTGGTAAAATGCCTTCTACTAAAAAGACTAATTCTCAAAAAGTGTATACCGCCATGATGACACCTGTGACACTACATGATACTTTTAGTTGGAGGCAGATTTGTAGTTGTTGTTGTTGCTGTTGTGTAGACAAATATATTCATGGTGAGCTAATTGATGAGAATAAGAACATATCATTGGAAGCAAATGGAACGTTGTATTCTGCAGAAGGAAATGGAAAAGATTATTCTACAAAAGAAAATGGACCATCACATGCATTGATAAGAAATGGTACTAATAACCAACGGAATTATGGCTCCATTACAAGAAGACAAAGTTCTGACTCTATGCTTACAACCGTTACAGAAAATGATAGTACATCGTTAGATAGTGCAAGTGGTAGTTTTTCTGGAACATACTCATACCAGAATTATGCCTTTGTTGGTGAGTAATGATAATTGTGCTGGGGATACAATGGAGTGAATTCAATTAGAACATATTACAAAATCCGCTAGGGGGAGGCACTTGGTGGACAGGAGGTCACAGTGATGTGCCGCCTACTAAGGCCCTATTTTCACCCGCCTGGTAAATGAATGACCCCTTTTCATAGCCATTGTTGGTCAATTTATTGGTCTAATATTCTTAAATTTGTTGTTTTTCAAAATCTGGCAAATATGCTAGAAAATTATTGGTCTTTTTATGATAGGGTGATTGCATGGAAGGTCATTAGTTCAAACTGTCCTCCAGAACAACTCATGCATGTATGGAGTACAATACTAATCACTTGGATCAATATCAGTAAACAGGCGATTGGTATTGTACTACAGGCGCGGATACAGGGGGGGGGCACGACGGCCCTGGCCCCCCCCCCCCCCCCTACCAAAAAAAAAAAAGGAAAAGAAAAAAGAAAAAAAAGGGGGGAAAAAGAGAGGAAGAAGAGAGAGAGAGGGGGAGGGGGGGCACATCACCCCCTCAGACTCCCCCTGTTCGAGCTTTTAAACAATCTATACTTAAAGTAAGAAAAAATCAGTATATGCTCTACTTTTTTCTTGCATTGATAATAAATATATATTGATTGGAAATGAAGAGGTGGCTTTTAGATAAAATGTTGGTCAAAAGTATACACCAGATCGCACCAAATGAGTTCGAAAATTGAAAACAATTCTACTTCTGAGGGGGGCACATCCCTCCTCGGACTCCCCCCTGTTCGAGCTTTTAAATCATCTATACTTAAATCAAAAATATATCAGTATAATATGCTCAACTTCTTTTGTGCATTGATAAAAAAACAAAATATTTATTGGAAATGAAGAGGTGGCTTTTCGATAAAATGCTGGTAAATACACCAGATCGCACCAAATGAGTTCGAAAATTGAAATTTTTTCTACTTCTGAAGGGGGCACATCCCCCTCAGACTCCCCCCTGTTCGAGCTTTTAAATCATCTATACTTAAATCAAAAATATATCAATATAATATGCTCAACTTTTTCGTGCATTGATAATAAAAATAAAAAAATTATTGGAAATGAAGAGGTAGCTTTTCGATAAAATGTTGGTCAAAAGTATACACCAGATCGCACCAAATGAGTTCGAAAATTGAAAAAATTTTCTACTTCGGAGGGGGCACAGCCCCCCTCATATCAGACAACCCCCTGTCCGAGCATAGCTCGGAGGGCGGATGGTACTGCAAAAAATGGAACTAATGACTAAAGTGCAATCGCCCTATACCAAATCAACCATTTTACACCTATCATTTCAGTCAACAGCTACGTTCAAAAGCGTAACTTACGTTAAAAGCAATACAAATTCCACAAATAGTTTTGTTACTCTGACCGCGTGTCCACACATGCTTTACTCCTATCGCTACGCCTTGTAACTTAAGCCGATTATCAGCTCCGTTTGAGTAAGTGTATTCCTTGCTTTGACCTTTCATAGATTTTACACACCTATGGACCTTTTTATTAAAAATAGCATATCACTGAAAATGGTTTTGTGTTGATGCGTGTTCTGATATTTTGGAATTAAATTTAGAAGAAAAAGGATATATTATTTGCATTTATAGAAATAAAGATTGACTGTGCACATCATCAGGTTTTTTAAATTGCACATCAAAAAGTTTCTGAAAATAGTCTGCCCAAACAACATTTCTTATTTTATTTTAACTTATTAAAATAAGTTCAAAAGAAAATTCAGTTATTTATTTTGATATAGTTTAAAATGTATTGAGATTTCATTTAAAAACACCATTTCGTTATATCATATGAGTGGAGGGTTTGTTTTGTTCTATTGTTTTAATAATCTCCTACTTCCATCTTGGGGTAGATAATCCATCTTAAACCTTTCCTAGAATTTCTCTCTCTCTCTATGTCAGATGGCACCAGGTGGTGCTGCTGTGGCCTTCACAAGAGCTCGCCATTTGGTTCGGTTTGATGCACGTCGTGTCACGTGTTGCTTCTATCGTACTTAAACCAGTGATCCTTTTAATGTCATCAGTCCATGATGTTATAGGGCGTCCTCTGCCACGACTACCTTCTACTGCACCTTGCAGAATTAATTTCTCGACACTGTTATCTCTCCTGGTAATATGACCAAAGTAGCGCAGCTTTCTGATGTTGATGTCCCTCCTTAGTGTGAGCTTTGTTCTAACCTTTTCCAATACCCAGTGATTGCTTCTCTTCTCCCTCCATGAAACTCGTAGGAGTCGCCTATAGCACCACATCTCAAATGCATCAACTCGTTTCCTGTCATTCTTTGTCATTGCCCATGACTCACTTCCATATGTGGCGATGGAGAAGATGGTTGCTTTCAGGAAGCGTACCTTGAGATTCATTGATAGCCCTTTGCCCCTTTGCTCCTCCAGATAGTTGACATATCTTGTAATGTCTTGCGAGCTATTGCCAGTCTACGTTTGATCTCCGTTGAACTGTCACTCTTGGTGTTGATAAGAGATCCTAGGTACTCGAACTGTTGTACAACATCTATCTTCTGTTTATCTAGTGAGAAGTCAGCCCCTGTGTCCTCTTTGTCCATTACCATTATTTTTGTCTTTTTAGTGTTCAGCAGAAGACCTTTCTTCTCACTTGCTTCTTTTACCCTTTGTAGAAGGTCCATGAGTTCTTTTCGGCTGCTGCATGTGAGTGTGGTATCATCAGCATATCTTATGTTGGTAATTTTAATTCCTCCGAATTTCACACCACCTTCAAAGCTCTCCAATGCTTCTCTCATAATATCTTCAGAATACACATTGAAGCTTGGTGACAATATGCACCCTTGCCGTAATCCTCTTCCTATGCCAAACCATTCTGTATCACCACTTGATGTTCTCACTGCAGATTCTTGGTCTTCATACAGCCTACAGGTCAAGTCGATGAGGTGTTTTGGGAAATCCATTTTCTTCATGGTCTCCCACATTTCATTGTGGCTGACACAGTCGAAGGCCTAGAATTTATGGGTAGTTAAACTTCTTAAAACATGCATATGTACTAGTAGGCACCAGTTATTACATCATATTGAGAGATGTGATTGGTCGAGCAAATTAAGTCACCACAGGAAGTAAGTATGTTCCTGTAAATTTAGTGAAAATGTGCATTGTAAGCATTTAGATATAAGGTAGATGTAAAGTGAATTTAGTTTCGTTATCTTTATACCACGATCTGAACAACACGAATAAAACACAGGGTTGATCGCTCTCAACACTTCTCTGAGTATCTCTACAAGCTAATTCCTGTCTACATAACCGCCTGGTTATAGTACTCTTACCTTTTTACATCCAGACTCGGGCACTACAATCCCCTTTCTAAACTTATGAAACACTTTCACTGTCTAAATAGTTAGTCTCCAAACTGCCTAAGTCACACTATTTGATTTAGGAAATGCAATAAATATGCCTAAGTCACACGCGTGGCTTAGGCGATAATCCTTTTGATTTGGTAGCATGATTTAGAGTTGAATATTGACGTAGGCACTTAAACCATGGTAAAGACCTGATTTAGGCAAAAATCTCAATTTGTTAAAAAAATTACTTGGGCAATTATTGTATTAACCCTAACCCAGAGGCACCCACCTTTTCCAAAGATTTTTTTTTCGCGGCCAAATAGCGAGGGGAAAAGTGCCCCCCACTCCCCCGGGGCTCGAACCCCCCACTCCCCCGGGGCTCGAACCCCGGACCTCTGGGTTCAGAGGCAGACGATCTACCGCTAGGCCAAGGGGGGAAACCATACATGGCGGAGTATATTCCACCCTGTATATACCCTGGGGCCATTATTTCATCGAAAAACTGCCGAGCCGGGTGACACAAGCACACCGCATCGTAGTAATTCATAGTACTCAAGAGTGTTAGGGTTAATGAGACCAAAATTAGAAAAAAGATGAAAAAAGAAAAATAGTGAAAAAAATCGGGGTTCATGCTGCAATAAAAGTATGCCTCACATTTTCAAATAGCTGCACGTACAGAACCTTTGTGTTGATCGGCCGCGCATTGTTTAGCGTACACGTGCGCACGGGTGGCATGTGAGTCGTCGCACTCTATTAATTTACGCGTGAGTTTTTTACTTGACGCGACGCTCGCATTTGTTTTTTCCCGTTTTGGTTTACCACAACAAGCAAATCATTTTACTAATGGTACCTGAAAAAAAAGGGCAAGGGAGAAAAAAACACCTTTTCCTGACCGACCTACCCAACTTTTGAAAATGATTTATAAACAATCAAACAAAAACAAAATTGGCCTTAGGATTAGGTGTTTGCTTGTCCTCGTCCGACCAACTGTTTCCTACGGTCCCGACAATGACGTTTTTAACTCATTTTTTGATTTATTTATTTTATTTTATTTTTTCTTCAAAAAGAAAACAAAACAAAAAATCACCTTTTTTGTTTGTGAAAAAAAAAAATATCATAAAAATGGAAGAAAAACATGTTTTGAAACACCACCTTTTTTAACATTGAGATATTTGTCTTTTGCATACATGTATGTATTGTTATTTGTGAGTGTTCACATTGAATCGAAAAATCTGACCTACCGACCCAACTTTTTTTTGGCATCTATTGACAAGCAAACCATTTCTTTTTCGAGGCCTTAGGGTTAACAATACCTACATGTATATATTATTTAGATGTTTAAAAACAAGACTGTATGTTGAATTCGTCACATTTTAGCTAGTTAGGGTTGTTCACATTATCAGGTTTGGGGTTCCTTTAGTGTTCATTTTTGACTATGCTTTATGCTCCTAGTCAGTGGCGTACCCAGCTTTTTGAAACTGGGGGGGAGGGGGGCACGACCATAGTTGTACCGACGAAAGGCATGATATATACCGAAAAGCTCAGGTTTACCGACAGGATTATTTCAGGGGGGCACCGGCCCTCCTGGACCCCCCCCCCCCCCCCCCCCCCCCCCCCCCCCCCCCCCCGGGTACGCCACTGCTCCTAGTATGTGTCTGTACGGACAATCCGTGTAAACAAACACACAGACAAACAAACATAGTATACCCTACCACTGCATGCCTTCAAGGGGGACTTATAAAGAACTGGTAGGGTATTCTAAAGCTTACCCCATTGCATTTTTTATGCTAATGTTGCATTGTTTATGCTAATGTTGCATTGTTTATGCTAATGTTGCATTGTTTATGCTAATGTTGCATTGTTTATGCTAATGTTATCTATGATGACATATTGATATATTCCTATTCATTAATTTTAGGGAAAATTGTACTTTTTAAGGTCTAGGTCCCACTACCAGTCAGGCAAGTGTGACTCATTAATTTGAGAGGAGCCCTAGTGTCTTTTAATTAAAATAATTAAATGTTGCTAGGTGTTAACCAACCCACACATAAATATTGCCCCCAAAAGTCTTGTTTTAAGTCTAGTGTATACATGTACATCTAGATCATTTCATTAAATTGTATTGAACAAATGAAAAAACCAGCGTATTATAATATTATAAACAAAACACCTGTGAAATTGGGAAGGTCGTTAAAGGCTGGAAATTCCGACCCGTATATTGAATGATTTGTGTCACGTAGTCACACGCCTCATTACCGTCACACTATTACGTCAAATGGAGTAAATTATGCGTAACACTTGTTGATAATGGACCAATCATCCTACACTAATTTGCGTCATTCAATGCTCTCTGGTTTACTATTCATTAAAACCAACAAGTTACATGTACAACGAGATAGTTTTACTGGTATTGTTTTATAAACAACAATTATTTCCAAAACGTCTGCTTATTAAACACACAGTATGGATGTAGCTTGATTCAGTAATATGGATACCATAGCTTTACAGGGAAAATAGAATGCTTAATATTAGTTTTGTACTGTGAGTATTATCGGCATCACCTGTTTGCAGTGATTATATACCGGTAGTAGGTGTGGAATCCACTGGTTGTGTTGGTTCTAAATGGCATTTGGACGTTTCACACAGTGGATAGGAGAAACTGTGGACTCTGTTTTCAGTGAGGATAGTGAAACCAAGAAGGCAGTGCCTGAAAGTGACAATGAAGATGCAACAAATCTTCTTCATAACAGAACTAAAGATGGGCAAAACACAGGGGGTGCTCCTCCTCATCCGGAACCTGAAGGACTTTTTGGGCTATTCAGCTTGGACACATTACTTAAGAAATTACCCGGTGATTTTGGGAATGCAGAGATTAAGGAAGAACAGTCGGAAGAAACTAGTTATTATAATGGATCGAATGACAATTGTAAGATTAGATTTGAATATGATGATTATCAAGATAGTACCACTACAGAAGCAGAAGCTTCAGATAGTGGAGCATATATGTCTGAAGGTAGGCAATCATTTAAGGGTAGTGAAGATAAAAAAGTCTTTCATTAGTTTCAGATCAGCCATCACAAGACATTTATGTCAACATAAGGCCACACATTTCTTTTTGTGTTGCCCTCAGTGACCGACCCTAAAAACTCAAAAATCAGCATCCCATTTAATAAAAATATATATTTTAAGATTTAAATTTTACCAACTTGTCAAAATATTACTCTTTTCTGCTTGAAATTAATAAGTTTGCTTGAATAGATTGCTTCTAAACTATTATCACACTAAAACATTAGTCAAATTGACATGACCAATTTTGTCTCGTCATGAACCACGGTCTTATCTGTCAGTTATATTTGTCAGCAAAAAAAAGAGAAAAAGGAAAATCAATCAACCGACTTCAAGATTGTTGACACATGAGGGCAACACAACAACAAAATGTTGGCCTACTTAAAGAGATGTTTGTGTCTGAGGCCATGATTAAAACAATATTATTTAAACTTTGAAATAAGGTACATGTAGTAGAAAATGATGCGCTTTGAATCTGGTTTGGGTCAACATATTTGCTTTTTATTATTTGTTTTGTTTTGTTTCCTGAAATATAGTAGAGGTAGCTCGTTCACGTAGCGTACGTGTTGTCGTTCCTCCCACTAGATCACTGATCGTATCGGAACAAGTTTGAGCCACCTCGGACTATAGTAGAGGGTATGGAAATTGAAAACCATGGCCGCAAAGCTGGAGAAAATGCAAGGTTTCTTTGCATAATCATGAGCGGTACAGCCTCAAACTAGAATTGAACTGAATGGTAGTTTTACTATGTCTCAATACATGACTAGACATATGTGACCAGTTGCCTCAAAAAGGATGTTGTTGGCAAACACAGTTATGAGATAGAGGCCAATATATTTGGTGAACTTTAAAGAATATAATAGAAACAAATGTGCTTCTTCAAATCATATCTTGTGATTACAAAGTCCGATTACCTTCAACATGGTATCATTTTAAAGCTTAAAATCTGCTCTTTCAAATCATACCAATCAGGGGCGGATCCAGGGGGGTGCTGCGGTGGCTGCAGCACCCGGGGTATGAAGAAGAAAAAAGAAGAAAAAAGGGGAGAAAGAAAAAGCAAAGGGGAAAAAGGAAAGGAGACAAAAAAGGAAAGATAAGAGAAGAATAGGAAACGGAAAAGAAAGGCAATATTGGGGCTATAGAACAAGAAAAGGGCCTGATCAATTGCATTTTTGCGGGGATCGTCTTTTCACAGCACCCCGGGGTACGACCATCTTGTATGCGCCCTTGATACCAATAACTCAGATTCGACTCTATCCTCCAACATGTCCATTTTGATGTGATGGGTCATATATTGTGTGAGAGTTACATAAGGCCTAACAAAAATAAATGTTTGTTTCCGGTAACATGCTGACAAAAAAGAGGGTCGGTCGGTCGGGAAATTTTTTTATTTTACAAAAAAATATTATTTTAGATTCACCATGTAAATTAATTGCAAAGCTTCCGAATTTTGACCGTCATCGCAATCTGAACGCCCGGTCAGAACAGTGAACGCCAACTTTCGAAGCAAATTTCATTCATTATTTTATTATAATTCATTAAATGTAAATACACTGCATTTTCTCATTAAAAAATAAATGTTTTTCCTTCGATCGTACTTTGCTAAACTTGGGGTTATCGATGTAAACAAGCATTAACCTTTTAGCAATCTGCTTTGAACAGAACAACGTGATAACGCGCTTTACTTCTCAACACGTGCGCGAGAGATTTTGCATGCCCGAACTGAGGTTAATAATATGATATTTCTTTTCTGTTCCACACGGTTCCCAGTGTGTTATTTTTACCATGTTACGCTACGTCATTCCATGTGGTTGGTTGGTTTGTTGGTGGTACCAAAAACGTAATTATTGCGATAACCGCAAATACTGCGCTGTTGTTGATGAATGGAAATAAAAATAAACTTTTAGGCGTACGGACGATCGACGAACGGAAAGTAAACTTCAGAATTGTTGCAGAATTCATGGAAATGGGTACATTCAAATTGGACCTTCGGCAAAATGGGAATGTAAAACTAAATGGGAATGTAAAATTTTTATTCTATCAATACATTTCCGTAAATTTGGACTGAAAAAATACGAACGGTAGGTAGAAAATAAATTTTATTTTTTCAAAATGTTGATAAAATTTGTACGGTCGGCAGGTTTTAAGAGGGTCGGTCGGGTTACCGGAAACAACAATTTATTTTTGTTAGGCCTAATGTTGTGAATGTACATGTATGTAGTAGCCCCCATTCATTGTGGGACCAGTTTGAGACTCACAGTGCAACCCTGCAAAAGGGCAATAGAAACCATGTCATTTCTTTGTATTTCCTCCATGTATATGCTAGGTATTTATACTTGATGTAAGGGTTAAAAAAGGGCATTGAGAGATTAGTATTTGAGTGCCCCCTCAATTTTCCTGGAAATCAGGTTTTCGCACGGTTTGCTCCTACGTAATAGAGAGCACGTGTGGTGTAGTGGATAGCATGCAGGTCTCACGATGCAAAGTTTGTGAGTTCTAACCTCTACAGCCAACTTGTTTGTATTCTTGGGCAAGGTACTTGGTCTCAATTGCTTCGTCGACCCAAGCGAGATTGGGGAGCTGTTAGGGGATATTACAATCTAAGTGCTGATACTGTGTGTGCGCCGTGTCGGTAGCCTGGTAAATGAAGCGAAGTGATTGTGACGATTTCCTAATGGCAGCAAAAAACAGTGGTTCGGAAGTCACATATAAATGGTGGTCCCGTGCATCGGAAGAGCAACACCCGAGCACGTTTTTATTGGAAATTGAAACAGCAGTTAAGCTATAACCATTATAGGCATCGGTTATTTGAACCATTAATTAATCATTAAACATGAAGCCAAAATGTTGAATAATTAGTAGTTTATCGGCACGGAAAAGTTGGAAAAATATTGATACAAATATAGTGATTATTAATGTGATTATAAACTCCTTATTTTTGAAAGAACGGTAAAAAATGTTGACATTTTCGAACACAAAAAATTGCGTCATTTATACGGTCCACAATCATTGTTAGACTAGACGTTGTGTGACGTGTTGCATAATTCATGTATTCAAATTACTGCTTCGAATCAATCTGTTTTATGTACGCTTTTGTTATACTTCTCGGTCGCTCATCGCCAACGCTGTGCATGAGAACAATAGAAAAGTCCCCTCCCAGGTTAGAGGGCGTTATATGTGACCTCTCACAGCAGGGCATAGGGTCAAGGCAGGGTTAATCATATTAATGACAAATATGCAAATGAGCTATTACTGTCCCCTCCTATTATATATACTCCTTGATGCATGGTTGACTCCTTTTTTTATGCCTATCAATGAATTTATGCAGGGCTTCTTATATAGGATTATCAATGTTATGAATACCATAGCTTTACTGGGAAAATATAATGCTTAATATTAGCATAAATCCTTGAGTCTTCTTCTTCTTCTTCTGTCTTCTCAAGGATCTATGATATTAGTTTCGTACTGTGAGTATTATCGGCATCACCTGTTTGCAGTGGTTCACTATCTGTGAGTGGTTATACCGGTAGTAGGTGTGGAATCCACTGGTTGTGTTGGTTCTAATGGCATTTGGACATTTCACACAGTGGATAGGAGAAACTGTGGACTCCGTTTTCAGTGAGGATAGTGAAACCAAGAAGGCAGTGCCAGAAAGTGAAAATGAAGATGCAACAAATCTTCTTCATAACAGAACTAAAGATGGGCAAAACACAGGGGGTGCTCCTCCTCATCCGGAACCTGAAGGACTTTTTGGGCTATTCAGCTTGGACTCTTTACTTAAGAAATTACCCGGTGATTTTGGGAATGCAGAGATTAAGGAAGAACAGTCGGAAGAAACTAGTTATTATAAAAATGAAGATGCAACAAATCTTCTTCATAACAGAACTAAAGATGGGCAAAACACAGGGGGTGCTCCTCCTCATCCGGAACCTGAAGGACTTTTTGGGCTATTCAGCTTGGACTCTTTACTTAAGAAATTACCCGGTGATTTTGGGAATGCAGAGATTAAGGAAGAACAGTCGGAAGAAACTAGTTATTATAATGGAAAGAATGACTATTGTAAGATTAGATTTGAATATGATGATTATCAACATAGTACTACCACAGAAGTTTCAGATAGTGGAGCATATATATATAAAGGTAGGCAATCATTTAAGATTCCACGCCAGTAAATATTTTCAGTCGTTGTAGACGACAATCAAAACTTTTTTTATCAGCTGGGCAGCCTGTGGCCCAATGATTATAGAATTAATCAGAAATGGTACTTATTGCTCCCAAATGATTAAAGTTGTAGTTTTAATCCTGATTTTAGGACTATTACCTAATACTACAGTGCAAAAAGAAATATCTTCAATGCATTTTGTAGGTTTTTGAGTGTATTTTGATTGTAAATGTTCTGGTAACATTTCTCAACTTTTTCTGATAAATGAGGGCGCTACACCAATTGTCCAACTTTGGGGGCCAATTTCTCAGAACTTTCGGGGATATCATATATAATTGTTTTGATTTAATGATCAAAGATATCATGAAATTTAAGGAAAATGTCAAATTGAAAAATCCAGTCGCTTTATAAGCGAGAAAATGGGCATTTTGTAACACTCCTTTAGCATGTAAACGTATAGGCGAACAATTTGGTGGTGTGAATTCTTAAGGGTAGTGAAGATAAAAAGTCTTTCATTAGTTTCAGATCAGCCATCACAAGACATTTATGTCAACATAAGGCCACACATTTTAAAATCTCAAAAATCAGCAAAATGTTGGCCTAATTAAAGAGATGTTTGTGTCTGATTAAAACAATTTTATTTACACTTTGAAATAAGGTTGTACGGGGTCAGTCATTAAGTAATGAAAGTGATCATGGTATGGAATGCATGAGCGATTCTATTGAGTGTTAGTGTGATCAATACAAAGTATGAACCTTTGTCTTTCAAACAATACACTTTTGGATTTCTATGTATAAACTATGACATCATAGCATTAGCTTAAAGTTAGTACACTTGGGACACTGCTAAATCAATTATTATGCGGGAAATTTGATTGCATAACATGACATCAGAAACAGGTAAATCCTGATTTTTTTTCTTCGCATAATTATGATACAAAAGAAAAGACAATAACTTTAATCCCTGTGTAATTTGAAATGTGTAGTATAAGAGGAAAAAGTATGAAGAAGCAATTGAATAAAAGGTATACAAATATCAGTATTTCAAATAGCCCATTTTCATTGAAAAATGCCCAGTTATGTGACCAATTTCAGGCAGTGTCCCAAGTGTACTTAGTTTACGCTAATGCTATGATGTCATAGTTGATACTTAGAAATCCAAAAGTGTATTGTTTGAAAGACAAAGGTTATGCTCAGTTGGATTGCAGTCCCTCTTTTGACTTAAATGCGCCAATTAAGAATAACGTCTATAGCAGGCATTCTCAAATGGTGGCGCGCGCGCCACTTGTGGCGCATCAAGGCATCCTAAGTGGCGCGAGAGTGATTACAATTTGTTTTAAAAATAAATCATATCATGATATAGCCAGATTTCATAGGCCTATGACTGTCAGATGTATAAAGACAGCAATTTTTCGCGCGCTGCGCGCACATATGCCCTCAAAAGAGTATTAATAGTTATTACCTACATAATATATGTCAAAATATTTTGTAAGGGAATTGCCATTGTAAATTCTAAAAAATATGACCAGGTGGATCGCTTCAACAAGTTGGTTACTAAAATGTGGCGCATCAGCAAATCTAGTTGAGAAAGCCTGGTCTATAGTAATCTAAATCATATATTAGTATTTTAGTTATTCACCAAAATGCATGTGGGATTATATTGCTATCTTCATAAGAAAGCAAGTACAGTATTTGATTGTAAATGAAGCATGGTTTGATGCACTGTGATAAAAGCATTTTCAAGAAAGTTGGGTCTAGATGTAAATCTTTAATAACAGTTGTAGAAGTAGGCGGCTTGGGCCAGTGGTGGTGACAGACTTTGACTTCGCCTATGATATTGCATTGTTGTCATAAGAGTGCTGCCAAAATGGCAATTAGACAATATCAGTTTAGACCAAATGGCATTAGACCAAATGGCAATTAGACCAAATGGCATTAGACCAAATGGCAATTAGACCAAATGGCATTAGACCAAGTGATAGTAAACCCTGTGGTTCACGACAAGACCAAATTGGTAATTTTCAATTTGACTAGAGTGTCTAGTGTGATTGTAGTTTAAAAGCAATCTATTCAAGCAAACTTATTAATTTCAAGCAAAAAATAGTAATATTTTGACAAATTGGTTGGTTGGTACGTTTTTCTGTCATGACTGACAGCTCGTGACTTTGGTGATGACACGCCACCTTCGTCGGTCAGCAGCCAATCGATAAATGACTGAAGTAGGATGCCCAACCAGAGTTTTTATTCTGTCAAACCATCTTGACCTTGGCCGGCCTGGTCCGCGTGCACCCTCGATCTTGCCCTGCATGATCACCTTCTCTAGACAGTTTCCTTGGCGCCTGGCAATATGACCGAAATAAGAGAGAGTTTGGGAATTGATCAGCCCAAGTAGCCTTGTCTTCACACCAACCTCATGTAGCACACTTGCGTTGGTTCTCTTCATGACCCAGGTGATCCTTAGCATCCGGCGCCAACACCACATTTCAAATGCATTGATTTTATTGCAGCTTGCAGTTGTCAGCGTCCAGGATTCACAGCCGTAGGTTGAAATAGGAAAAACAAGTGCTTTGACCAGACGTACCTTGGTTGATATAGTGATGCCTCTGTCAGCCCATATTTTTGAGAGCTGTGTCATTGCAGATCTAGCCATAGCCAAACGACGCCTGATTTCTGTATGACATCCTCCTTCTTGTGTGATGAGAGATCCGAGGAAATTGAACTGTTGGATCTGATCCACATTTTGACTGTCAACTAGAAGAGGGGTAATATTTCCATCATCACCGATGACCATGAACTTTGTCTTGGCAACATTGAGACGTAGGCCCAAGCTCTCACTTTCATTTTTGACCTTCTTCAGCAAGATGCCTAACTCTTCCTGGCTTGTGGCTAATAGTGTGGTGTCATCTGCATAACGTAAGTTGTGAAGCTGCCAGCCACCTACTGACATGCCGCCATTCCATCCATCAAGGACATGTCTCATGATGTGCTCGGCATACAAATTGAACAGAGTAGGTGAAAGGATGCATCCTTGGCGCACACCTTGGCCGAGGTTGAACCAGTCGCTGTCTCCCTGAGCAGTGCGCACACAAGCCAATTGGCCGTCATAGAGGCTTTTTAGTAGTTGAACTAGATGGTTGGGGACTCCTAGAGCTTGTAGCGCAGTCCAGAGAGGACCATATCTCACGCAGTCAAAGGCTTTGGCATAATCTATGAAGCATAGGTATGCCTTTCGCTTGTATTCCTTGCATTTTTCAATGATGTGGCGAATATTAGCTATATGATCTCTGGTACCACGGCCTCTTCGAAAACCAGCTTGTTCTGGAGGAAGCTCTCTTTCGAGATGAGGTCTCAATCTTTCATTAAGGATGTGTAGTAGAATTTTGCTTGCATGTGGGATAAGAGCTATCGTTCTGTTGTTCTTGCATTCGCTAACATCTCCTTTTTTGGGTAGGGTGAGAAAAACAGATTTTTTCCAGTCTTCAGGCCATATCCGAGTGTGCCATATCTTGTTGCAGAGCTGTAACAGGATTGAAACTCCATGTTCGTCAGTGTTTTTGAGTAGCTCGCCAGGAATATCGTCTATGCCAGGTGCTTTGTTGGTTTTAAGCTTCTTGAGGGCATTCCTGACTTCAGATATAAGAATATCAGGCTCCTCTTCATTGCACTCGATATCTGTTTGTATGCCAGTGACCTCTTGAGACGCATAAAGACCCTTGCAGTAGTTTTTCCACCGTTCTTTGATGTCTGCCCCCTCTGTCAGTACTTTGCCATTCTCATCCTTGATTACTGCAAGTTTGGCTGTAGTTTTATTGGTCAGATTCTTTATTCCACGGAACAGATCTCTGCTGTTATTCTGGGCACTGTGGTCTTCCAATTCACTGCACAACTTGCTGATGTTACTGTTTTTGTCCCTCCTTGCCTTCTGTTGGATTTCATTAGAGAACTTGCGGTATAGGTTGCTATGTTGTAGGCCAGCTTCTTTAAGATGACGTCTTTCATCTGCAAGGTCTATTACCTCTTGAGACAACCACTGGGATGCACTTCTCTTGGGCTTCTTGGGGACATGTTTTTTGGCAGTTTGTTGAATTGAATCCTTGATGCCTAGCCATAGCTCATCTGGTGTCATTTCGGCTTCATGGAGCATCAACTTCTCGAATCTGTTGCTAGTTTCTGTCCAGAATTGCTTACTGATGTTCTGCAAGTCATACCTCATAACCTTCTGTGAGTTATGAATACTCTTTAATTTGACTCTTACATCCGCAATTAGAAGCTGGTGGTCACTTCCAATGTCAGCGCCTGGCAGAGTTTTGGCTATTTTGATCGAGGATTTCCAGCGCTTCTTGATGAGGATAAAATCAATCTGATTGCGAACAGCAGGGTTCCCCGGGCTTTGCCATGTGTAAAGTCTTCTAGGATGTTGATAGAACATAGTATTGGCAACAGAAAAGTCATTCTCTATGCAGAAATCTACTAACATATTTCCTCTCTCGTTTCTTTTCCCTAGACCTTGATGTCCAATGATTTGGGCCTCCTCATCATGCTGGATTCCTTTTCCTATCTTCGCATTGAAGTCACCAATGACCATAATTACATCTTTCTTAGGGAGTCCATCTATGACATCCTGAAGTTGATCGTAAAAGGAGTTAATGACTTCATCTGATGCAGCTGACGTGGGTGCATAAACCTGAACAACACTGATGTTTACGGGTCTTGCCTGCAGTCTGATGGAAATTATTCTGTCACTAACTGGATTATAGCCTAACACTCGCTTGCTCATGAAACGACTAGCTATAAATGCCACACCACTGCTGCCACCTTTTTCATTACCAGAAAAGTAGATGATTTGGCCATCATCAGTTGTAAAGTGACCTTTCCCAGACCAGCGGATCTCAGATATTCCAAGCAGTTGCAGTTTGCAGCGAGTAAATTCTCTTATCAGCAAATTGAGAGTGACTGGTTGAAGTAGTGTCCGTACGTTCCATGTACCAATTCGGGTATAATGTCTACATTTATGTCTACGTTTGTAGCCCATTTCCTTCGCCTTCCCGTCAACTCTGGATTGAGCGTCATCTGAAGGTGAGGAGCTGGACTGATTAGGGTGCCCGTTACTTTCCCCTCCGGGACCAGAGGTACCACCTTGGTTTGCTGGGCTGATGGCTGCCCCATCATTGTGACTTGTCATCATTAAAGTTTTCAAGGGTAAAATTAATGAGGTTGACAAATTGGGTAAATTAAAATCGTTTAAAAAAAAATGTGACCCTGGGTTTTGCGATTTTAGGGTCGGTCCCTGAGAGCAACACAGCAAATTTTGTTTTGGACTAAGTTGTATACAAAAGCATCATTTCCTCCTAGGAGATTTATACAGTAGACTCTCCAGCCACGGTATCGCTGCATGCACTGTACATGTAATGAATAACACAAAATATCCATCCGCAATGCGGTAGATTATGTCATCACTATTTACTCAACCATGTATTCAACCATACAACAAACAATATGCTGGAAAATGTTCATAATCTAGTTAATTGATAATATTGTCACACCGATGTTTGTTACTGTTACGTGAGATGTATAAGAATGATTCATATACATCTATTTATTACATGTATTATCAACTACTTTATATTTGGAATATACATTATTTCCGCTCTATATGTTATGCCCAGCAAAGTTGTAGGTTATAAGTCTGATTGGTTTATTTTACATGAAAATCTAACAAAATTACGACAAAATGTGTACCTATTTACTCGTACAATAACTAATCACTTATACATTTACGATTCCATTACATAAACCATCAATACTTGTTAAAGGGGCATTGAGAGATACGTATAGCATAACTTCCAAATGCAGCACCTAGTTTCAATATGATCATATCGAAATTAAGAAAATCATGAAATTGTATATGATAAACGGCGAATGTTGGTAAATTGTTTCAGATGGTAGTTAGTATATGTAAGTATTACTTTGATGCAAAAAAAACTGATTCCAGGATAATTGAGGGCGCACTCCCATACGTATGTGGCCATGTGTTTTAAGTTGGGCCGGTTTTGCGTTACATGCTTATTACACTTGTAAAATGCATGGAAATGCGGTTTACAAGTTATTTCTTTGCCAAACTTAAAACAATCCCCCATAAGTATACATTTTCTTAAAGCTTACAAAACAGGGAATCTCAAAATATACTTAATTTTGAAAAAGTCCAATCCCCATGGGACTTATGACCTTCAAACGATGCCTAATTTGAATAAAAATGTCAACTGTTTAAACAGTGCAAAATTCAAATGTGGTACCCCAAAAATGATAAACATGTTTATTTTTGAAATGCTGAAAGTAATAGCTTTCCATTGGTATATAACAAGTTGGAATCTATTTAATGGTTAAGTGTTTTGCGCCGGTCTCTTTTGAAGCCTGTTTTACCATAGAAGTCAATGGGAAACCACTAACGATGATCAGAAATGATCAGCAATACAAAATTAGTGATACAATACATATAAATACATACATACATAGGGGGTTGCATTATCAAATTTTGCTCCGCCTGATCATCCTCCGCCTGATCATCCTCCACCTCAACAATCTTGGTGATTTAAATGCTAATTAGCAAATGCAAAGTATATTTGAACATATTTTTTACTTTAAATATGTTCTTCTCCATCAAAGCTTCAATTTTATACCAAATTGAACATAATAGGTTGAACATTTACCGAGAAAATTACATTATTACACCTTAAATCTCGCGCAAGTGTAACATCTCCACCTATTTACCGGCCCAACTCAAAACGCATGGCCATATCTCAATGCCCCTTTAAAAGCGATGAAAAATAAACTGAACTGTATAATACCACCTGCCATGGTATGACGCAATGATTCCAGTGAATGATGCCTGGTTGACTTCTTCTTTAACCCTAACCAGTAAAGCTATGTTTTTCGTGCGTATCGGGGGGAAGGGGGGAAGTACTATCTTTTTGACCCGAAAAATCACCCAGCACCCCCCGAGATTCGATCGCGGGACCATCCGCACCCCAGTCTGTCCCCCTACCAACTGAGCTAAACTCCCAGCGCATATGCCGGCTAAGAATTCCCGCCGACATATGCCTGGGGTAGGGGTAGGTTACGTCATCGAGGCAATGCCAGCACCACGTGCGCGGAGATAGTTTCTGGCAGTGAGATTTAGTGAGATTCAGTGCAGTAAGGGTTATTGAACACGAAAAATTGACATTCAATAACCCTAACCAGTAAAGCTATGTTTTTCGTGCGTATCGGGGGGGGGGGAAAGTTCTATCTTTTTGACCCGAAAAATCACCCAGCACCCCGAGATTCGATCGCGGGACCATCCGCACCCCAGTCTGTCCCCCTACCAACTGAGCTAAACTCCCAGCGCATATGCCGGCTAAGAATTCCCGCCGACATATGCCTGGGGTAGGGGTAGGTTACGTCATCGAGGCAATGCCAGCACCACGTGCGCGGAGATAGTTTCTGGCAGTGAGATTTAGTGAGATTCAGTGCGGTAAGGGTTATTGAACACGAAAAATTGACATTCAATAACCCTAACCAGTAAAGCTATGTTTTTCGTGCGTATCGGGGGGGGGGGAAATTCTATCTTTTTGACCCGAAAAATCACCCAGCACCCCGAGATTCGATCGCGGGACCATCCGCACCCCAGTCTGTCCCCCTACCAACTGAGCTAAACTCCCAGCGCATATGCCGGCTAAGAATTCCCGCCGACATATGCCTGGGGTAGGTGACGTCATCGAGGCAATGCCAGCACCACGTGCGCGGAGATAGTTTCTGGCAGTGAGATTCAGTGGGGTAAGGGTTATGCTTATCAATGAATTTATGCAGGGCGTCTATATAGGATAAGGCCTAAAAAAAAAAAAGTTTGATTGGCGTAACATGACCAAAACAAATAGGGTAGGTCGGTCGGGATTTTTTATTTTTTTATTTTTTTTATTTTTTAAATCACCTACTTTTGAACACTTAAAATATAAAAGACAGCAGTACACACAAATGAAGAGACGGCAAAAATTCAACAATATATCATTTCGATGGGGACTTAAAATAGCCGAAAATGAAAGCAAACAGTCAAAAACTTTAATACTTTGTTCAATTTTTATAAATACATATATTTTTTTTTTTTTTCCCCCCTCAAAATAATAAAAAATATTCAGGGTCGGCGATATATAGGGTCGGTCGGGTTACGCCAATCAAACTTCTTTTTTTTTAGGCCTAATCAATGTTCGTTGTCATGATCTACTTGAAACCAAACAGTTACTTATTAGAGCTTTATTCCATGAGTGAACAAATTCAACGCTTAGATCAATCAGATACCACTCACACACTCAACTCAACAAATATTGACATTTAGCTTTATTTCTGGGAAATGATCCTCCGCCCTAAACTTATTTAGCTTTATTTCTGGGAAATTATCACTCCGCCCTAAAATTATTAGGAAATTGTATTGCTGAAAGGAAATGAGGCCTAAACAACTCATGCATAATCATAGGAAAGATGGGATCCCAACTTCCTGTCTCCATTCTATGTAATGAAGGGCTAGCCTGTGTTGCTTCTGAAATTTGTGGTACAAATTTGTTCCCAAATGGAGCAATGCCCTAGGCCACAGACAGCCATGACCAAAAGTAGCCCAATTTATGCTGAGCCCTAGGCCACAGACAGCCATGACCAAAAGTAGCCCAATTTATGCTTAGCCCATAGAAAATACATTGCTAGCCCAACTGTTTACAGTTCGCGGCGCCAGTTTGTTTTGGCTGCAGCGCATGGATAAAAAGTAGCCCAATTTCATGGCCTAGCCGCAGTGTTGGCAACAATGCATGTAATGAATGGGTAGGTGAATCTTTATTTGTCTATTGCTGTTTCACAAGTCACCATAGTCCATATAAATAAAAAGTTAAAGGGACATGAAGTAGTGTTGAAGATTACTTTTTTTAATTAATTTACTTCAGAATTCAAGATGAACATTAAAAATTACCTGTATTGTTGTTTCTACTCACAAAAACACAGCAAAACTTGATTAAAACAATACCATCGCTATTTATTTGAAACTTTTCTTAAAACGCCCTCTATGTATTGATTCTCGTCATTTATCACGCATACTGCAGGGAACACTGTCTACGGTAAAATGCTGATCACGGTTCGATCAGCATTTTGGAATCTACGTTTTGTTGTACAAAGAGGGCTGATTTTTATTAATCCTTGTAGGTGTATAAGTTTATACATATAATACAATTATAAAAATATACAATTGAGGGTGCATCCACCAACATATCTCTTTATGCCCCTTTAATTACATTTTTACTTTAACATTTTCATGAAACGTCTGATAAAAAAAACTAGGGAAGAAAACTCCACAAAAGTGTCAAAGTTCTGATTGAAAATTGCGGAGAGATATTCTTTTGTTACATAAAATAATCCTTTTTTAAGATAAGGAACAGGAAATGATGGAACAAACAAACAACTTTTAATTGCTTCAACAAGTTCAATGCAAATAATTAACAGTAGCCCAAATGGAATTAGATATAGACTTGGCAACACTGGTTAATGACTCGCTCAAAGTTGAACAGGCAGTGTCATTGTTGATAGGGCAAATACTTCCTTTTGATATTCAAATTAGCCTTTTCATTATCCATGCCTTTACAATCATTGTAGCTGACTTAGCAACCTGCACTGAAATATTTAATTGCAAGAGGATTTCACAGCATATTATTTTTGACAGTCCAGTGGTTTGGTGGAGAGTGCATGTCAAAATGGAACCATCATTGATCATTTTTCTATGCACTTGGCTAGATTTGGTCAGTTAATAATGGAATACTAACCTATACCTGGACCAGTCAAAGCAGTTAGCAGCAGTACAATACAGGAATTACTGAAGCATACATGTCTGTAAACTTCACAGGCCTATGCTGAGCAGAAGCCAAGTACAAAGATATTGTTTAACTGGAAGCTATATTTATTATACAATGTTTTGATAGGAGAGATTGCCACCATGTGGAAATAGTATGTTTTACAATCGCGCGAGACTCATATTATTTTGAATTGATAAAAGTAGGAGCAACCAGCCAGAATGTGTTTTGACTGTTTGTGTATGCACACATTGGTCTCGATTTTACTTCCTGGTAAACGCTTTAGCCATAAGTCTTCATATAATGGCAAACTCCGTGGACACGATAAGTCTTACAACAGTACATATGGAGACGGAGTGCCTGCTGATGATGCTGATGAGGCATTGGAGACATTGCAGGAGGAAGATGAGAGAGATATAGTATATGATATGAATTATAAGGGGAAACGGACTAGACCACCCCTCTCTGATGACACAGATTCTGGTTTTGCAAGCAATGGTGGATATGTTAGAAGGAGACATACTAGTAGTAGTAATAGTAGTGCATCAGTGGTCAGTTTTGCTCTGAATCCTATTGTAGAGGATGCTGTGGAAGGTGAATGCAACTATTAATTATTATCAAATCATTTCGTTTTGGATATTAAGTGAAGGCCTGGAAATAGCACCCGCCCCTGCCCATAGCGGATACTTATGAGTCAGGCAGGTACATAAGTACACAACTGGCAGGCAAAATTGTTCAAACTCTCAGTATAATTGAGTTTAATACACTGGCTGGTGGGATTTCTGTTGGGCAGGTATTTTTGTGAGTTACCTGCCCAACTGGCTGGTTGAATAAAATCTGGAGTTCCAGCCCTGATAAAGTGTACTTTGGAGTCGTCATTGGTGGCATACATGTAGGCCTATTTTAGTGATTTGGAAAGGGTTCCATCCCCCATTCAAAATCAAAGTATGGAATAAAACTGTGACTACAGTGTGAATGTACACTATTGTAATGTTGATGTGGTACATAAGAAACACTTGCTTTCTCTAGTATACATGTAGGCATACTTTGTGGCATTTTAAAATGTTTGTGGGGGGTTGGGCGATATTTACAAAAAAAAGAATGTGTTAACCCAGGAAAGGTGAGAAGAGATATAATTATGTTTATTAATATTAATGCATCCAGGTGGCGCAGTCGGTTAGAGCGTCGTACACTGCTGCGACACGTAGTTCTGTTGGTGGATCGTTTATGAGTGAGAGTTCAAAAACGATACACCAACACAGCCTCGTCCCCATGCCTCCTTCAGACCGTGCAGACTGAAGTTGGCATGTTCATGGCGCATCGTGCTTCGGAAGGTACGTAGAAATGTTGGTCCCGTGTATCGGAAGAGCTATCCCCGAGCACGTTAAAAGGTCACAGACTCCTTCGTAAAGAGTAGGGGATCATCCCAGGCTGTGTCTGTACACACATTTAGGTTCGGTTAAGTTGTCGGGAGTGGATCGTGACGGACCACTGAGTTTATTACTCTAATTGACAAAGCGCAACTTGAGCGGAAAGCAATAGTTGCGAGCGTAATGGCAACATAGCCGGAAAGCGTAGATGATGTGTCCAAATCCAATTACCAAAGTGCATTGTTGTGACCAAGTCAATAACATTTAGGAGAGGCCAGTCATTTACTGTGAAAAATCATACCAAGTCAAGTCAATGTACTGTATCATTTGGAGAGGTGCATTTACTTTGTGTTTTGTTTATTTTATTTTGTCCTGTTTGATTTTATTGCATTTTACTCATTCAATCAAGCTATTAACATAATAAATACATCCCAACAATCATAAAAGCATGCTGTCAACATTAATTTGACTGATGTCTATACTATGTGCGAATTGTTGTTAATCAGTCAGCCTATTGTGCCTATATGCTATACATAAACATTGTACATACAAGTACATTGCTTTTGTATACAATACTGACAAAATGTTGCAATCAAGGATTTGAACATGGATTGTAACCCTTAAAAATACTTTGTCGAGTTTTAACTGTAAATAGGTGCGATGAGGATGAATTGAATATTTCAGAGTACACACCACCAAATCATATTTTGCATTCTGACATTACACGGCAGTGTTTGAAATAAAGATTGATCCCACCATAAGTCTAAATTTAACATCCTAGAAAAGGTAATAAATGCTGTAAATGTATCTAAATGTTTCATAATTTTGTATTTGTAGGTTATTTCCTCCACATCAGGCCCAAAATCTCTAGCTTTTTCTTGAATGGTATCATTTTACACAATTTCACTGTTTCCACCAATTTAGAACTAGAATCTCTGATCTTAGGATAAAGGCAGTCTGTCGTACCTAGGATAGATATCATTGGATAGTAGCGGAAAAAAATGCTGGTCACCCCCCACAAAAGTGATTGTTTTGAAGCAGAAGACATCTAGATCTTCCATAAAAACAATGATTTGAATGAACCAGTTTGCTCTAAAGGTGAAAAAAATTAACACAAACTTGACCTCTTAACCACACAAAGCAATAGGGAACTGATTTGGTGGTGTGGGACTTTCAAGCCAGAAACAAGGGCAGTTTTGTGATTGCACTATTGGGCTTGATATAATCAAATTTGTGTGAAATGCACAGTCCTGTTCATGCATGGCTCAGTTTAAAAGGTCATTGAGGCCATCTACCTTTTCATCAATTGCATAAATTGTGAGGTTTGATTTCAGTTGTGTATACATTTTGCTTAAATTCTCTGTATTGAAACTTTAAAAGTACTGTAAGGTTAGACTGTAATAATCAACTTGTTTTGCAAGTGGCTTCATAATTGGCTACCAGTCTGTCAATTTGTAGCCACAGAGGGCGCTCCAATATCAAATATCGTTGGTGGTATTACATAATGATGAATGGTCGGTGGTGTTACATACAAGGATGTAAGTTTTCCGGATTTTCCTGGAATTCCGGATTTTTAAAATTTAAAAAAATTTAAAAAAATTAAAAAAAGAGAATCCAGCAGAAAACATTAAGAATAGGTAAGCCTATGTACAATGTATATGTTTTTCAAATTATCAAACACATTATTAACTGCTTTTTAACATGTCTTTTATGTTGAAAATAGCAAAGAAATTGTTTCATTTACAGTGCTAAATCCAAAAAAAAATTTGAAGGGGGCGCTTGCTCTCCTTCACCCCCACTTTTTGGGAAATGGCTTGAAACTGCTAATTTGACAGTCTCACATGTCTAATCAAGTTATAACTTTCTTGTATCTTGACAGGAACTAGAGCAGATGAGTTATCATTAGCTGAGAATGGTCGTGCCGGCCATTCTAGGAGCGGTAGTCATGGTAGCATAGCCTCATCAAGTCATAGATCAGATAAATTAGCTGGTTTTGAAGGTGAAGAAACACAACATATAGAAGGGGAGCCTGCTGATGAAGGTCTTATTGCTGGTGGAGATGATGACATTCTATATCCAGAGGTAAGTCATGAAGGACATTAAAGCTCTGTGGTCCATTTCACTTCCTTGAGCCAATGACGTCATATAGAAGGGGAGCCTGCTGATGAAGGTCTTATTGCTGGTGTAGATGATGACATTCTACACCCAGAGGTAAGTCATGAAGGACATTAAAGCTCTGTGGTCCATTTCACTTCCTTGAGCCAATGACGTCATATAGAAGGGGAGCCTGCTGATGAAGGTCTTATTGCTGGTGGAGATGATGACATTCTTTACCCAGAGGTAAGTCATGAAGGACATTAAAGCCCTGTAGTCTATTTCACTTCCTTGAGCCAATGACGTCATATAGAAGGGAACCTAATTGGAATGAAAGACACAGACTTTGCGCTTGTATGTGGCCAACATGTAAAACTGGTGCCTCGGCAAAAAGGTTCACCAAAGAGAGACAGAAAAAAAATCATTTTTTCCCCCCAAAGTTACTTACAAATATGTTATTCTTACTTGGTTTAAAAAGACTTTCATTTTTGGTTTGAAAATAAAATGGCTTCTTTCCACTACTGCAGTATTTATGACTCACCCTGTATGTTACAAGGAGAAAGTCTAATAAAGTTATTAAACCAGGTTTTAACTATAATTACAGACACCATAACTTGAATAAGTACCATAGTTATTAGTCATCCATGATAGCACCTAAAGGACAAAACAGCTTGTCAATTCATGCAATTCATACATATTCATTAAGTTACCAAACTTGTGATAAAATTCCTCAAGCATGGCATCATCTTTCATTACACAATTGACTAGACTACCAGTTAACCCAAAAAGCATGACATTTATCAAGCGCTATAACTTTTGACCTATTAATGTGATGTATATAAAAGTATACATTTTTGGAAAGGAAATTAGAATCGGAGAATCCATTTTCGGTATCAAATTTCCCTAAATATGCTGATATATTTTGAATTTTGACTAAATGACTAAAAAAAAAATCAGTTTTTAAATTTTTGACCAAAAAGAGATTTTTGGCTTTTTGGCTTTTTTTTGGTCAAGAATGTAAAAACTAAACATTTTTATGTCAAAACTAATCAAATGTGTCTAGAAAAGTGTCTTTAGATGATTTTGGTGCAATTTCAGCATTTTTTACCAAAAACTGATTTTGCTACGTTTGTTTGCAGCAAATTTTGAGCAAAAAAAAATGATTTAAGATCAGCATTTTTAGTGAAACTTGATACCAAAAATAGATTCTCCTACTCATTTCCTTTCCAAACATGTATACTTTTATATGGATTAGATGAATAATGAAGAAGTTACTGTTTTTACTAAACCATGATGAAACATGTTCAAGTAGTTTGACCAGGTCCTTATTGATGTAATGACTTACAGCAAAACTTTGCCTTTAAATATCTGCAACTTTATAACATACATGAACTCATTTCTCTCTCATCTTTTAGGAAGCGCTTCATGTTCCAGGACAAAAGGAACCAACTGCCATATGTGGTGAACTTGATGTTGCCTTTGCCTATAGTGGTGAAGCAAGAAGAATGCATGTCACACTCATTCAAGCCTATAACCTTCCAAGTAAAGAACAAGGAGGATGCAGTAGTTACAGAGTCCGTATTCTGCTGTATCCGACCAAGCGTCAGAGGGCTAAAACACGCATCCGCGAAGGTAGCAATCCAGAATTTAAAGAACTATTCCGCTTCACTCGTCTGTATCCCCATGAGCTTGTTGGTATTACATTACGACTTAGATTATATGGCACAGAAAGGATGAGAAGAGAGAGACTGGTAGGAGAAGGACAGGTCAAGTTCTCCTCCCTCAATACTGCTACACAGCAAATTGTCAGAGTCAAATTGGAATCAAAGAGTGAATTGGGGGTAAGTAGTTACATTATATATATAAGGCGACAAAGAAAAAACCCTATTCTACGGGCAAAGTGACCTCAGGGCGACAAAAAAAAATCCTGTTCTACTTCAGTTGGATCGGTCAGTCAGGCTTTTTTCCCTTCAACATGACCGTCAAAGTTTTCCAATAATTATGCACTCACAACATAAAGGTTGGTGATGCACTATTAGCCCAATTTCTTCACATGGTGTTGACTATTCTACTTTAAAAGCACATACACAGCCAATCCAGAATTCCACAAATTTCACTTATTGTACAGCTTCCAGAGTGCTGATAATTTGACAGACTGATGATAATTTTACATCGTAAATAACCTGATTAATTACAGCGCTGCAATTATTAGCCAACTTGGTGTGTGTGTGTTCAGTAGATGATTGTATAGTCTGGGGTCTGTTACTTTCATGGTCTGATTGTCTAAGTCTGGACGTCTGAATGAGTGAGAGGTGTCCTACTGTGCAAGTAGTGTGTATCTGATGTGTAGGGTAGAACTCTGCCACATAAATCATCACTAAAATAGTCACTGTCGATGAATGCTTTTAATTCCTTATAGCTCTCGGCAGCTACGCTGCCTCGTGCTATAAGTCATACGAAGATGCATCACTAATAGTAATAGACCATATTCACGCGGCAGCCATTTTCTCAAATTTGCCACCCAAGCCTCGTTCTCGTTACGTATACCTGCGCCTGCGTGACTTGCGTGAGGATGCGTACGCCACGCGCTTTGGTACCACGCGTCTCGCGCAGTTCTATTGTGCAGCGCGAGGCGCATATAGACCAAACGGGAACGAGGCTTGGGTGGCATATTTTGGAAAATGGCTGCCGTGGAATAGGGTCTATACAGTCATAATTGGAATTTGAGTGAAATTGCTCCAGCGCTTTTTATGATAGAAGCAAAAAAAAACTTCAAATTTTCCCACTGAATAGTAATAGCACACTATAGTCTGTTCAACTTAAGATGGAACATCACTGCAAAAGAATATGATGCAAAATTAATGAACAGTAACAATATTATTTGTTATAGCAAATAAACTATACGGTCTGTTCAGTGTAACATGGACAGGATTATGATGACCTTTATTGCAAAATAAATATATATCATAAAAGGTCATGTTTCATCTTATGTTGAAGCATTACCACTTTGAATTTGATTGTTTCACCCACCTGTTATCATATCAATGTTGTTATTTTTTCCCACAGACTGGAGGCAGTGGTGGTTCTCCCTATTCAAGTTCATCTGATTTATCACATAGTGAAAGCAATAGTTCTCTACCAACCATGGGAGGTAGTCATGGCAACATTCCAGAGCTGTTGGTAGGATTATCATATAATGCTACAACAGGGCGCTTGGGTACAGAGATCATCAAGGGGAGCCACTTCAAGCATTTATCGGGAGGAAGAGCTCCAGGTGAGATATCATCGCTCTTCGGTCAAGATCTTGTATGTTTTCCAGCCCTTCAACATGTATAAAGTGAACGTGCCCAAACGGTTATACATGTTCAGAGGCAAGAGCACTTACAATGTTTTGATAGATGTGTTTGGCAAGTGTAGACAAAAATGGGAAACTACATATTTTACAGATGTCGGTAAAATATGACTAAAATAGATAGAAATATGTAAGACTTTAAAAGATTGATGATGGTGCTGTTGTTCAATGAAAAATGATACTACTGCACGTTTGAGGTCTAGAGAATATAAAATGGATATACATCATACCCAGATAATAACATGTGGGTGCCTTCAATTGAACATCAACCAACACGTAGTAGCTTTAGTGTAGAAATTGAATACTTGGCATCCTGATATTTACTTTTAAAATACAAACATACCATCTAACCATAGACACATTCTTAGGTATCCATGGTGAGTGGTGAATACACTGTTTCATTCCATAATAGTGTGACCTGAGCAGTAATCTCTCGTAGAATCTAGATGTCACCAAGATGGCTAACATTGTGAAACCCCCTGTGAAAAATGTAACCAACATTCAAGGGTATGATCTACCTGTGAACTATAAATAGATAACAATATGGTGAGCATGTGCGGTCTAGTGGATGTTTAAAAGATATAAGTCCAACCTATTTATCATCCAATTTTGAATTTGTACATAACTATCACAATCATACTACCAGGAATCATTCAAGTAATACTTTAATCATTCCTAAAATCAACTCAAATTCTGGTATGCGCACTTTTCTTTTCAGATCTAGCCATCTGTGGAACAATTTATCACCATCTATTCGCATTGATTTAGAAAATTTGTCACTCTGTCAATTCAAATCATATATTTCCACTGTATCATAATTTGTATTATAATTTATATTATATATAAACACTAACATTTGTTATTTGTATGTACTTATGTATCGAAATGAGGGCCTGCTTGGAAAGCAGTGCAAGTCACTGAAGCATATTACCCTCAATAAAGAAAGCATAAATAAAAATAAAATAGATAAATAAATAACGCAGGACTCATAATACAAAGGTTGTGGGTTCTAGCCCCGCTATGGCCAGCATGTTTGTATCCTTCGGCAAGGTACTGTACTTAGTCTCAATTGCCTCTAGGTTCGGAAGTCGCGTAGAAATGGTGGTCCCGTGCTTCGGAAGAGCAATACCCGAGCATGTTACAGGGTACAGACTCTGTCGTAAAGAGTAGGGATTATCCCGGTCTGTATCTGTTCACACACCTAACGAACCCCAATGGAAATAAGCTTCAAAAGAGGCTTTCTTGGGCTATCCAGGGTCGTACGGCCCAAAGAAATGATACAAATACAAATGGTGTTTTTCTCTGTAGATTCCTATGTGAAGGTTGCTATGATGTCCAGTAGTGGTTTTGAGATGACAAAAAGCAAGACATCGGTCAGACGAGGACAACCTCATCCCACTTTCAAAGAAACATTCATCTTCCAGGTAAGTACTTTCTCTACAAAATACATTTTGTTTAAACCTAAATTTAAAAGAGAGACCAATTTTTAACATTTGTAAAAAATAAATCTTAACTGAAGAAATTCCATTCCAAAAAAAGAACTTATTTGGAGTATGTGAGTGACTTCACAGAATCTGTTGATATTCATATTCATATTTTATTGAGGTATTCCTCCATTTAATGTGTGCTCATTCAAGCATTACAACACCTGTGTAGTTATAGCCCCGTTCTACAGTAGTGTTGCTGTGAACACATACATTAAGTGTACCAAAAATCGTTTAGATGGAGTAACTCATTAAAAAAATATCAGGCATAATCTAAAGGGGAACTTATTTTTGTTGAATTGTGTATAATAACATCACAATATTTATTTCCTGTTCAACTCTCATCGATTCTTCATCATTTCTTACACTTACTCAGGTTGCCCAATTCCAGCTTGCAGACGTCACCCTACTCTTCACGGTGTTTAACAAGAAGGGCATGAAGCGCAAAGATACAATTGGATGGTTCTCCATGGGTCTCAGTAATAGCAGTGAGGAAGAGTTAGCACACTGGAATGAGATGAGAGAATCTAGAGGACAACAAGTGTCCAGGTGGCATGCTCTCTTGGATAAGTAGGCGCCACCACGGAAATGAGATTGATGGATTCTTAGCAGCAATAATTGTGGACGTTTATGTTATAGCCATAGGAACGTGTATGGAATTGATGAATTATAATGTCATTCAACCCAGGGGGTCTGTCAACATGGCTTGCTATACATCTGTATCTCACCATCTTGAAAATTAAAACCATCCCAAATTTCAGACCTTTTTAACAAATTTTAGTGTCAATTTTGGGTAGAAAGCCAGACCAAACCCTATACAAATCTGGGTTCATTTGGGGTCCAATTCAGAGATGGTTGAACAAGCACTGCAAGCTATTCTCATCATCATCATCACTGGTTACATGGCGACAGAACTAGTAAAGCTCCATGATGCCGTGGGGTGTAGTCGAATTTTAATTTGTGAGGGCAACCTTGAAACTATAAAGGGTCGGTCACGTAGTGATGTCTAAGGGTAGCCAATTCTGTTGTTGGCTGACCCACCTGGCCCCGTGAATGTTACCTTTGTAACAAGAAATTGATAGATTTTACATCATATCACCACACCAAAATAATTGATTCTGAGTCGGGGGGGGGGGCGGCAGGGTAGTCAACTATCATGCTGTAAGCATTCATGATCAAATATTTTTCAGACATCCCCTAGCCAAAATTCACCATAAAATGATGTTTTTTCATCATGTTTTTCTCCCCCAATTTGACCTCATAAACCAAATAAGATATTGACAGGATTTTCAAAAACCCACCCCTTGATGCATTACGTGCGTAACACACCCATCTATTAAACAGCAATTTTTTTTAAATTTCTTTTTTTATTCCAAAATGTTGTAATTTTCATCATAGATAATAGAAACCCCTTATTATTACACTTTTTTTGATCACACATGCCTACAGTGTTATTGTTGACTGGCCTCCCAGTTCTAAGTCCTGTAATTGGTAACACAGTTCATCTTATTGCCATCATCACTACTGTAAAAGTGGACATTTTTGCTCTACATTTATTTTCACGCTTTTTGCGCCAAAGTTAGCAATTGCAAAAATGAAAATGCGCGAATATATTCATTTTGTATGTAGGTCTATGTAAGGAAGCTCAAAATCGCAAAAATAAAAACGAGCAAAATGTGCAAAGCGCGAAAAATTCCACAAGCGAAAGATTCTAACACAATGAAGTAGATTATAATATGAATTTTTCTGAACATTTTTAAGCACAATGAAAAAAGACAGAATATCAACGAGAACAAACAATGGAAACAATTTAGCACTGTCAGTATCGTTAACGTAGTGTTGTCATACCAAGTGAATCACATGGATTGCTTTCTTTGTGTATTTGTGTCAAAATATATAAGGGTGCGTCCTAATATTGTTACTTGTAATCCAGACCATTGTGAATCTCTATTATGCTGTTATTTCATCAAAAAAACATGCTCTTGTGTCTTGTGCATGCCATTTTTAAAGCGAATTCAAGAGAATATAATACTGAAAACAATCCTACTTTTAATTCGTTAACTTTACTGAGCTCAAAACTTACAACAGAAAATACAAAACAAATTGCATTGCTCTGTTATTTTGACACAAAACCATTGCTGTATGATTTTTTGGTTCCTTTAGTATACCCTACCACTGCATATCTTCAATGGGGACTTTTAAAGAACGACCCATACACTTACACAGTGAGGAGTAAAAACGGTAGGGTATTCTAAGCTTACTCGGATTGTTCATAATGCAGCAATTTTGAGTACCATGAATATCAATCTCAAAATGACCAACTTTGATATGTTTTAGTCAGGTGACAGACATTTAACAATTGTGACCTGGCACCACAAAATGAGTGTAAAGTCGCTGGGGCTGATTTTGAGTTATGGTCTGAAATAGTCGATTTTACAAGGGGAGGTCGAAAATGAGATACTTTTGTTTTTTGAAAGACAAACTATTATTGTATCACATTCCGAAGTGTTAAGAAAATATTTTGGGTCTAAGTATGTTTTTGAAGTGATTTTAGAGAGGGCATTTTTTTCTTACATCTTAAGAAATGAATGCAAAGAAAGAGAAAATGTCTCGAAATTACCTTGTTTACACGGGTTTAAAATAGTATCCCCTATATGCAAATTTGGTATGGTCTTTAAAGTTAATCCAATAAGTGTATCATATTGGTTGTTAGGACATTATGCATATTTGTAGTACACCCTTTGTGTGTGCACACAATTTACATCTGATAAGCTTCACTGACTTGGAAGGCCTTTTTTGCCAATTCAATAATTCAGTGGTGATTAACTTCAATTTATCATAATTTCACTTTGGAATGGCCTATTATAACAACTTTGGTATCATTTTTTTATTTTTTGCTACTTTACTCTCATTTTGTGGTGCCAGGTCACAATTAAGCAAATTTAATAGTAAACCCAGGTATCAGTTTCCCTCAAATGAAGTATACTACATGTATGTGCATTAGTATCAAAAAGCAATATTAGTTTTCAAGTATAATGTATGTATATAACAGTGTGGTGGCAATACTTATGAAAGTCTTAACTCCAAATGAAAGGTTGAAATATTTGATCCAATAAGTTTTGTGCTACATGTACAGTATTTCCAAATAGCTGACCATGTGTCAATATTGAGAGCATGAACAAATGGAGATTGGACACTTTTAGACAAGTGTATATATAAAATAATAATAATAATAATAGTGGAGTCTTATATAGCGCCGGTATCCGCCATAAATGACGCTCATGGCGCTTGTTGCATATACAACCACTTGAACAAAACAAAAAATATTTATAGTGCATAAAGTTCAAGTCTTAGTAATAGTATATTCATCATAACAAGATGTCTGGAAAACGCAAATCTAAGTTCTTCTGATTATGAACAAACCAGGACGACATGAGATGTAAAGTGTTGTTTCGATAAAAGATGTGACATCTACATGATCTTGCCACACAGTCTATTTGTCTATCACGAGACAGTGACGTAACTGCCTCATTTACTGATTGCAGCACAAAATCGTGCGGGGCTACTCGAGGCGCTGCGATGGTGTATACACACACGCGTATATAAAGACGGAAGATACAAACGCATGTGTAAATGCTACTCCTGTACAATTACATCACTATCCAGAGGAAGACAAATAGAGTATGGTCACTACTTTTTTGTCCAACTTTGTGATGTATGTTTCTTATATTGTTGAAGTTTACTATTATTGTTGATAACTTCATAAAAGTGACACAGTTTAAAATAAAAACTGGATCTAAAGCGTGTTCAATACCAAAATGGGACAAACTGTGACAAAAGTAAAAACTTACCATGTATCATAATGTTAGTCACAATTTGATTATACCTAGGCTAGTTAAATAAATGCAATCCAATGGAACGAGGTCTGTCTATTTGGTACTCGGGCATATAACAAAACAATGTCAACAATTGAAATGCAAACATTTCTTGATTATTTATACCATGCCATCTCTAGCCAGTGAAGTCTGTCACATATATTGTTGAAATATTGTAAAAAAATGAGATTTTATTATGTACATAGGTAATAATAGCCTTTTTTGATATAGTGGAATATTATTGTGCATTAGCAATGTGTTTATTTTTGAAACTAGTGTTATGTGATGGTTTCAAATATTAATTATGGTTTTATTATTGGTTGTGTTGGTTCAGAGTTTAAAATAATGTAGTTTAAACATGATGGATTAAGAAGCCAACCTAAATTTTGAAAAAGCATGATATACAAACTGACATTTAAAAACAATTAACACAGAATGCAAACTTTTAGTGAGCTGTACTACTGTCAATCTCAGATTATTTGTATCTTATCCATGTAATTGATTGAAGTTCTTTTATTGATGATTTATAACTGTGGTCTAAATGCTAAAACATTTTGAACCTAGGAATCTTTCAAGATTTGTAATTTCGAAGTTCAGACTGGTTTGTTGGTTAAATGTCTCTAATCTTTGATTCTTTGATGCCTTTCCCAAAGTACATTTTGAAGAGCTTCATTGTTAAGCACCGCTGTCAAAATACTAGGATGTAGAAAATAGCTATAGTTCAATCAGTTCCAAAAATGCAGTTTTGGCAATTGCGCCCTGTGGCATTATGCAAGCCTTTTGTGCGTCTACTCTTTTGTATTGATTTGCTGCTGTAAGAAGGCTTGCCAATTTGGAGTTATAATTGAACTGCAAGACCACAAACAAGCTTGCACTCTCTAGCTATTAGCTGTATGCCTAGGCTCAATGGTGCTTGTAAGACATTTCCAAATGATTTTATCCCGTTTTGAAATATGATAACAATACAAGGGTCATCCTGGTCTTACGATATGTTGCAGATCACGGTCTATTGGCAAATCAATAATACTAAAGATAGAGGCAAACTATTATATTTCAAATCAAACCACATTGGGATTAGAATTTCTTGATGCAAGTTTTTCATCAGGTATGAGAATTTTACTGATAATGCAGGAGTTCCTGCTTTTTTGTCACCCAAATGTTCGCATTTGCATTTATTTTTAGCCTATTTTTTTGTCTTTTTAGCCCAAGTTTATGCTTTTTTCATCCTGTTCCATAAGTTTCCCTTTTCATGTTAATTTCTTTAAATTAATTCTCATGCCTATTTTTATGTTGAACATATATTTTAATCGTACTTTTTCTCTGTATTTTGAAATATTTTAGTCCACTACTGACCTTACTACTCTGTAAATGTAAAACGAATGGAAAGAGTGGAAATTCACTCGAAAAGGAGTGAAGGGAGTAAAACGCAGGACAACCCGTCGTAGAGTGGACAATTTCCACTCTAAAATGAGTGTGAAAGTTAATTTTGCACTCTCAATAGAGTGTAACATTGTCATATAAAATCCCCTTTCACTCCTTTTAGAGTGTTTTTCCACTCAAAAACGTGTTGTCCTGCGTTTAACTCCTTGAAAGAGTGCACCCCTGACATTTAGAGAGTACACCCCTGAACTTTGTAGCATGAGTTATGTAACTGCTCATACTTTATACACTTTCACAATATTTGTCCCATTATGTTTTATACACTTGACTGACTAAAAAGATTAGGGGGCTCGTAATAGGTTAAGGATTGTGGTTTTGAGTCACATTGTGGTCATGTGTCTGCTGTGAAATGTGGCGGGGTAGTTTACCCTAAAAATGTTTATGTATTGGATTTGTCTATGAAACTGCATGTTAATCATATTACACATTTTCTTATGTACATGTATCTGCATGTTTCCAATCTCAGACTTCATATAAACAGTAAACTCTGGCATGTGAGAAGATATCATACTTTTTATAATGCATCAAAGGTCTTCCTGATAATTAAGTATAGTTAAAAATGTAATACTTAGTATAGTTCAAGACAATATACTACTATTGCCAACATGTATCAATTTATGAATGTATACATTTATATACCACAGCTAAGAAAGTTTTATAAGCAATTCTCATTGGCTCTCAGAGAAATCGGCGATGTTAGTGTGACCACCCTCGCACAGTGCGTGGTAACTATAGTTTTGTTCGATAGCGCGCACTCTGCAGTGTGCTTATGCATCGTAATTGACGCATGGTGTACTCACTGCACAGGATTTGATAAAATGTTTATGGGTTATTCGATACTAACAGGGGTAAAGGTTGACAAATATGGGCAATAAAAGGTACTGATTTAATAGATAATGTCTCAAGTATAACTGTTTAAGAATGAAAATAAAGGTATTGTGTTAGAGCATACCCATTGAGGGTAGTAGTATTTTTGCGTATATAAAACAACTCCGTCTGCAGCGGTGTTATTCCACTTAAATTGATGCTACTGTCCACCTTTATGTCAAGGCAATATAACATGGGTACGCTCTAAAACAATACCTGTATTCTCTATTATGAGAACAATGACCATTTAAAGGTATCCCTGTTTTTGTTATGAGTGTGTTGACTTGAACAGTATCTTTTGCTATACACAGAATCACTTGACAATGGTGTATGTAGATCTTATAATCATGTGTTCATTCATGTCATGTGTTCATTCATGACTTATTTTTCAAGAAAGCAATGAATACTTGATGTGAAAAGCATGTCATGTTTCGGTTAAAGTCAACATGACTTATTCATTCATACCTACCATTTCAGAAGTCAGAAAATAATTTTGTAAAAGCATATTACATTTCTAATCAATTCCACATAACCTAAATCCAACTTTTCAAAACACAGTGCATATTTTATCAGGGTTATTTCGGTTTATATGTCATGAATATATTGATTGCTTAGTGTATGCAAATTGAATCATCCAGGTTATATACTTTACTCATTCAGCTCAGCTTTCAACTTTGTTTAAAAATGCCCAGTTCCATGGAAATCGCTCATTTTGGTATTACAATTTAACCACATTTTGAAAGGATGCTTATCAAAAGCTGTTATAAGAGACATCCACAGAAAAGGACTTGTACAGAACCATCTTATTTAGTCTATGGGTGCATTTATAAGATCAGCAACCCTCATTTACCTGTAATATCTATCCATAATGCTCTTTATTGTGGCTTTATCCTGGTTACTTAATTGTACTTAATTTATGGGAAACGATCAAAATCACTATTGGTTATAGTCATCCTAGCATTTGTGCATGTTTATTCAAGCCTAAGACACATTTTAATCATTTTGCATAGTATTTCTTGTTTGCATATTGCATATTCATATGTGTACTTCTATAACAACGTAGTGCCGTCAGCACTTTCATCTTGTGCCTATTATAATCTACATATTATTGTCTTCCAACTTTTTGTATTGTATTGTATTATATTAATATATCCAATACAAAATAACTATAACTGTAAAATATAGATACAACGAACGACAAAACAAATATCAATGCCAGGACTTGTATCCATCTGCCTTTATCAGCACCGGAAACTGTCATACATTGTTGATTGTAATCTCAATAGATACCACTGGGCTTGCGCCTAGAAAGGTATAACAAATGCCCATAAACACTGATTTTAAAGACCACCTTTTTGAACTGAGTGGTTAGGGCCTATACTTTCACTAGAATCCTATACTTTCTAAGAAATATGAAGAACAACGCAGTTGCTAAGTTTTGTTATTTATGTTACATGTGGGAGTGAAAGTGATCATTTTTATAATGTTGAAGTTTCCATAGGTGTTTGCATAATAATAGGTTATTTGGGGTTTCATGACGGCATTTCAAATCTTCAATAGGGGCAAAAAGTTCACTTTATTAACTCAACCTCCCCCCTAACGTTTTTTTTAACCGGGATCACAATTTTATGAAGAGACACCACCAATTAAATCACCAGGGACTAGCCAGGAATCGATCCGGGTACCCTCGGCCCGTCGTCCCACCCACTATATGCCACGACCCTCAGCTATTCGTTCGTGCAGTATATTGCGCTCACTACTATAGAACAACTGATACACACTGGGTATGATCAACATAGAGCGTGTTTCTACTGGGCAAGTTACCTCTAATAAACGCTAAGTTTGCCCAGTAGAAACAGGCAGAACCGGGAAATAATCGGTATTTTTGGTAATCCCAAAAACCTTCACAAAGCAGGTTTAGAACCAGCAATAATCGGCAATAATTGTCAATAAACCCAGTAGAAACAGAAAGGTGATTCTTAGCGGTTTGTGCCTTGAACCGTGTCACGCTGGGTTATACATATTATTGTGAAGCAATCTTTTTCAGGTTCGGTGGCATTGTTTGGTTTTACAAAAAGTCAAATGTTGTGGCCTATCGACTAGGATCGATAAACTTAGCGGTAACTTTTCGCGAGTAGAAACAGGGGGGATTCAAAACTGACCGATTGAAACTTAGCGTTTATTAGCGCTAACTTTTTGCAGTGTCCCTGCAGAAACACACTCATAGAGGGTATTCAATAATTAGGCCTGTAAACTGTGTCTATGTTGAATCTAAGTATAGGTCGATACATGCATGTGTTATTTTCGAAAAAATAATAGATAAATCAATACACACAATGCTGATGTTGATGTGTGAACAATGGCACAACCCTGCACGGGGAGTGCTATTGTGAGCAAGTGCACTGATTTTTTTTTAATTTTCAAGAAACAAAACATGCATGTATTGACCTAATTCATACACAACACTATACCAATCAAAAGTCACAATTGTCCACATACTTGGAATCTCTTTAAATAACAAATATACTACTATCAGTGTGAGATAATTGTCAATTACAAATCTGTTATCCTTCCTTTCAGTTTGTGCCTGATTGTATCCATATATTGACAATAAAATAATACTATATATATATACATGTAAAATATGTTAATGCCTCTATTTATTTCACTGGTCTGCTGAATATCATGGGTCTAGAAAAATAGATAATGTGCTCACGTACAGGGGGTGTTAGTGGTATAATGCGCAGTGTGTAATTTCTTAAAGGTAGATGACCCGATCACATTTTCATAACACAGAATTATTTCAAACATACGGAGATTTTCATATCATATGAAAGCTCGTATTTTTCTCATCATACTGAAATTTGACGGCCTAAATCGGTATAATTACGGAGAAATCGATGAAATAACGTCGAATTACCGCGAATGGTGGTAACCAGATATAGTTTGTGTACTACTCAATGGGTACAGTTCACAGCATCTTGTGCGTCTAAAATAAGAACCATTAGAGCTATGCAACTCAAACTTTGGAACACGACATTTTTAAGGATGACCTTTCATGTAGAATAGAAAACTTCAAGTTTCAATCGGAACATCTACCTTTAAATGCATTTTTTGCTTTTAATATTCATCCATGCAATATACCACATCCCACTAAATCCTATAAGACTGAGCTGCTGGTTGCAGTGGTAAATCTTAGGCCTCTCTAGAGAATCTTCCAAGTGTCACTCCTTTGGAATAGGTTCTTTTAGAGCCATATTTATAGTAAAGTAGCGGCAACCTACGTTTTGAGCTCTTTTCAGAGCCACCATTTCTGTTTAGTGGACAAGGGGCAGTCCACAGGAACGTCTCATTCAGAGCCACCAATCTTTCTCAAGTAGGAAAAAGGCACCTACTTCCCAGTCAACCTATTTAAATAGCTCTTTTCAGAGCCACCTATTTCACAAGTAGGAAAAGGGCTATTACTCTCAAATCATCTTTATATGTTTTGCTTAAAGGTTCCGATCACTTTAGGGTATTTTTGCACATCAACATTTGGAATACGACTATTTAAAGGATGACCTTTCATGTATAATACATTCATTCATTTATTTTTATTCAGTATAAAATAGCACCCATAAAAGACATACAGGCAAGATGCTTGCTTAAATTACAGCAGGATTGGAATAATGTATAAATACCAACCAAGGATAGCCCAGAAAACCTCCATATAGGAAGCTTATTTCCATTGGGGGCAAGCAATCGGAACACTTACCTTTATATTATAATTTGGTCCTGAAAGAAGTCGAAAGCTTGACAGTGTTAAAAACTTGTCCGACCGTGAACCTCGTAAACTCTTATATGCCAAAACAAGTCCATTAACAAGGTAATGGACAAGTTTAATATATAGTTGACTTTTAAAGTAAAAAACATATTTCCCCCCTTCCCTTTTAGACACTAAAAAATTTGTGACCCCCCACCCCCCCCATCTCTGTGATATAGAAAAAAGTTATGACCCCCCCCCCCCCCCCCCCAACCGGCAAACATTTAAAACCTGAAACCAACATTCCATGCAATAATTCACATCTATTTAAATATAATACATAACACACGGTTAAATGGGGTTTTCTTCAGATATTTCTGTTCATATTTGTACTTCATAATGGACATTGAGTACATTAATAAATGTAGTCATCCAACTCTCTCTTAGACATTCAAATTACGTGTGTACTATCCCTACCCAAAGCAGGAATGTTGCAGATTTTCCAATGATATTTTACCAAACATACGATGCTGCATTTAAGCATTTACAGTCCCCCAGGTTTGGGGACTGTTTTGTGAAGGAATCGAAGCAGCGCTATCAAAGAAAGAAGTAGTTAGATCGATTGAAGAAGAAATTAGATTTCTACCACCAAGGAAAGAATCCTGCAGCTGCGTTTGGTCAGTTTGCAAATGCTGGTGATGACACCTAAGTAACAAAAGCAATCTCCAAATGTGCAAAAATGGGTTGAATGAAATTAGCAAATTGATTGTTGACATTGATAACGAGACCTAGAAAGTTAAGGACTCCTATAAAGACATAACAGTTTCTCAAAAACAGGAGAAATCAGAAAATTTGGGTCTGAACAAGCAGCGCATAAGGGAGCACATAAAAACTCGACCGCCCGGCAACCGTCGGTTGCAGCCTGTTTCTATTGTTCTAAACAATGATATGCGGTCCAACCGGGCGGAACCGGCGGTTGCCGCGCAGTCGAGTGTTGATTTGCTCCCTAACCAGCAACAGCTTGATATTTTGAATGAGCTTAAACAAGCCCACATTCTGCTTATAGACAATGTGACCAAGAGTGATGGGTTTATCAACAAATTTTTAATACTATAAAAACGAGTATCCATAATATTCTATACCTGCTAGGCATGTCATTATGAGACTATTAAGACATGTTTCAGAGAATCTTTACCCTGAAACTTGTGTTTTTTTCCACATACTGTATCAAAAGAAATAGTCTAAAAATTACACTTGTATATACAGTCCTCAAAAGAAGTAACTGATCAGGTAATAAATATACTCTTTAACTCCAAAACTGTAGCTCCTACATAAAAATATTAAATAATAAAGTTGTTCAGAAATTGCTCCTCTTTAACGTGATACATTATTCATTAAGATCGGTTAATAATTAAGAACGCTACATTGAAAAGGATAGAACAAAGTGCAGTTTACATTTGAACACTTGGGTTTTGAACACGCAGGACAGTGTGACAGGTATGTGTATGGGTTTTGATCAATTGATGCATCCCCAATACCCGTCTTACTATCGACCATGAGTTGTCGCTACCAGTTGATCAATAAACTGCCTGTTGCCTTCTGAGGCTGCATATGTAGACGAACGAAATGTAAAAATGAAAAACGGACTTCGTTTTGGTTTAGGGCACATAACTGAGTTAATATTCATTCAATCTTTACGTGTAATAACTCAAATTAAAGACAAGAAATGTCCTTACAACTGTTATATTCTAATTATTTTACGTAGGAGTTATAGTTTTGGAACTTGAGAGCATATTTATTACCTGCCAGTTACTTATTTTGAGGACTGTAGTTCGCTCAACTATTGAAGAAATATATAGTAGGTGTGATTGTCTCCAAAAATAGTTGCATATTTTTTCACTTTTCTTTTTAAAGTAATTGTTTTATCCCTCATCATATAGGGGAATATGGGGCACCTGGTCCTATGGACAACTGGTCCGAAATTAAGGATTTCGTAATTGTAATTGTATGGACATACTGCTTTCTTTTGAAAAGTACGACTTATGTTGAAACTTGACATAATTTATATCCTTACCTTTTACATTCCAAAACATTTGCAACTTAAGGGTTTTTACACATGTGATATTCTCCAGATCTTTGAAGCCACCTCCTTGAGTGACTTATTGAAAATTCACAGATAGTATGGGTGATTTATGAAGATGGGTTTAGATTATGTTTAATGTACCTTACATGATTAATAGATATATACATGCAGTTCAGTCATCTTAAGATGCTAAGTGCATATTGCATTTGATGGGTGCTATATCGTAGTGTGCTCAGGGACTTTCAAAATATGATTAAAACCATAGGTTGTAGTTGTAACGACCGTAAAATGGCACATGCTGCTAAGGGAGCAGTTCCATTATATTTGTACGCGATAAAAATTGCGAGAATGTTCCGGGCCCCGATGAGTTTTTTATCAGGCCCCGATGAGATTTTTAGCGCGAACAGTTGCGAGAAGCAAAGGATTATTTATCGAGTAGCGTATTACCGCTTGTTTAAATATAACGAAAGATAAGTGGTCGGTATGTAAATAGAGCTTGGGGCTATTTATTCTAGTTGTAAGGTACACTAAATTCAGCATTTCATGTTTTTAGAGATAATGTTATTGATTATGGATGTTTAACGTAAATTGTATTATCCTCGTGTATTTGCTAAACAATGTCCCGCTCTATTTGCTAAACATACCCCAGGGTATGGCAGAGGCCTCGTATCGGGCCCCGATGTCTATTTTATCGGGGCCTGATGACTATTTTATCGCGTATCAACTTGAAAAACATCGGGTCCAAAACATATCAGGCCCCGATACAGTCGCGATAAATTTATCGCGTATAAATGGAACTGCTCCCTAACTTGGAACATTGGTGGTTTGGATTTGCGATCAAAATGATCATTTAAAGAATGCTTCAACTTAACTCATCATCACAGGTATTCTTTGGTAGAGCTGAGACCATGGTCTCAGGGTATAGTTATGAGTTTATGAATTTGCAAATAACAAATACCATTTCTTATTTTATTTTATCTAAAGATACTCGTCTACTTGTAGGACCCGAACGCCGTTATAATTGCGAATTCAAAGATACTCGCGGGCTCCAGAAAACTGAGTTATTGATTATTACGACAAATGGTGGTATGTTTTAAAACATTTTGGCTCAAAATTTATTACGTCACTACAGGCGTGCTTGAATGTTTCATCTCGACAAAGTGCGATCATTTGTTGGGTCAAGTGGTCCGAAGGGGTATGGGGCAATTGGTCCACCTGCAAAAACGTTATCAAAATTGTAAAATTAATTTGGAAAATTAGTTGTTCGTGTCAATAAAACATGACTCGGTATTGAGAATATGAAATATTTCACATTCTTTCTAGTTCTTAGACATTTTGGGGTATTTTGGGTCTAATACCACTATTTCTGCTATTGAATGATTACAATATTATACAAACTTGCTTTAAAATGGTTTAAAACCTAGGTATATGAGTGAATTACATCTGTATTATAATTTTTTTAATGGTGGCTGTAAATATATTTTCAATGATGAAATCTCATGAATTATGTACTTTTATTCACTGCTTTTTGTGTATATTAACCGTTGGGTCATCATTGTCATATTGACTAACTTCCCCTGTAATGAAAAGCTGGCTAAATATGAAGATGGTTCATTATGAGTAGTACAAAATGATATGAAGTAAATAAAATCATTAAAGAAAGGGGTATAATAAACAAATGTATACATCTGAATATCACAACCATGTAACCATTTAACTAGGTTCATACCGTTTTATCTAATAAACGTGCAGTCGAAAATTTTGATTGCTTTGCCCACCATTTATTACTGCTATTTACACGTTAACCACGAAAACTTTATAAAACATAGGTTTCATGAGACATGTATCCTTTTTACACTTTAATTACTATGGACATGTGTTTATGATTTCTGTGTATTCTAACCGTTGGAACATATAGGACCAGTTGCCCCAATGATGGGGTAACTGCATGGTCCGTGCCAAGTCAAGTTTTCAGTTAGTGGTAATTGGCCTTTTGTTGGGATTTTTTTAACATTGATTATATGTTATATGTTAACAGTTACATGGGTGATATTTTCATAGCAATTCCATAAATATTTACGCTTTAAGCTTTAATATCATGAAATATGCTTAACCGGACCAGTTGCCCCATCCTCCCCTATGAGGATTGACTTCAACAAATGCATTCCTGTGTAAATGCGTTAGCAATAAAAACTGAAAAATTATAAGTTCTGATTGTGGTTTTGGTACTGAACTTGAGTTGGATTTTAACATTGGAACAGTTTAAATTGGTCCACAAAAAAACAGCTTTTGAAAATGTAAGTACAACAAAATTATGACCCCCCCCCCCCGCTATATACCACCTAAAACTGGCAAGTTATGCCCCCCCCCCCCCACCTTTTCACCATACAAAACACAAGTTATGCCCCCATATATTATACCGCCCCCACCCCTCCCCCCTCCGGTAGAAAAAGGAATAATAAAAAACCATTAATCCCAGGTACACATTCAGTGCGGGATTCAGTGGAAGTGGCCAGCAGGTTGGGATCAGCTCTCTCGTCTTCAGTAGATAGCACTCCATTAAATTGTTTTGCACTGACTAGCGCGGACGTGGCATATGTATAAATTATTCCATAAAATGATTGGAAAAGGTCAAACAAAATGTTAATCTATCACATTTAATCCCCTAATGATTTAATTAACAAAAACCCGGGACCAAAAACAAAGGCACTAATTAGTAATAAGCATGATAAGTCCACTGTTGTTCACTTCCTTGAGGAAATATCACTTCCGGTTCCAATTACATGACGTCATGATGCACCTGTTGGCGGGCAGATTGAAAATTGAACAGTTCATTCAACTGTTTACGTTTGTGAATGTCGGACTGGAGGCGGGGTCCGAATTCGGCAAACCGTGCCTCGTAAACTGGTCACAACAAACATGACATATTTCACCGGTTATTACATCTATGACCAAGGTGCAGTGGTACAAGATGACACTTTGGAAGACGAGGAAGATGTTGGTTGTGTGTATGATTCACAGGAAGTAGATGCAATGTTGGAAAGATCGACAAATGTTTCATCACAAAAAACAAAATGGCGAAGAGGTAAGCTTATTTTGATTTCAGCTCAATTTCAATAAAGTATGTGTGTAGCCAGGACTAGGAGGCTAGGAGCCTTGTTTTGTTGTTCACTGGGTGGGCATATAATCGGCGTGGGGGCCAGGCTTATCTTGGCACATAATTTCTTTCAATTAAAAATACATTTTATTTCTTGTATTTTCATATATTCTTCATCTTCATCCAGTAAATAGTGCCAACTTCAGATTTGAAGACTCTTGCACTGATTGGTAGGCTGTGTGCAGGCTAGTTTAACTGGAGAGCTCCTTTGAATTACTCTACAGTAGGGCACTGGACAGTAGATTGGGGGAGGGTGTTCCAATCGCGTACGGTGCGGGGAAAAAATGTAGACAAATGATAGTCTCTAGCCGAATATGGAATGTATGTTGTAGCTTAGTTGTAGGCACATGAGCTTTCTACGCGAGTGGGCTTTTGTAGCTGTTTGGAGACCAGATAGTTGCTTGGGTCAATGGCAACATGTTGATTGTGAATCTTGCCAGTCTGCGTCTAGAGGCTAAAGTTGGCCAGTTGAGTTTGTCTAAACATAGCAGTAACACTTTCTGTACGCTGGTATCGATGTAATGCAAATCGTGCTGCATGCCGTTGTACTTTCTCAACCTTGAACATACCTTGAAGCGCCACACCATCTTCGTTGTTGCCGAAGTTGTGTGGCAAGGGTTGGGCGGGCTTTTTAGCCCATTTAACCCCATTGTTGTTGCTAGTTGTTTTTTGAAGCAGAGGAGTGTTGGTGCCGTAACAGCGCTCTCAGGGAGATTGTTCCAGTCGTCCACCACTCTGTTGTTGAAGAAGTGTTTTCAGACTACATGCTAGCTCTTATGACCTTATTTTTCATCATAAAATCCGTTCAGTTCTGTAGCCCCCCCCCCCTTTTTTTGAGACCCTGGGCGGCACACCCCTACCCAAAATAAAGTTGAGTGCCCCCCCCCCCCCCCTAGGCTATGGGTAGATTAGTCTCGATAGATACCAAATCTATGATTT